>VXBT01012014.1:39896-95875 GCA_013400235.1 Oriolus oriolus | reverse complement strand
GCTAAGAGGTCACCGCGACACAACTGGATCTTAACAATGGCTCAGGCAGAGACTAAAATCAGAACCCTGAATTTTAGGAAAGTAAAGAAACTCTTATGATGAGGGGGGTGTGACACTGGAGAAGGCTGCCTAGGGAGGCTGCAGATGCCCCATCCCTGGAAACATTCAAGACCAGGCTAGACAGGGGTCTGAACAACCTGATGTAGTTGAAAATGACCCTGCTCATGGCAGGGGGGTTGGACTAAGTGACTCTTAGAAATCCTTTCTGACCCAAACCATCCTGTGATTCTGTGACCTTTCATGTAAGATGTTCACCTGAAGCTCATGCCAAGCAAAATCAGCAATGAGTTTAAGAAACATTTAGGATAATATAACCTGATCTCATAGTAATAGCCCATAATTGCAGGTTAATTGCATAATTGCTCGAAGAAGTATACAGGCTCACACTGCTGCTTTGGTGAGGCAGCGTGACATGCTCTGAAAGTAGTTGAGCTGAAACCAATAACCCATCCTCCTCTCCAATCTGAGCTTCCCCCTTTGACTGATGATCCAACGCAGAATGAGGCCATAAGATGCCACAGCAGCACACAAACAATGCCTAAGCCTGATCTGAATCTCACTCTCCTGTGAGTAGCACTAGCTAAATCCTGCAGAAGCAACTGGAGAGATGGATGCAAAAACTACATCCATCCATGCATCCAGGAGTCCAGTGGAAACAGAGCTGCCAAGAATAAAACTAGTGCTATGACTGTATGTCCTCTCTCAGGTGATGAATGAATGCAAAAATGAAATACAATATAAAATGTACAGGCAATCAGGTTATTCTGGCCACTGCACGCTTTCAGAACAAGTGGAAATATCCAGGCTAAATGAGCTGCGCTCACACTTACAGTAGTTTATTCCATTTCTACTTGCTGTTTTGTTTTTCTTTTGCTCACATATGCTTACAGTCCTTTCACAAGAGACTGGAGAAAAAAATGCTGCAGTCCAAGCCACTTCCTTTGTGCACTGAGTAGGACATTGAAAGGAAGCTCAATTTTTGGGCACATTGTGAGAATCATGAATCACCTCTTCCAGAACTGGTAAAAATATCAGGAGCTAAAATGTTTTGAGAGAAGGATTCCAATGCAGAACTTCATCAGAGTGCTTTCACTGCATAGGTACTGTTTAGATCCCACTTCTACCTCTAATACTGAAGTTTAAAAAGACTCAGACTCTCTGGGCTCTATCCACAGGTAAAATCTGATTCTGCACTGCTACTTATTCTATCTCCACGTACTTCCAGATTATTTCACAAGATCACTAAAAATCTTGATTGGTTACATGGTTTCACTTATAAAATTTTGGATTTGGACTTGTTTTGTAAAGTGCCACATATGTTTATGGCACCATATAAATAATACATCATCCAGGGAATGCAACAGCACTATCACTCAGACTTTCTGTGCAACATCTGAGAGGAGTTTCATAGAATCAGCAATCAGGCATCAAGCATAAAGAATAACTGTTATCTAACCCTGATCTGCAGTGCTTAAGTATAATTCCACATAGAACTCAGAAGAAGAGGCAGTAACACAAAACCTCTGAGCTGGTTTGCACAGGCCTCAGTCATTTGTGCCAGAAGTGAAGGGAATTCTGTTTCTGATGGACTATCCTGCCTAGAACCACCCCTGGCCCCTCCTCCCCAGCTGGGGCAGCAGTACCTGCACTACCAGGGCTCTCTGTGGCATGGGGGTGCAGGGGCTGGAGCTGCTCCCAGATCCCATCCTGGGCTGTGGAGTGGCCTCGTGTCCCAGCGCCGCTGGCCACTGCAGGGAGGGCGGGATGCTGTCACTCTTCTTTGCTTGGTCCTCGGCCTGGGAAGGACAAAAGCAGCAGCACATTGCACAAAGAGCCCCAGGCTTTGCAGGCTGGATGCCATCCCACAGCAGCACAGAGCACAGCACCTCTGATGGACCTTCCCACCAAGGAGGACAGCCCTGGCACAGTAAAAAACCAGTATTTCCTCTCCATTTGAAACCCTTCCTTTTCCATCAAGCTTCCAAGCCGCAGAAAGGAGAAGGGCCTGAGTTTCCACCTGCTGTATTCTAGGCCACTCCTTTGGCTGCAGGCTGGGATTTTAGCTGGGAGGAATCATCTGTCTATACTTACTTACCTTTGACAACATACAGCCTGTTTTGCTGTGCATTTATTACCCCCTTCCACAGCACTGACATTACTGCATGTTGCTTTCTACCTTAAAACACTTTTAACACTCTGTCTTTTGGTATGTTACTTGTATAGCGAGAAAGACTCAGGAACATGATCTAGAAGGAATAAATTTCCTGAGGGCATTGCTCATTACAAAAGTCTTTATCCTGTGGTTTCGACCCCACTACTCTTCTTAATTATGTTCAACATGACTAATTCCCATTATCTAGTGTAAATCTCGAGCATATTCTCTGATTCAGCAGCATGGAAACAGCTCTACACAGTAAACTAGACATTAATGTCATAAAAATACCCTGTTATCTGTGTCAGGATAGGAATTCATAACGGTATCTCTCAGTGTGTCTGGATGTTTGTGCCTGTATCAGAAAGGTAAGCATATTCTTAGCACAGCCTAGAAACTGCTGAGGACATGGAAAATGATTCCACTTAGTCTCAGAGATCCCCACTGTGGAAAAAAAGAAGACCAAAACCTTAAAAAAAACCCCCCCTATTAACAAGCAACAACAGCTAAACACCATGAAATTCTAGCCCCAGTGAACACGCTCTTGAGGCCACATTTTCATTACCTGCAACTTGCAATAATAAAAGGCAAATTTTACCATAAGCAAGAAAATGTAAAAGCCAGATATGATAATTCACCCCCCAGCTCCATGCTCAAGGGGAGCTCCTATGAAAGGCTTTATGATCCAGATGCAAACTCACGCAGGTGACACTTTGGGCTGCCAGAACTGATGCCAACTGCCATCCAGGCACTGAGCTAGTGCAGTGTCAGCCCAAGCTTGGAGTCTTTGCCTCTCAGTTCCTTCACTCTCGTGCTGGTGGGACCAGATACAGCACAGAGTGAGCTCACATCTGGGCACAGATGTGCAGGGGAAAATTGTCCTGACCTGCGGGGGACAAGATAAGCACAATGGCAAAGACAAGGAACTCCCAAGAGAGGGTTCTGCACCCCCAAACATTAAACTTGAGGCTTTGGAGGGCTTTAGGATTTTTTGTTTGTTTTTAATGTCTCAATGAAGCAATAATTCTCAAGAGTTTCTGTGTATCGATGATTGGTCCTAGAAATGCCACTGACCCCTAAAAAGTACAAACAAACTCACTCTTGAGTAGGCTACCACCGACCCCATGCAGGTCCCTCCCAACAGAGGAACTAACATTTCTCTGGCTAATGAACTGGAGAAGATCAGTATCAAGAGCAAAATCACTGACTTATCTCTGTTAAAAACAGTTACAACTTTAGAGCATTTTTAAATTGTCGCAAATAGTAATGACTACTGACTCAACCAAAGTCTCAACCAAAGAATGCAATCCTGTACCACTAATTACCAATTTAGTGGAAAGATCTGTGACTTCCAAGGAGTTCTGACATTAACTAAAAATATTGTACAATATCCTTAAAACTAGAATATATTATGGTAGCCATAATGACAAAAGCCTCATGCTGTGAACCTAAAAAGCAACTAATCTGCAACTAATGATACTGTATTTCACCACTAAATTAAAAGCTAACAGTGACTGCACACTAAATTGTGTAACGTATTTCATTTTGCTATCAAGGAGTCATTTACAAAACACACGCCAAAACCAGAGAAGAGCATCTAAGACAGTATTTTATTGGTTTTTTGTCTTCTAACGACAATAAAGTAGAAAATTAATCATCTGAGTTGCTGTTTTGGTTTGACACGGCCCGGTTTTGGGTAGCAGGGGGGCCACAGAGATGGCTCCTGTGAGAAGCTGCTGGAAGCTTCCCACCATGTCTGGCAGAGCCAGTGGCTGATGGCTCTGAAGATGGACAGGCTGCTGGCCAGAACTGGGCCAGTGAGAGAGGCTGGTAACGCCTCTGTGATGGCATCTTTAAGAAGAAAATCAAAACAAAGTCAAGAGTTTTTGCTCCTAGTCAGAGAAGAGGAGGAGGTGAGAATATGTGAGGGAAACAACATGGGGACACCAAGGTCAGTGGAGAAGGAGGGGGAGGAGGCGCTCCAGGCACCGGAGCTGAGATTCCTCTGCAGGCTGTGGTGAAGACCCTGGTGAAGCAGCTGTGCCCCTGCAGCCCATGGGTCCACAGGGAAAGCAGAGATCCACCCGCAGCCCCTGGGGATCCATGGGGAAAGCAGAGATCCACTCTCAGCCCGGGGGGGAGGTGCCCATGCCGGAGCGGGCGGATGCCTGGAGGAGGCTGTGATCCAGTGGGAGACCCAGTGGAGAGAGAGGGCCCTTGCTTCCAGGCTGGAGCAGCCTGTCCTTGGAGGACTGCACCCCGTGGGAAGAGACCCACGGCGCAGCAGTTTTGGCAGGACTGTGTGCCCGTGGGAGGCACTCACGCTGCAGCAGGTGCGGTTCGGCTGCTGCTCGTGAGAGTGGACCCACGGTGGGAAGTTCACGGAGAACTGTCTCCCGTGGGAGGGACCCCACAGCCTCAGAGTGAAGGACTCTTCTCCCGGAGCAGTGGAAGAAAATCTTGGTGATGGACTGACCAAAACCCCCTGCCCTGCCTCCCTGCATTGTCGGTGGGAAGGAGGGAGGGCTTGGAGGGGGGAAGGGGTTTTAAGGGCTTGTTTTACTTATCATTATCCTTCTCTGATTCTGTTAGTAATAAATTTCACTTAGTAATTAAGATTGAGCCTGTTTTGCCCTTGAAATATTTTCTCCCGCTCTCCTTATCTCACCCATGAAGCCTCCGTTAACCCTTTCTCCTCTGTTCCCTCCGTTTGCCCAGCTGGGGTAGGGGAGGGTGAGCCAGCAACTCTTGTGGGTGCCTGGCATTGGGCCAGTGTCAAACCACAACAGTTGCGTTTTCACCCATTAAAGGCCTAGCAAAGGCAAAGCTCTTCTATTAACTTTGATGTTTTGTATTTAGCAAAAGCAGCTTACTTCTCTGTCCACACTCAATTTACTCCTCAGCTGCAATAAGACCCAGCCCTCCATCATCAAACAAATACTGATTTCAAGAGCAGTTCAATTCTAATTTCAGTAACAATTTGTTTAATCAGTCACTAAAATAAAGCCTTTAGAGCCAGGGCATTTGTGGTTTTGACAGTTAAGTTGTACTTCAAACGGAATTACTCTCGTTTTCACAAACTGCTCCTATAACAAGGAGTTAGTATCTTTTGTTTTCCTGACTTCATGTTGCTGCTTGGCTGTTTGCAGACTCTATTCAGTTACTAAAATTCATCTTTTCACCAACCCTAGCAGTTACATTTAACTATTTATCAATACAGGACATTTCAGCTCATGGAATAGCTGCAGTGCAGACACACAAGAAGATGACAAAGATGGCACGTGCTTAAAGACAGCAGCAAGGTGTTAGGAAGCTGCACTCTGCATTTCTCCTATTAACATGTGCATGAGCTCTCCTCATGCCTCTGCTTGGATATTTTGGGAAGATACTTTTGCCATGACTGCAGAGAACATCACATCCACTCTTCTACTGAGGCGGCACTGTGAGCTGCTGAGATTTTTGACCCAGACTTTAGTGACACAACAAATCACACCCGCTGTAGAACTGGGTTAACCAGTCGAGATTATATAAAAAAAAGCACAATAAGCATGCTAGGAATGAGGAGATAACATATGGAAATGGACCCGTGGCTTCTCATGATATGGTGACAGTGACCAGAATGAGTTGGTGGGTAGAAATACTGTCAGAGTTAGCAAAGGCAGAAAATGGATTACAATATAGGCTGACTATATCCATCAAACCTTACCCTGGGACATAAATAACAAGACAAGCCATCACAGCCTGCTGATGGAGCACGGAGATCTGTGCTCAGGAGGCAGGATGCTGTTCTGTGCCTGGGTCAATTCTGTGAACCCTAACATCAGGCAAAGACTTCTACTAAACCTCAGATAGTATTACCTTATTTCGTGTCTCTTTGAAAGACTAGGGAATGACACCTACTTGACCAGAAGAACCACATTTCCCCACTCACTGATCAAACACTTCTCTCAACTCAAGCAGAAGTGACAGAACAATTCTTCCTTTCCCTTATCCTCTGAATATTAATGGAAACTGAAGACTGTAGCATAAGTGTGTAGTAAGACATAAGTCAAGCTCCAGATGTAGGTTTAAAGATCAGTCTGATCTCTGCTTCAGCATTCCTACAGCATCATAAACTACAAAGCACCAAAATGCTGCCCTGGCCAAGACAGTACCTCTTTGCTTGTGCTGCTTGAGGGAGGATCCACTCCTGCATCTGAACTCTTGGAAGGCTCCTTCTTCTTCTGCTTGTGGTCATGCTGGAGAGACAGCAGCTGTGTCTGATCTTTGGGGAGAGTTCGGTGCATCTTCCTGTTGTGCTGCACATCTTCCATCTTCTGAAAGCAGAGAGTGATGAACTTCAGGGACAATCATGCCTTGGAGGACAACCAAGCTGCCTGCTGGAAATACTGGCTTTTCAAAGAACAAAGTGACCACAATTCCAGCAGGGTTGACAGAAGAGTCAGAACCCAGAGCAACAGGAAGAATAAAGGGGCATCAAACATCGTTTGGCTTTTTAGACAGCAGGTCAGAAAACAATATTTGTTCTTTTTACTTTTACTAAAACCAGAGGTCTTTAATCAAACACTGCATGCTTCTGTTTGATTACAAATCAATTTGCAGCTAACATTAGAAAAACATTGTGGCCAAGATGACAGACTTGATGATGACAGTTCAGCATTAAAATTAATCTCTGCTCCATTGTTTTTATGAAAAAGAAGCGGTCCTGGTTACAACATTAATGCAAAATGGGGACTGGAGATTTAAGCTTGGGTTTAGCTGATGCTGGAAGCTTTCAGGGTATTTTATTTATTTTTATTTATTCCTTTTATTAAAGGAATTTTAATTAGACTGAAGACCATTTCAGCACAGAGGAACAGCAGGGACAAAAGTGGGAGAGGCAGCATCTGACCCAAGGATAAGGAGAGTAACATCTAAGAGACTCAGTAACATCTAAGTTAACTCAAAGGACAGCTGAGTCTGAGAACAAGAGGCAGTAAATGCATTGGTGAAGTCCCTCTTTGGTCCATGACTCAGAGGATGGGAACACCCTCAGGGAACTGAGAAAGACATCAGATAGAGGAACAGGGAGTTGCCAACTGCTGTCAGCAAACACCCTCTTCATACCTGCTTCTTTTCTAATTTCCTCTGTCCATCTGCTATGAAGTATTCATCTTCCACAGTCCTTTTGTCTTCTTTACCCCTTTCCTCTCTCCTCTGACTGACCTTCATCTCTGGCCACCTCTGCTCACACTCCTGCTGCCTTCGTAGCTCTTGCTCTCGCCTCTGGTGCTGGAAGAGAGCCAGGGAATAACATCGCTTATTTTACTTTTTACTTATTTTACTTTTGTACCCACCAATTACTGATGCCAGTATGCATAAATCACAACGCCCATTTCCTGCTCTGCAGTCACTAAGGGGGGACACCTGACACACCACAGAGCAAAAGTGGGCAGGGACAAGCTGCCACCACCTGCCAGTGAAGCGAAACTTCTGCCCTTTTGGCAGCTCAGGGCAGATCTGTCATTTATGAGACATGTGAGATCTCCCTGACAGCTGGCAACTAATCTAATGACAAATGTCTTCCCACCATTTCAAGAAGGAAGCGGTTTTCTTTCCAGAGTGTTTCCATTTTGCTGGAGCAGCACTGTGCTTCACAAATGTCAGCTCTGGAGTGTTCCCACAATGCTTGACTTTCGTCAGATACTCAATAGAAGAGACCTGTTGGTGATTTCTGTGTTGTGCCACTGCAAGAAAAGACATTGAGGGGCTGGAGTGTGTCCAGAAAAGGGCAACAGAGCTGGGGAGGAGTCTGGAGCACAGGTTTCATGAGGAGCAGCTGAGGGAGCTGAGGGTGTTCAGCCTGGAGAAAAGGAGGCTCAGGGGGAACCTTATTGCTCTGCACAACTCTCTGAAACGAGGTTGTAGCCAGGTGGGGGTTGGGCTCTTCTCCCAGGTAACAATCAAGTTGTGCCATGGGAGGTTCAGACTGGATATTAGGAAAAATTTGTTTACTGAAAGGCTGGTCAAGCACTGGAACAGACTGCCCAGGGAAGTGATGGAACCACCACTCCTGCAAGTATGTGGATGTGGGACTTAGGACCAAGATATAGTGGTGGACATGTCAGTGCTGGGTTAATGGTTGGACTGGATCCTAGAGGTCTTTTCCAACCTTAATGGTGCTGTGATTTTATGATTTAGCTCTGCCTCTAGTGTCAGGCAGCTGAAAAGGCAACCAGCTGTCTTTTAATATCTTAAACAAAAACAGGGCCAAGACTCTGGACCAGACCAACAGACTGCAAACTGGGAAACACATATGAGAAAGAAATAGGCATCTCTCATCCCATCTGCCAGGGCTATCACCGCCAAACCTACTCAAGCAAAATGCCCTTCGTCTTCTGCTCACAGAGTTCAGTGCACGTTATCAGCAGGAAAAGGACAGAGCCCATCTAAAATCATTGTGTTCAAAAGCGACACGGTTCTCCAAAGGTGCAAGACTATGATCCAGGTTGTGCTGACAATTTAACACAGCCCTCTTGCCTTGCAAAGCCTCCTACAGGCAGATTTTTCATTTGTGACGAGACATGGAATAACTACACAAGCCAGCCCCCTACATCCTCCAGCCTCCTCCTCTGCTCTTTCTGCTGCTCGATGCGCTTCTGCCGCTCTGCCAGCAGCTGTTTCTTGTACTTCTCCTGGTCCTTCAGCTGCTGCTGCTGCTGCCGATGAGGGTCAGAACGGTTTTTGTTCTCCTGCTGCAGCCTCAGGAATTCACGACGGAGAGTTGACTCCCCCGGGAGATTAACTATGGAGCTGAAACAAAGAAGATGTTTCTACGTGACAAAACATAGCATTAAAGAGAGAATACGAGGTGCTTTGGGAATTGTTTGTTGCCCTGGGTTAGCAAATCACAATATATCTCCAGCAGCTGACACTGCAGTCACACTTGCTGTGCTACAAACCAGCCTGAAGCTGATTATTGGGTCCTTCACTTGAAGAGTTTCCCCCCTACTGCAAGGAAACTAAAGCAGCAGCTTATTACAGACATTTTATACTCAGCAGTTGTTTGACAGCTACAAAACAGTTAAAGCTACCAAAGCAGACCCAGGAGATTAGGGATTCAGAGCAAGTTAAAAAGCTGCTCTGGCTGAAAAAAGCTGCCTTCAATGAGAGCAGCATGGGCAGTCAAATTTTCTATTTCAGTAATATAATTAACCTTGGTTCTCCTTCATCTTCATTCAGCTCATCATCTTCCTCCTCACTTCCACTGTAATCATAGTCCGTTTCTTCTAAAAAGGAGAATAAACAAACACCAGAGGAGGATGCTGTTAAGACACGATCTTGGCCTTTGTTTCTGAGCATTCAGCCTGAACTACAAGCTAAGCAGGAATTGGAATTTCAAGGTCACATGTTGTACTGGGAGGCTGAGGGGGGCGGCAAAATACCCAAGTACATAATTCAAAATCTAGTTCAGATAATGATTCAGGGCAGCCCCTTTACACACACCCATCTTTTCCCATGACTGTATTGGTTTTGCAAAACTAACCTACTTCCATAATCTGAAACAAATTAGGCTAAACCCACAGAGAAACTCAAACCCCACAGCACCACCAGCAGAGGGGTTCCTCAAAAAGACATTTAGATAGGACATAAAAGCTTGCACTGCCCTGCTCTGCTGCTCTATACCTGTGTCATGGCTATGCTGAGGCTGCCAGTAAATCCAGGTTTCCTTTTCTATCAAAGGGAATAATTAAGTAAGCAAAAATAAAACAAATACTAATTCTAGTTTCAGCACAAAGTTTCAAAAGCTGACCCACAGTTTTAAAGTTCTCTTCAAGACTAACATGAAGGCAGTTTTTACAGGGTAATTTGAAACTGGTTCTATCCTGCTTACACGCTAAATTGAGATTTCACTTTTTTTGAAGTTACTTTTTTGAAGTTTGTAGTCTGGCAATTCCACACTATTCTCCTTTTCAGGGGAGTTTTGATTAAAAATAGCCTTTTTCAGGTCAAAATATAACTATTTATGAAGAAATAATATTTATTATAAATAAATATTATAAATAAATATTTATTATAATATTTATCATTGCACTTCTCCACCCCTCTCAAGGGCAGCTGTGAGAAAGATTCTAACTCACTATCTTTCTATTCCAGTGTGCTTTGAGATTCATAGCTGAAAGAGGTGGCAGAATTTGCAACTACTACTGGAGTCAGTAAATCTACTTTGCAACAGCAATTTAATTTTAGGCACAAATATTCCTGTTGTCAAATCAGAGCATTTATAAGACACCTTCCAACATCACAGTGCTTTCCAAGTTTGCCCTCACAGTCCCTGCTCCTCACAGTTCTTCTGGCAGTATAAAGCATACATAAAGGAAAAAGAGGAGAGAGGGCAGGGCCATTGGTCAACAGGCCACGTGCCTCTGTCCCCTTTGCACAGCCCTTAGTCTGCCATGCACAGGCATTTGCACAAGTATCACCCCCATTCCTGCACTGCTTCTTCCAGCTTTTGCTCTGAAGGATAAGGCTGGCATTTGGAACAAATACGAACTCTTTTTCCTCACACACTCTGTGAAGCAGGTGATTCATTGTAACATCTGCATTTTACTGGAGCTTGGAGGTCTTCTCCAGGTCTCTTTTGTGTACTCCACTGCAAAACACTTGAAGAGTCCTGCTTCCCCCAAAGAACTCACAAGATAAAATTATATGGAGATCCAACAAGTAAATCAATTGGATATGGGACAGAAATATGAATGGAGAGACCAGGAAACACTTGTGGAGAACTACTCAAGAAAGCAGAGATCCAGACTCTACTTGGAGTCCTTGCTCCCTGCTAGCATCAGGGCTGCTCTCAGTGACTCCAAGTTCCAAGGACTTTAGCACTAAAACACCATTAAGGACCCAAGCTTTGACAAGGAAATCTTCAAAAAGGCCCCACCACTATCAAGGACAATGCCTTCTCAATTTTCCTGGTTCTAGCATTTCAGCTGCATCTGCCTTGTGCTCTGCTGTCAAAATCTGGAGAGGACATGCTCTCTAAAGTGTCTTTTATTTTCGTTCTGCTATGTTACCCTTTTCTCCTTTTTTCTTTCTTGTCCTGTCCAGGTGATCCTTCAGCATGATGCGCACTTGCCGCTCATTCTGCATGTCTCGGATGAAGGAATGCTTCAGCAGGGTCTCAGTGGATGGACGATGCAAATAATGCTTTACAAGGCAACTTTCAACAAAATTTAGGAACTTCTTTGACCTGAAGAAGACAGAACAGTGGAGAAAAACCAATAACCCTTTTCAACTTGTGGGTCAAGCACTACCCTTGAGTGTTGGAAAGCACTAACTTTGCAAGGCTTCCTTCTACACTGGAACTGAGAGAGACAATTTCAGTTCAGCCACCAGTGAGACGCCTGGGACCAGCACAGTGCTGAGGGTGAACTCCAGCTCACCAACTTCTCAGAGGAGTTACCTTGAATTTACATCCTGATCAACAAAACCACAATCTGGCCAACACAAGCCTTTCAAAAATGCCCTTGATCTTTTGATAAGGTGAAGATTTTCTTCATACACTTAACTTAAAACAAAAAGTAATTCTTTCTAGGGCAGGTGACTGCTACTAGCCCCAGAATGTCCATGCAATCTTCCGATAAAGCCCCGACCCCAAGCAGCCCATCTAAGCCTTCCTTGCTTATCCTGCAATTTTGGCCACAGACACCAAAATGAAACAACTGCCACAGTTTAGGCAGAGTTCAAAAGCAAGGTGTTGCTTCCCAAAGATAAACTCTATCTGCCCTCTGGCTTAATCCAGCACTTAGAAATAGCTTACGAATCACATCCTAGATAACTACATGATTTAACAAAAACATTCTCCCTGGACAAGAGAGCTAAAAACCCTCCTAAGCCCAATGCAGCAAAAATACAGGTCTTTTACACATCTGTTTACCATTTTCTGGATTTCAACTTTGGGGGTGGGTTCCTTGGGATAAGGAAGAGTGCTCTCATAGGATGCATGTCACACAGGGCTGCAAAAGAAACCACAAATTACTGAAGAATGCGTGTACCCCTGGTGACCTCACTTCCCACTTCCAAACACCACTACTTCCAAAATCACAGCATCTGCCCCAGAACTTCACCAGGAGCCAACCAAATTCACACTACAGCCTAGAAATCAAGCCTCTGAGTACACAGAGATTTCCAGCTAAAAGAGATTCAAAAGAAAGGCTGCAAGGCAAGAATAAGTACAACTTCCTTCATATCTTCTATATATACAGCTTTGGAAGGACATAAAAAAGCTCACCTTTCCCATATACAAAAGCATGTTTGCACATAAACAGAAGTTAAATCTGAGACTGAAATACTTACAGAGTTATTATGTCTGGCTTCCAGTTCAGATAAACGTAAAACTCCATTCTAACCAAACTCTTTGCCACATTGTTCATGCCATATGAGAAAACCCAGGATAAGGAAAAGCTCATACACAGCACACAGCTGATAACCTGCACCATGGCACAGAGCAGAATGACTGAGCACACATTTCATCTATCCTGTGCTCTGGGAATGGGAGCACCATTATCAGGCAATCTGCCACAGATTCCACTCCTGCACTCAGAAACTACCTTCTCTCCAGCCCACTGTACTTCTCTTTAGGGCTACTGTTGTGGAAAGTTGAAGCTACAAGGAACTCAGCAGAAAGCAAATACAGTCACATCTCATCTATCCCAGGCACTTTGTATGGAATTTTGAGTGTGCTCCATCTGGCAGCAAGAAATGTTGAGGGTAAAAGGTCTTCCTTCACCAAACAGATCTACTGAATGACAACTGATAGGAACTACATGGAAGCTGATTTCTTATAATATTTAGGTGTTCAGCAGTGATGCTCTTAACAGAAATGGACTTAAATCATTACAGAACCAGTAGAAATGAGAAGACTATGCTCTGGTAAAGCCTTCCCTGCCTTCTCTTAATTCCTCTGTCTGCATCCACCTGCCATAGTTTCTGCATTTGGTTCTGGCTTTGACTTTTTCCTTGGTATGTTCAATAGTACGTGATACAGTGGAAATGAAGGGCAGAAGTCTGGTTTCTAGCTCTGGGTCCCAGACACTGTTGTACTACAGCAAACAAAACACAAGGCAACAGAATATAATCCACAGCACTTCCCAGTCAAAACTAGGGAAAACATCAAATACAAATGGCAAGAGGAAGTGGCATGCAAAGCTACAAAGTCTCTCCCAAAGAAAACTGCCCACAGACTCATGTCTCAGGACTAAGCGTCAGTCAGGCTAAAGCACAGGGTCAGAAAGTGTTCCTGAACTCCAGCTGGCTCCTGCTAGAAACCAAGTCTGATGGGATAACAGCCAAATGTGTTGTTTAAAAACAGCCTACATGCTCTCAGGCTCAGGCCAGAGTACGATGGATTTCATCTCCCTGCTCTCAGCAGTGGCCGGATACCCCATGCATCCCATATGCTCTGCAGGACCTGGGGGCAAAGCCACCAGCCCTCCATGCAAACAAAAATTCATGAGGACTTTGCACCCACAGATCTCTGCCTGACCTGCAAGAGGCTCTCTGGGAGAGCGAAGGGGCAGCTGGCTGTAAAACTGTGGCAATCTGCTGTCAGGCTGAGTGTGTGATCATGGATCAAAGCCATTACACATGAGCAAATGCTGTATTAGTCCCAAAATCTGCGAGAATCAAATCAGTTTCAGAGTAAAAATACAACCTTTAGGCCTACCTTCTTCCACTGCCATTTTTTTTTAGTGACCTGAACCCAAAGCCACTCCTGCCAATATTTTCTGCTGACATACCAATCACTTCTGCTCAGTTGTATCCACAAGGAGTGATCAACAAACTGATGCTAACAAGAGCTTTAAGAAAAAAAGTTTTGTTATCCCAAGAGATGAAGGCAAGGAATCAAAATACAGACTGAAAGAGTCTAAAAGGAAGAAGAAAGCAAAAGAGTCCAAAATGAGAAAAAGTCATAGAGTGTTTTTAAAGATAAAGACAGAACCAGAATTCTGTGCATTAGTGCATTAGCCAAGCACGAGTTATTTTAACACAGAACATTCCCACCTTTATACCAAATCACTTACGAGGAGCGCCTTCAGCCATTTCAATAGCAGTGATTCCCAGAGACCACAGGTCACTCTGCAGGAAAAGAAACAATGCAATTTGCAGCTTGCAGCATCCAAGCTTGTTCGTTTTGTTTGTTTGTTTGTTTCTTGGGTTTAGGTTGGCTTTTTTTACAGTTTCCCTAGATCTTTCCCGAATCGTGTTGCTTTACTTGGAGTGACAAATATTCTTCTCCCTCCCTCCCTACTGAGCTTTTAGGAAATGTGCTAATAGCCAGAAGGTTCCCATTTCCCATGCAACTCTGAACAGCTGATTCATCATTTAAGCAGCCAGCCCCAAAACGCAGACCTTCTGCATTCAAAAAACAAGAGCCAGACAGAATACAGCAGGCACTGTTTAAATATATTTCTTAAATCTGTTTTCATGAGGCAGCACACAGCAGTGCCTCACCCTTCTCCTTCTGGCCAAAAATAATTGGTCTTAATGCTTATTTCAGAGCAGTCGTTGCTGAGTTTCTACACTGATGGAACAGGAATTATAGTCAGGCCTTGGGGTCTGAATTTTTCTGTCTACAAAGTCTCCACTCATACGTTTTGGGGCACATGAGAGGAGAGTACATCATGCAGTTAGATTTATGCCACAATGCAAAGAGTGACTGCAGGGTCACCCAGAGATACCTGCTCAGAAAGCCATCCCTGGAAAACATGCTGCATGGTAAGGACAAGAGGAAATGCTCACAAACTGAAATACAGGAAATTCTATGCCTTCTCACCCCAGCCACCCTGCCACTGACCATAAATCATTCTAGGATGGGAAACCACTCGCAGTCACATGCTCATGAATGAGCAAAGGGATACTAATTACTGCCAATTAACTCAGGATTCACAGCTGAGTACAGAGCAAAACAGCTCTATCACAGTGTGCAGTAACTTGCCATATTCATATTACACTACTTCGAGTATTCCTTTGGAATTTCTTTCTTCCTTTCTTTTCTATCCAGACCTGTAACCTTCTTAGTATGTTTTTATTGCAGAGAAATTCATGAAAGTGTTTTTCATGTATTAAAAATTCACAAAAAGTACTCACAGTGAAACTTCATTCTTAAAAAGAGCCTCCACCCACATATTATAAATACTTCTATTTGTACAGTTCTAGGATTATTGTGGTTTAAAAGGCAGGAAGTTTGAACTTTTCAAATGAGCAGGATTTCAGCAACAACCCACATTTTTTCTTACCTTATGGAGAGTTTAACACTTACTCTGTAATCATACGTAGAATCCGGGTTCTCTTCACAAGCAATGACCTCAGGTGCCATCCAATACGGGGTGCCAATAAATGTGTTTCTTCTCCCAATAGTCCTGTCCAGCTGAGCACTTACACCAAAATCCACTGAAAAGCCAAGAAGAGGTAAAGAAATTAGCAAAAAGTTGTATCCACATGGCAAAGTGTGTGCTTGGTTTTTTCACACTGTTTAGAACACCAAACTTTTGGGCTACAATATATATGAAATCTGAGTTCCTCCAGCACATCTTATCTAATAGTTGAAATTTAACTGCCTCTTTTTTTCCCTTCTTTTTGACAGAAGAATTAAATAAACAGCATGCTAAATCTGCCCAGTGTGTTACAGCAAGTGGAACCGCTCCATAAGACATAACAGAATAATTAATGCTTAATTCAAACGCTACATTGAGTAGGACTCAAGGTCTTCAACTAGACTGAAAGAAAAAATAGTATCTACACACAAGGCAAATTTGGATGTGTCTAATATAGCCACTTGTGAAAGCTGGAAAGAACCACTATATCACTTCATTCTGAGATGTCTGGAATAAATCCTTCCCTACATTCATACAGTATCTTAGAACAAACTGGAGAATCTACTACTTTATTCCCATCTTGGATCATTATAATGAGTGAATCATGCAGTTCCCTTTGTGCTGAAAAGGGTGACACCTTCATAAGGACTGTACAGCAAAATGGTTTTGCTCAAATATGAAAAGGCTGCATACAACAAATAATTATGTGATTGTATTTCTCTTTGAACAAAAGCCCAAGATACACTAATTGGATCCACTGGGATAGCACTGGAGTGGTATTCACAGAGGAGACAAAGGAAGGGGGAAGGGAAGGACTGAAAGGAGATAGCCCCATGGTTACCATCAAGGAGAAGATTTTCTCATTGATGTTGCCTCATTGCAGATCATCTGCAAACCATAATCATTTGTACTGCTATAATTTCATGTGCCTGCTCAGCAAACCTTCTCCAAGAAGGTGGACCTGACCTTTGGGATCATTCTGTGCTCTGTGCTTCTGATGGGAAGGGCACACTCTTACACTGAAGTGGAATAGAATTGAATTGAGAAACTCTTGGCTTTCTAGCTTCTTTGCCTTAAGACACATGAGCTAAATCTCTCTGGAAACAACTTTTTTTTCCTTCTTTTTTTTTTAATCATTATACTTAGTAAATCTGTTTCATCTTTACCCAGAGTCAAAAAGGTTTAACTGTTTTGTCAACCATGTGAGGAATGGTAGAACTAGTGACTATACAAGACTATAAAAACACACAACACCCCCATCTTACCTGTTGTAAGAGGGAACAGTTGACAATTAGTACATATGATTTAGAGACTACAAGCAAAATCCTGCCTTCATTTAATTTGACAGAAAAACTCCCTTTGGCTTCACTGAAGCCAGGTTTTTGCCAAGGGGTTAAACCATAATGAGATTTAAAGTACTTATTTTTACTTGCTCCAACCAAACATCTTACCCCACAACCACAAGCCATATTTATTATTTGCTGTTTTCCAACTCTACAGTGAGGTTTTTTAGTTAAAGAGAGAGGGACTGTAAAGATCATCACAAATGAGAAGTGCTCCCCTTGAGATTTCTCCTTTAAAACACTTCCCTGTGATGCCTTTCCAAAACATGAAAGACATGCCCTCCTCAAGAGAGATACGTACGTGAGTTTAGTTTTAGGAAGTCAGAAGTTGTTAAGACTGACATGTCACAGACATAAAAGGAAATGAGTAAACCCTCCAACTTTTTTGAGAGATGACTGTTATTCAGTGGTAGCCCTTACGCATGAGTAATTCCACCTACTGTCAGATTTACGAAAATCTCTAAGATCATTTCCTTTGCAGAAATTTGTTCCCCCAAGCCCCAACTTTTTTACTTTGGAAGTCTTTTGCATCCCAGGATCTTCTGTGAAGGCCTGATGGTGCTGTGACTTACTGGCCTGGCTCTGTGTGTGACTGCCTGTATTGCCCACAGGCTGTGAGGGACACCCTTGCAGAACACTTTACATTTTCAGCTCTTTCTACATGACAGATACTTGTAAGCACAGGCATTAACGATACTTGGCACACATGCTGCATTTAGGTTACTGAGAGTTCTTTCTGAGTCAAG
Source organism: Oriolus oriolus (assembly GCA_013400235.1). Lineage (NCBI taxonomy): Eukaryota > Metazoa > Chordata > Aves > Passeriformes > Corvidae > Oriolus > Oriolus oriolus. The sequence continues at coordinate 78,219 of VXBT01012014.1, read as the reverse complement.
ATGAAAGTCTTAAATTTTAACGAACAGGTTTCTAGCATACATTTAAGGAAACTTACCCAATTTTACTTCTGCATTTTCTGTGAGAAGAACATTCTGTCCTTTAATATCTCGATGGATGACATGGTGAGCATGAAGATGTGCCAATCCCTACAAGAAAACCACATTTTCCTTATTCTTTCTTCCTAACATTACCATGAGTATGGCACTGTTGCCTTTTTACACTTTCACCCTTTTCCGACTTTATTTATAAGGAAAGTCCTTTAGATGTTACTAGCAACATTTTCAGCGAGAAGAGAGGACAGCAACCATTAGTTTGACTGTCTTCTTCATCACAGGCCTGACAGTGGTGGAGCATCTCTTGAGTCAAGTGTGAAGAGAATGAGGTAGCAATATTTAAAACTTCCGTCTCAGAATCAAGGGATGCTCCTTAGACTCTATGTTAAAAGCAAACAATAGAGAAAAAGAGCAAAGCAGAATGCTCTGTATGAGGACCAGAGGCAGCAGCTGACTGGCTGTAGCAGCCTAAATTCTGCATTCAACAAAATGGGAAATTCAGTGGTAAATGGACTGGAGAAAGCTAAAAATACCATGTCAGACCTCTTTTTGAATGCAGCAAATACTGTTTTCAATCAGCTAATATTTGCTATCTCCTCCTGCATTTCAAAATTGCCCATGGTTGAACTAGCACAGACATAAAGGAACACACTGAAATAATCCGTTATAGTAATCCAGAGATGCTTCAATCACAACATTTAGCCTCTCTAATATTAATGGTTTCAAATAGACCTTCCACCCAGCTTGTTTATTTTCCAGAAGGAAACACTGTCAATCCATGTGCAATTGGGCCATTCTGTTTTGAAACAAGCATGATTAAATCCAATCCCTTGCTTTTACCAACATGCTCATATAGTTTTCAGTTGCATGAGCATAAACCAAATGCTTTAACACCAGTTGCTTTAACAGAGACATTACAGCTACACCGATGAGGAAAAACCTGACCACACCACTAAGGTTTTTTTCTTTTGCAGAACTCCCCACACTCTCCAGATATAATGATCATAATCTGCAGGCTGGTGACAAATCCCTATAAGAAGGCAAACTTTCTCTACTGAGCGTATTTCTCAACTCCTATGCCCCAAAAGGAAGTTTTACCCCTATTCAAGCATTACTTCAGCATGCCATCTAAATTCCAGCTCCCAGAACACACGTTTATCTTACCACTATTTAGAAAAGATGTAAAATTCTATTATAGGGAAGATGGATCAGTAACTCTGTAATGGGTTTTGAATTTAGAATGACTGGCTCCAACATCCTATTTTTTTTCCAGGCTAGTTCACTAGATTACACTTGAGAATTGTTTTATCCTCTGTACTTTCCAGGAGAAAAAAAAAATAAAAGAAAGCAACCCTAAGCTTGCACAGAATGAAATATACCCCCAAGATTTGTCATGGGGAATATTGTCCCAGCAGGGCCACCTTTAACATTTTGGAATGCTGTTTAGTCAACATTGCCTCTAATAGTGTGGAAAAGCGACCCCCAAGTGTGTGCAGGTAAAGGAAATATGAACAGAGATCTTACAAGCATGAACAGCTGAAGTAGTGAGCAGTAAGATTTGCTGATGTAGAGGGCAGACATACTGAAAACAGAAAATTTATTTACTTTTCTAGGTGCCCACTGTCTGGAATTTCAGAAGATGGCTATTTGCCATAGGAAAGAGGAGTTTTCTGTTCTTCATACAGAAAATGGGATTAACTACAACAATATGGGATGTCAAGCAGCCATCATGCTGGCTCTCAGGGCTCTTCTGAACTCAAGGACCATAGCCCATGAGCCCCAATGGATCACAATCTTTAAACAATAATGCTCATTAGTGACCAATTTTAGCAACCAAAGGCTTGGAAAGGCCTTTTTATTGCAAATGAGCAGCGAAGCTCTGCTGGCAGGACTCACCCTGAGAACTTCTCTGCAGATGTAAGCAATCCAGTCTTCCTTGAAACAGTTCCCTTTTGTCTTCTTTACCAAGTCAGTGACAGAGCCTGCACCGCAGTACTCCATCACCAGCTGCAGGGAGACAAACACACACAGGGCACCTTCACCACAGCTCTGCCAGGGTGCCAGCAGAGAGAACACCTGCAAACACCCACCTCCACCACAACCCAGGCATGGCAAACTGCACGTGGCCTTCTTGGACGCCAAGTAACTTAAAATCTCATTTCCTGAACCACATGCACTGTTAAATAAATAAAAAAACCTCACTAGTGCTCCTCTCCTGTTGCAGGTTTTAGGTAGTTTTTTTAAAATATATACAAAGTTGGAAAAGCAAGCGCTGACAGCACTGAAAAACATGGGAATTTTTTAAAAATTTGAAATTTCTCATTTTGCTGCAGAGCTTCAAAAACCTTGCAGCCAAAAAACTGGAGGATTCATTATTCTTCTTTTCTTTATTGCCAATTCCTCTGCTTCCTTTTTTTATTTTCCATCTGAAAAAAGGAGAGGAAAGCAACAAGAATGAGGAAAGAAGGGGAAAAGGACAAGGTCTTTCACTTCAGAAAAAAAAATACAGAAGCATTTAATTTGGAAAAAAAAAAGGTTCAAGCAACAAATCAGAATGACAGCACAAGTCACGAGAATCATAACATACTTTATGCCCAACCCCAAAGGAAATCATAGGGATGGAAGATGTCTAGGGAGGAGTAATTTTTCTCCTTTATATGTTATTCTTCAGAACAATGACTTCAGAGCTTCACTGAGACAGAGTCCAAGCCAAGCATGCTGGAGCTCTAAGGAAGGAGCTGTAAATCTGATGAGCAGAAATTACAGTAAACACTTACCCAGAGCTGATCATCCTGGCCTGCAGGACTTTTCTTTACAAAAGCCCCATAATATGTAGCAATATTCCGGTGATGGGAGTACTTTTTTAGCATATTTATCTCCAGCTTGATTTCCTCCTCTTCATTCTGTAACAAAAGAGAGCAGAAGGCTCCTTAGGTGACCAAGATCACCGAGCCCCAAGGCTGCAAAGCAACCTCTGCCTTTGGAGGCCTCAACACCCAGCTGGAACCACCATGAGCAACCTGGTCTGATCCCACGGCTGACCTTGCTTTGAGCAGGAGGTTGGGACCAGAGTTATCCTGGGATTATGAGACTGCAGCTGATGGATGGCTCTTAAATTGACAACTGAATCACCCTGATGCATGAGTCTAAACCAATGAATTGCTAGGGCTTGACCCAAAGAATCAGAAACATCCCCACCTGGCCATAAAAATTGCATACTGTCTCCTCAGGGAGCTTAGATAGGACCTATTACTCCCTCATTTATGGTTTCTGCATGCAGTAATTTAGTCTTGGAGAAACTAAGCAGATTCAAACAAAAATAAAATTATTCCTAACACTCCATTACTTAAATACTTGGAAAAGCACTTAGTGCACACATCAGCCAATTTGTCTTCCCTCCTGTGGAGGGTCCTGCTGGGAGGAAACCAAAGCCAAGAAGGAGGTGACTTGCCACAAATCAAACTCCAGCATAAGCCAGGGTTAGGATGTGCTCTTTCCTTACAGCTGTGAGGCTGCCCTATCTGGACTGTGGGCTTTTTCCCCCTCCTAAATTCATGCCATCCAAGAAGCCTCTGGCAAGCTGGGGGCTAGCATATTCCTAGACATCATCTTCCAGGCACCAGCCGCCTGTTTCCCTTTGTCTTTGTTTTAGTCTCACCAGGGCAGACGTTCTCTTCTACCCATACAGCATTGTGCACAATAAGACAACTAATGAAAACACAAGTTTTAGTAATTATGTTAGAAGGAAATGCCCTTTTTCAGAGAGAACTGCCTGATTTGGAAAGGCCCCCTCAGAGCCTGTTTGCTATGGTGCACAACACCCAGTAAAACACACATAGGTTTGGCCATCTCAAACACTTTAATAGGAAAGGGGTGGTGCTGCAAGGTGTCCTTGTATCAGTTAAAAGGAGTACAACAAACTTGAAAATTAATTTACCTTGTTGCAAAACCTCCCAGTCAGCTCTTACTAGCTGAACAGAAGGAAAAAACAAAAAAGAAGAGGCAGCAAGAACAATTCAGCCCCAAAGGACATTTTTCTGTGGTTTTGCAGTAGTTTTGCCATTGAAGGATTCCTTTAACCATCACAGTGGACTGCTTACAAAGTCAGACACATTGTCCTTTCTACCTGGAGCAACACATTAAAGCCGGACAGGCTAAAGCCAAATTCCCTAAAGAATATGCATATGATGTGTCTTATTAAACTTGACCACACAAAAATCATTCCCAGCAGAAGGGACCAGCAAGTTTTCCCCAATAACATCAACCCTCAGGAGACACGTTACCAGACCAAAGCCTAACTGTATTAAGCCTTCGGAGATGTAAAATAACTCTAGCTGAAGCTATATGAGCTATTTCAGGTTTCATAATAATCTTTGTTGAGCACAGGCTCTGAAGCTTCACACATTAAACTAAATAGTTCATTTATCTTTTGTTAGTAGTTAGGGAGAAAGAAGGACCCTTAATCCTTGGCTTGATACAGGTCTGGATGTTGTATGACTGAATTAGTGGGGCTAAAGAGGAGCCCAGTGCAGCACCTGGAGTGTCTAGGAGAAATGGGAAGCTGACTCCCAGACAGCATGCAGGAAATCCTCCAGGAGCAGGGTCTAATTTCTCTCTGCGCACGGACAGAGCACAATCAAAGGGAGGTGAGAGCTTGTGCTGAAGGGATATAAGGCTCTACTCCCTTTGGGACTCTAGACAGTGCATGTGAAAGAGTGGACACAAGCACGTAAGGAGGAGGCAGAGAATAAGGACATGGGAACAGCCATCCTGGACTTGACCACAAGGGTTCTCTAATCTACACAAGTTTCTGGATCTTTAGGGAAGAAGGGCAGAAAGAGGAACAAATAGGGAGGACTCCTTTCTTCCTCTACTGTCCCTCCTGCATTCTGCCCTCTCCTTCTGCAAATGTTCGGAGGGGCAACACTCATTTTTGGTAAAGGCCTTTTCCAAATTACTTGAATTATTTACAGATGTTAAGGGTTTGCACTTTTTAACTCTGCCCATCTGCATGAAATTTGCCCTGGTGGAGCCCAGCTCCTTGCTGTGCCCTCAGCACCAGCCTGTAGCTTTCACAAAGTTCCCCTCGAGGAGCTGGCAGATCCAAACCACTTCTTCATAGCTGCTGCCTCTTTTTCAGCTTTTTGTTCTTTACCCAATTAGTTTTCTGGATGTTGGAACCATGCTGGCTCTTACCCAAGTACTTTCTATTCCTCTGCAATCCGACCTCCATGTTTTTAAAACAAAACCAAGCATGTGGCTGTCCATGAACACAACCGGGATACCCTGTAGGCTCTTCCACACCCACTGACAAGAGCAAGAGTAGCTGCACATGTGTAATGCTCCTTTCCCAGAACCAGCAAGATGCAACTCCTGCTTTCTCTTGTGTCTTTATTTACTGTGAAGGCCTGCACCTGTTTCTCCTTCCCCTGCCCATCCTGGCCTATAGGGCCCAGGTAACACCACCGAGTACAGGCTGAGTGCCTTGGGGAGACACTACTTGGAGCAGACAGCGGGCTGAGCTTCAGGTCCCAGTCAGCCTGCAAGGCAAAGGGCTACAAAGACAGCAGCTGGGCATTTCACGGACAAATGCACTCTGGCTTCCCAGCACCTCAGTGAGTTTTAGGAAAAATACTCTATGCCACCGAAAAACCAAGGCAGAAGGGTAAATGTGAGTCATTGTGCCCCATGAGTCATGTCTGAGGCCTGCCCAGGAACTGAACCCAGACTTGCTAAGCCTCAGTGCTACGTACATCCTTCAAGCAGGGTGACTGGGGATAAAAGCACCCTCAGCTTCTCAGTGCATGCCCACACACAGAATTTCCACTTTCCACCACCCCTCTCGCCAGCATTACCATCAGCCCCATGTCTCAGGGGTCTACAAACCTGCTCATAAATAATGTTGCTCAAGGAAAGAAAACAGGCTCACAGATGTGCAGGTGCAAAAAGCTGTTTGCTTTCACAAACCAACCCGTTCCTTGGTGCAGATGGCTGTGTGCACAGAGGTGACAGGTTCATGATCAAAGGCTGTTTTTGAAGATGTGGGCCTATCTGCAATGAAATTAGAACTAGAAAACATACGCCTCTGACTACAAATGGAAATGAGATCATCAGCTGATAAATACTGCACCAAGAGGCCCCTTAGTACTGGGGCAGGTCTAACAACAAGTCTCACATTTAAATGTTATTTTGCTCTCTAGAAAGAATGAAAGCAAAGACAGATGGAGAATGATGTGCTGGAGAAGAGCTCTTTGATCACCTGCACCGACAGCTGAAGAGACAAGCAGCAAGAATCCAGTCACTCTGCAAGCACTCCGCTTGTTTGGCTCTGTCAAAAAACAGGAAGCAGAGCCTGCATGGAGAGGCACATGAGTGCACGTTGCCATCAGCTCCCCTTTAACCATTTCAAAGGGCTCCCCCCACTCCCCCTGCAACTCAACACGGCAGCACTTCCTGACAGATGTCCAGAGGATCCCACAATGACCACAGCATCCTGCTGCTGCTCTTAAGAAACCGGCCGGGGGCTGCAGCTCATGACAACAAAGGGGAGGTTTGCTGAGCTCTTGGAGTGGCCCAGATCTGAACATCACAGCTGGATCTGGTCAGGCAATTTCTGATGAAATTACTTTTTACTGGAAAAAGAAACCCTGTAGATTTGCTGAAAGAATCAGAACCTTTTGGAGAATGAAAGTGGCAGAAGTAGCAGAAGTGACTGCATCCAGACATGCCAGCCTGTGCCCTAGCAGCGGGAATACAGCCAACTCTGCATTAGGAAAGTGGAAGTAAGAGCAGAAAGCCCTGCACTCACCCTGTGCCAAGGCCAGAAAGCAGGAACACTTGAGCACAGCTGAGCTGGAATTGTTCACAGTTTAGTGGGGGAAGAGCATCAGGGAAAATCCCTTCGGGCAGCTGCACTAACATGCTCCCCACAACTCCCAAACCTTCCCATGAAGAGTCTCAATGTGAAAACAGCATGACCCGCTATCACTACCCCTCAAACAATGGGACAGGTTCCCCAGTATGATGATGGCTCTGTCACCTGCAGCAAATCAGACCTAAACAGCTGCACTTTGTTCTCAGGATCCTGCAAGTCTACTAAGGTGATTCCTGAAGTGGGACCACATGGTTTTCCTCTATTTAAATTTTGTTTCCAAGTAAGTAGGCATAACTGGATGCTACAGTTTGTTGTTGCATACAAAGGAGATTGTGTTATGTATAGCAAAGCAAAAGAAATCTTTCCAAGATTCCCCTCCTGCAGTCTTTTCTTCAATTGTTTCATCAACGAAGGGACTGTCACTAGTGTTAACATGACAGCCCACAAGTGACACCTTTAACCAGTCCTCACACACTGTTGACTGACCCAGCAAAGGAGGAAAGCAGCTCTGGATAACTTCGGACTTTGTGCCAGGATCCATCCTATCAGCTCCTCTGTCAAGGCAGGGAGGTGCTCTCATCTCAGGAATCTGTCTTCCAAACCCTATTCACTCTCCATTCCAAAATCCAGCAGCCTCATGTTTGGTGACTGCCATTTTTTAAAGCCAAAGCATCTGACAATATATGTACCTCCAGACCTAAAAGCAGAAATCCCACCGATCTAATGTAGCACTCACTGAAAAAAACCCCACTCTCCTCAGTACAAAACTGGCAATTCAGCCACACACACCTATTGTACGAACAGCAGCCATGGTCAAAACAGCCCTCAGATGTGCTTTATACATTACAGTAGCATCCAAGTTCAGACCACTTGCTGCTCAGGGCTGGATTCCCACACCATCAACAGAAAGAACTGTCCTGGACCTGCTCTATGTGACAGGACCAACACAGACAGCAACTCGGTCTGCGGCCTTCCAAGACAATCAAAAGACATGTGAAAATGCAAGCAAGGCTTGCTTGTGCTTGCCCGAACACCACGTGTAGATGAACCACTGGCAGACCTGGCCTAGAGGATTCAGAGGATTTGGCCTGGTTTTTTTTTAATTTCAGATGATAACCCTTCCATAGTATCGCAAGAGGAGCTGGATTTCTGTTCTCCATATCCACACCGCCAGAGTGACAGAACGGGGAGCTGGTCTTCAGTGAGTCTAAATGCATCCTACCAAACCAGACTTCTAGGAAACTCAAGAGGAAGAAGCAGAGTGTTCCCAGCCTTCCTGGGGCTCAGGCTAATTTGGTCTCAAGGAGGCAAGCTGCTCCGATACTGGCTGTGCTCTTAAAAGGAGAGACAAAACCCAGTATTTAGCAACTTTTTCAACACCCTGTTTCAGCACTGACACCCATTTATAAATGTGAGCAGGGACAGTGCCAGTTAAACTGTCTCCTTCCCTCATCCGTCAAATCACAATAAAAAAGCACTGCATTTGCATTTCTAACATGTTCCTGCTTGCTGGCTGTCAGGGCACTACTCTGAGGAACGGCTGGCATACGAGGGGATAGGATGTGATGAAACACAGCAGAGGTGGTGCAGAGCTATAGGAAATCTTTTAATTGCTATCACTGAAAGCAGATAATCAACTAGAAATAAGCAAGAATGGACTTCTTGTCTTTGATATTACTGACCACCAAAATATACGGCAATGCACTCCCTCATCGCTTTGTCACCATTGGTCAGCAACACTTAAAAAATACGGTTGTCTTAACACCACTCAGTACTTTATAAGACAAAAACCGGTGCTCAGAAACCATGATTTATACCAGTGGATCTTCTTTCATGAGCTGCTCACCTTCTCACGATCTGATTATTTATTTTTCCTTGCAGCTTAACAATGACCTTATTATTTTTGGTTTTGCACTCACCTCAGTAACATTCATCACTTTGACTGCTGCCAGCTGCCCAGTCTTAACATGGCGACCCTGTTAAAATAACAGAAGACACTAGTAAAACACGTTGGCAAGCTATGAATACATCAACAAATTAGGCATATAACAGCTAGGTTTGACTAATTGCTTTCAATCATGTTCAAGGCAATGTTCTAGCTGAAGGCATCCCTGATGCTTGCAAGGGGGCTGGACTTTTAAAGGTCTTTTGTGACCTTTAAACGATCCCTTCCAACCTAAACTATTCTATGATTCTATGTGCCCAACGACCTTCCAGCAACACAAAACTACCAAGGTGGTCTGGCGATGTGTTACCAGAGCCACACCCTTACTGTGCTCTGAATTTAACAGTTACCTCTACAGGGTTAAATTTCCCTTTAGCACAAAGGAAGCGGCAATGCTGGGAGACCTCTATTCTCACAGCACAACATGGCACAAGCTTATGGGTGTCCATCTAACTTCTGTTCAACAAGTGATGCCAGCCCTCAAGCCTCCTCTTCTAGGAAATCTCAGCACAGTCCCAGAATGTCTGAACAAGAGCCACGTTCCTGTCCTGCCATCTGTGGCTGAGGCGTGCTGGGGAAGTTGAAAGGCACTGGGCAGTTGGCTCTGTCCCTGCCTTGATCCCTGACATGTCCTGGCACACCTCAGGGTAAAGACAAAACTCTGGGTTCCAGTACATCAATCTGGCAACCTGTATGTGGCTTCCAAGAAACTAAAGTTTTATGCATGATTTTGCCTTTTTTTTTTAAAAAAAAAAATTTCATGCTTTTTACTTCAAAATGCTTAGTTTTTATTATTCTTACTTCAGCTGAGTTAACTATATCTCAGCTACTTCCCCAAAAGCACGCAGGAGCTTTGAATTTAAAAATGTCATCTTCTGTGGTGGTGGGGAGGAACTAACCCAGGACTTTTACTGTGTGGGTTGCCTATACATATACATAGTTTATTATGAAATGCCCACACCCCATAGTCACTTTTAAACAACAGACAACTGGTAACTTCAGACTAGGTAACAGGCTTGGTTTTGAAAACACAGCGAGGTAAAGGGAGGTAATAGGAAATAAATCTATTAAAAGAGCAAACTTGCTACTGAGACTGACAAGATGTGATTCACAAGAACACGCATCATGAACACAACCGTTAATCTTGCTGTCAGTTGCAGTTTCTTGCTTTGGTTCAGTCAAGTTGCTCAACAAATACTACAGATGAAGTCTTTTACCACGATAACCAGCACTGACCTCACACTGGAAGACAGTATTAAGAGATTTGAATGAACAGTGGGTTTGCCATACATCCTAACTCCTCACTTCCATCAAATGTTCAGAAATGGGTTTGAAGCTTTGAGACTGCAATTTTATTCCTGAAGTAGTAGCACCTGTGAAGCTGTATATCGAAATAACTGACACCAGTTAAGGAAGCCACTGGAAATCAGGAAATCAAATACGAAATGCTGCAGTTTGCAGACAAAATGATTTGCAGGTGCAATTTACACCTGCAAAATTAAAAGCTGGGTTGATGTAATTTTAAAACCCAGGTCCTATCTGCACAAAGTCTTTCTAAGACTAAGCAATTTTGCATTAAAAAAAAAGATTCCTCATTCTCAGACAATATGTCACAGTCATGCTTTCTTTTACAAAAAACTAAATCCTGCTGAGTTTTTTGTATATTTATAAGTGTCCTCTTTCCATGGAAGCACTCCTGGGATTGCAAAGCATTTTCTCATGAAGTAGAATGATAGGATTTACATATCAGCACAGACCTCAGGAGAAAGACAAATAGGGCACACTCTTCCCAAGCCACACAGGACTCGGTGGGTGAGTGTGGATGGGCAGTGACCAGTGCCAGCCCGAAGGATGCTGGTGCTGGGTCAGTGTTCATCCCTGCTAACGCCAGCCCTGCTCAGCAAGTTTGCTCTGCACAGCCACAGCTCCTCTCTTGGAGCCATTGTCTGCAAATGTTCCCATTTCCATTTCCATTTCCATTTCCATTTCCATTAAATGTCTTGGCGAGAGGGCCTTCCCCAAAGCACAGTCACCTCGTCTTCACCCCAGAGTTTGTCTGGAGACAAGCACGATGGTAACTCCATGTCTCTGGAGGTGACACACCAGTGTGACCAGCCCATGGAAAAGAGGAGTCTCCCCTGGACTGCTATAGATTCTGCAAAGGATGGCACCAAGAACTAACACTGATTTTCATAACTGTAGTGAAGCACGGAAACCTGCTTCTTTACTGAAAACATAAATCAATCAGTACCAAGCTAGCACTGCACTTGAATATTCATCAGAATAAGGAAGAAGGAAAGGCTTGGCATTCAGTCCTGATTTTGAAGCGTAACTCCTGGTCAAACTGACCCTCTGTATAACAGATATTGGTTATTTTGCTGCAATAGTTATTTCCACTGCATGCAAAACGTGCTGCTCTCACTTACTCTTACCACTATAAATGTGAATATTAAATCCCCCTCAAAAAGGTTTGGAAAATCAGTACTTACGGGAAAGAAAACAGCAAGTCCTTTTGTTTTGTGGGTTGTGATTCACCTTTGCTCAAAAAATGTGTCCCTGTTGACTAAGACGTACAACTCAATCCTGCTCCTGCATTAAAGGCACAGACTACGACTGTGCTGGCAGTTCAGAACAAAAATAACAGATTTCTCAATATTGGTCTTTTAAACTCTTTGGAGTTATTTCCCTTAACATCTGTAAAAGCGGTAAACATCCTGTACCCAGCCCTGGGCTTCTCGTTAAGAGATAGAGAGTAATGCCTTAGCAAGGAAAGGTTTCAGTGCTGGTCCCTTATTTTTTTCATTTATCAATAAATCTCACAGGTTAGCCAGAGTTCATGGCAACTCTCACATTGCTGCTTCTGTTGAAGCCACTAAGTTGAGCACGTGTGAACTGTCTTGAGAAAAGCGGTGTTTTGATTTTTGTTTAAAGTTTCTAGGAGCAAACTGGCTGTTTTAACTGTTTCCTAACCAAATGACATCAACTGATTCACTTACTTCCAGTGACAAGACATGCTGAAGTTCATCCTTATTGATTTAATCCAAAATGGGAAGAAGAAGAAAAGGCATTGCCATCCCAGCCCTCTGTTCACTCTGCCACTGCCCATCCTCTCCAGATCATTAGAGTTCAGCCTGTTGTGATTCAACTGCACGTTTCCCCAGAAACTGGACAGAGGGCTGGAATGGTCTGTGGGCCAGTTTCCCTGATAAAAGGTTTCATCTCTCACCCAAAAGCTCAGTATAAGAGCAGGTTTCAGCTCTGGAGAACGTAGCCAAAACATCCAACAGCCATTTGCAACACGCATATTCCTACTCAGGAATTCAACATCAAACTCTATCAAGCTCATATAGAGCTTAGACAAGAACAATTCTGAGGCTCAACAACTTTCTAAAACTGAAGTTCCACCCTTCATTTTGATAAGGCATCCCAGCTGGAAAAAATTCTCCCACTAGCTCGGAGTCCAGCTAAATTCCTGGTCTCCTCCAGAAAATATTTCCGCATAAAGTCTGCTGTAGTTGCCAGTTAGTCACTCAGTAACATTCAGCAAACCTGGAGCCAGGACACACATTTTTCAAATCTACAGACTGCTCATTGCAGCCAGACTTGTGGGAGATGCTTTATGCCAAAGATTTGGTCCTGATGAGCTCCAACCATGTATCTCTGTAGGGAGAGATACATGGAATAGGGCAGATTGCTCAGTGTTATTTCTGTTGGATGTGTATTTATCTTTTCACCTCAGACAAAGGAACTGCTTATCTACACCCTCTACTGAGGGTCAAGACATACACTTTTCTATTTACATCAAACAGAAGTGTCAACATTAGCAGCCAGCTATTAGCTGATAAAGGGGCTTTACATGAATTAAGCATATTTACAAAATTATGCATTCAGTCATGTACAACACCTTGTCCTGTTAGGTTCCAGTAAATATTTTGGACAGTCCCTGGCTTGGGCCACGATTACAAGAGACCCAAGGTCCTAATGAAGTTATAAGGCTGCTAGTCATTTGCAGAGAGCTTGGTTTGACAGCTTCCTTCCCAGATCCTGCACATATCTCTCTTCCTGGGGGTGGGAAACAGCTCCCATCAGCTTCTCTCCCCACTTGGGATTTGACAGATTTGGAGTGGACAATTGCAAGTCCAGACAGCAGAAGCCAGCTGTCCAGTTAAGTGCTGCACACCGTGCCAAGGCAGCCAGCAGCAGTCCCATCACAGGCTTCCTTCTTGGCAACAGGCACTCATTAATGTTCATGTGTTTCTGGGTCTGTCTGATGGAGCTGTCCCCATGCAACCGCAGCAGGAAAAAGTGCATGAGAAGGGCAGGGACTGCCTGCTGCAGGACATTAAGGCAGCACCGACCTGGTGGGTTTGACCACACAGAAGTCCTTGGTTTCGCCCATGTCCTGTCTGCACCCAGAAGCACCACCTCACTTGTCTCTCCCTTAAAAAGCAGGGGTTTCAGAGAGGCAGTCAGGTGCCTATGTGCAGGGACACCTCCCAAAAACCAGAATACTTGAACACCTCCCAGTTTGCACCTTTGTGCCCTCATGAAGCGCCACTTCATGCCAAACACACTCTGCTATCAGGCATAGACACAACCAGCTCACAGCATCAGCAGAAGGGTATGGGACTCCTGGGTGACCCATCACAGCGCTGCCTGCCTGTGTAATCCCGAAAGCTGGTATATTCCAACTTTAACTCTTGGAACCTTCTCTGGATGTTGAAGGTTTGCATTTTAAAGCAAGATGTGGCTGTTGGAGCTGTGGAACTTTGCAGGCCAGAGATCTTTCTCAACCAGAAGCATTCCTTAGGGGACAACAGATGCAGCTCACAGCCACCCGCCCTTTGGGAGCAAGGTGAAAGCACAGCTGTGTCGCTGCAAGCTGTCACCAAAAGTGAACTCAAGCAAGCAGATTTCCTGTTCAAAATGCACTGAACTTTGAAGTTTGAGCCCATCAGGTAAATCTGTGCAGCCCTGCAGTTGCTGACAGCTTGCCAGCTCAGCCTGCTGTGCCCTGTGGGACTGGTCCCCACCCTTTTGACCCTCTCCTCTCCACCCATTCCATCCTGCTAATACAAGAAAAGCCTTTAAGAGATTATGAATCGAGTGAACAATCCTCTGCATAGGGATCCAGGAAACCCTATGTTCTACTGCATGTGACCTTAACAAAGTCACAATCCTTCTGTTTCCCTTTCCACCCACACAGGACTTTCCTACTCAGACCCAGTTCTCTAGAAGGTACGAGCGATGTTTGCTAACCCCAGCCCCAGAGCCAGTGGGAACACAAGCTCTACCTGTTTACACTGCAGGCAGGCAGGAGCAGCCTCCCATGCAGCTGCAGCGTGCTCCACAGTGGGTCAGCATGACAGGGAGGGGAACCCCAAAAATAGAAAACCTGCAGATATGCTGCTCCTACGCTGCAGCTTAGACACAGCCACCGTTCTACAGCCAAAGGGTGCTCATGCACACATCCTGCTGACCCTCAGGGTCTTTACAATGTAAATAAGTGGTCAAGGCTTGCACACAGGGCTGTGTCACCCGAGAAGACAGTTTTTAGGTGAGCTCTATCAGTAAGAGCAGTCCATATATTTCAATTCAGCAACTGTGACCATGTGAGACAACTCACTGCAGCGGTGGCTGGAGCTCTTCAGCTAAAAATACAGCAGCAATGCAAAGCCTGAAAGGATGGGAATATATTCCAAGGAAGAAGTAATTAAGAGCTTAGAGCTTGTTTTTGTTACTTAACAGCCCAAGGCAAAGTTCAGGGTCAGTCATGCACTGGGTTTCAGGAATGATCAATTTCATTGTAGGCTATGACATGTAATCCACATCCACTCTGATAGATTGAAAAACCCCAAAAACACAAACACAAAAAACCCCACAAAACCCCCAAACCACAACTGCCTTGGACAGATGGATACCAGTTTCATGAAGTCTTTTTTATTTTTTTTTAACCCCCCACAAAGAGCTGGGAACACCAGCCAGGTGGGAACACAGCTATTGTTTTGATTACAGCTTCATCCTTTTAATCACACAACTCAGGCTGCAGAAAGCCTACTCTGAGTGACGTTAAAAAGTTTTGGTGGCACTTTTGTCACATCAGCTCTGGATGTCTGTTGTATTTCAGGGCTGTAAATCAAAGAACTGTATTCCCCTAGAGCATTTCTTTTCTTCTTTGTCATACTGGGAGATGCTGAGATTTTGGAAGCTGTTCCAGGTCACCTCTAGGCCAGCCCTCAGCTCCATCTCCCAGCTGGAGCACACCCTTCTTTCCTTTTAAGCGACTGCTTTCATGCCAGCAGTGCAGGATGCAGGGACTGCCATAAACCCACAACCCAGCTGCAGTGCCTCGGTGCTGACCATGTGGATACAACACGTTTGCCCTTTCACCCCCACACCTGCCACACAGTCAGTCACAGGTCTCACCCAACATCACTCAGGCAGGATAGCCAAATACTGCGTTTCTGTGGGGGAGAAAATGGAGTTGGGCTGCAGGCTGTGAGATGTGCCTGCAGAAGCACATGGCAGCACAAAGGAGCACATGGTAGCACAAAGAAGCTTGTCTCCCCCCGACCCTGGGGGAGGAGGCTGCCTAGAGCTGACAGGCGGGTCACTCAATACAGAGACATTCAGAGGGTGTGCTGCTGACATGGCAGTGTGTGATAGGTCGTGTGAGTGCATAAAACCAGCTTGTTCTTTGAATAAATAGGATTCCATTTTCCCTGCCGGGCTGGGTCCGTGTTTCAATTGCCGACACGTTTCCTCTTCCTTATGCTCCATTAACACACTCTGGACAGCTTTGCTGCCATTAACTGTGCTAACAGGAGGAAGAGCACACAGCAGACTCAGCACCACCTCCTGAGGTCAACACAAGGCAACACGAAGGTCTTTTGCTGCTCTTAGACCATCCAACATTAGACACCACCAGGCACAGTCCCTCACACTGGAATAGGACTGCCTGGCAGACTCCAATTTAACACTGCCTTCAGAGCCAACCCTAAATGTTTCCTGCCAGGGAAAGCAAAGCACATCACCTAAACACTACAAAATATCACCCTTGTCCACCGCTGGTCAGTGGTGAACAACATAAATAGCAACATGTCTTGTAGATAATCAAGACATGCTCTTCAAGGTTTATGTTGTATTGGTCTTTTTTTCTCCTATGCTAAACTCCACTCTATGATTAGTTGTGTTCTAAGAAGTCAGCTAAAATTTATCACTTTACGTACAGACCATACCAATAAGTCATATGTTATTTCACATTTGACTTGGGTTGCAAAATATCAGCACTAAACCCTAAAATGTCTGCATGTAGATATATAAAGAAGGAAAGTTAATTAATAACATGCAGTGCTCTTTAAGACAAAGGCTGCTACATTAATGAAGAAATATTAGGGATATGTACGATTAAAAAGGGATTTAAATTTTTTTAAAATTCTAAAATGTTACACTGCATTCAAAATAAAAAAAAAGTAATTTTGCAAAGTTTATCAAATTTACGTAGTAAGACTGGCTTGAATATTCAGTGAAAAATAAATTCCTTTACTAGCAAACACCACCACCCTATTTCTGTGCAGAACAGGAATTGCTTTTCTCTCCCCCCTCGTATCAGGAGTGGGAAAGTATTTGCACTCACTCAAAGTGAAAACATTAGTTTTATGAATTTATCCAAATGAAGTTTTAGATGTTTCAGGGTTAAGATGTATAAAAAGAAAATCAGGAATTTCTCTCAGGGCCCCTATTTGTGTCACATGTTTAAAGAAACAAACAAAATTATCACTGTAATTCATAATACCACTGAAGATAACTAAGTTGGCAGTGGTATAGGAGAACTTCCTATATACTAAAATAGCAACAAGAGAAGCCAAGAGAAGAGATTAGAAAATACAGCTTCCACCAGCCACTTAAAATTCTACCCACATCCACATTGTCTAGAAGGGAGGGATGGATAAGGGTCATTTCAACACTACCAGATCAAATCACTTTGATCTCTGGAGGAAAACAACAGTTTTTCATCCCTGCTGTAAATGTCTGTACCACAACCCTCATGAACTGTAAAACCCAAGAGGCACCAGAAGCAGTTTTTCCTGTCCAGGTTTTTTTTTAATCCTTTCAGTTCCTATTTCCTCCCATTGTATGAGTGGAAACACAGATTGTTTGCTTTGCCTAATGTTTGTCTGTGTCTGACTGCAGAGCAGTGGGAAAAGAAAATGAAACAAAGGAACAAATCCAAGCTCTTTCACAAACACATATTCAAATATTTACATTTTTTGCAATATCAGTATGTTCATTTGATCAGTTTACCACCCTCATGCAAAATATGAACCAATCAAGGCTCCTGCATACTTGTATGAGAATGTACTAGGGACCGATCTTTTGGGATATTGAAACCTGCTCCCAAATGGGCCACTCTCACTGTGATCAGCAAGATCAAGCATAGCACCAAACTCTTTTGAAAATACCATTCT
The DNA here is from genome assembly GCA_013400235.1 of Oriolus oriolus. NCBI lineage: Eukaryota > Metazoa > Chordata > Aves > Passeriformes > Corvidae > Oriolus > Oriolus oriolus. The sequence continues at coordinate 60,878 of VXBT01012014.1, read as the reverse complement.
AGCCATAATACATAGAGCTTTGTCCTCTACTTATTTGAAATGAGTGGTGTCTGCAGAAGAACATCCCGTGTAATCTTCTGCAACTCCATGCTCATTTGGAGGGAAGCACCCATTCCTGTGGCTTCTCCTTGCTCAGCTAACATGTAGACATGATGCTTTAGCTCTCCAGCTGCTAAAGTTTCAGAACAATGTGAACGATGTGCAAGAAAGAAAAGCAGCAACACTCCTCCTGAGGCAGGTAAAATCAGGGTGGCCTGTGATGGGTGGCAGTGGGAAACTGAGAGCTGCAGCACGTAGAGCACCTTGGAGAAACTCTTCACCTGCCACACTCGGGGTCAGCCTGGCTGGGAGTCACAGGGTTACCAGAGGCAGAGCTGCTCCTGGTAAAGGACCAGACTCCCACTGACTTTGATTCGGTCCAATTTCTATCTGGGGATACCTCAGTAGCATCTGAGGGGATGACAAGCACTGAAGCTACAACTCTCCTCTGTTCAGAAGTCATCCAGGTGCTTGAGTTTAGAGGGAACTGCAAGGCCCGAGTGGAAATTGCTGCCAACAAGGAAAGAAAAGCAACATTTTGGGGCCATATGTGGGTCAAGTAACTCAGACTGCAGCACAGTGAATAGGAGGAGAGGTCCAAGAAACAGGTTGCGCAGTTATCCCATTTTCCTCACACTCCATTTATTGGGACGTAAAAACTGATTTCGTTGAGCCTAAACAGCAGTATTTGCAAAAGTAACAGCTTCTACAGCCTTGCTATTCATCCTGGTTTTTGGCATCTGTCACACGCCTTCACAGCTGTTGAAACACACTCAAGTTTCCAGCCTCAGATCCCCATCAGGGCTTGCTACCCCTGTCATGGGCACGGAGACTCTGCAAACACATGCGTCTTTCCTCTTTCCATGAGAGCTCTGGCTTGGGGACACTGGGCTGGTGGGGTGTTCAGGACAGCACAGGGCAGTAGGGATGCAGGGCAGTGGGGATATGGGGTATTTGAAGTCCCAGGGCTCCTCTTGTTGTGAACAGGAGGGCTGGAACAGCCCTAGCACAGAGACAGTTCTGCAGAGCACTTGGAAGCCCAGTGGTGATTTATGACAGCAAAGGTCTGCTGCACCAGAAGCCTATTCATCCAAAAAAATAAACAATTTCGGAAAAGCCTCAGCCGCTGGAAGGATCTCACTCTGCAGAACAGGGGTTGCTGAGAAGCTGAGTCTGGGGTGAGGTACAAATCCCTCCACCCCAGTGAATTTTTGCTGCCTGACTCATATTCATCCACTCACAGAAATACAGGGTACTAGAGACTACCTGTTCATAGCACATCTCTGCTGGATAAGGTCACAAGCAGTTAAGTGTGTCCTGCCAGCCCCATCATGCTGAAAGGAAGTCAGGGCTGGACTTCAAGAGGTCAGCTGATGGGTGGCCAGATTTTTGGAGCAAGAATCCCTCAAAGGAAGGTTTTTTGACTCACCATCACTACAAAGCTACGAAGGTTAAGCTGCATACAGCAATTTCAACCCTCATGTTAGGAGAGTCATCTTTTACCTTTTTAAGTAATGTAGCTTTATTAGCCTTCTATCCCACACAAACACAACCCTGTGTACACATTATGCTCTTAGCAATTATATCACTGAATTTTTAAAGATCCTTCAGCATTCTTGTGAAGAGCAACTGTAACATAGTTAAATTTTCTCTTGCATATAATACAGAACATGGACAAGGCTCTTCATAGGTTAAAACTGTATGGTTGGGATTTTAAAAAAAGGCTTGGAGGCAGGCAGGGTATACAGCTGCAAGTTCCAGCCTAAATGATGACAGAGCTACAACAACCTTAAGGATGATTTACTTTTCCATTCCAGTTCTGCTGGTGTTTTTCTCACACATATAGCAATACCATGACGGTATGCACCTCTGCAGATGGGTGTGTACAGCACACACAGTATAGGACAGCCTGGTACTAAAAACTGGCGTTAAAAGGGTTTCTCTTACAGTCTCAGAGTCTTGCCTTCAGCATTTCTTGGCCAATACCCTCCCTATGACTCTGTTCACCTAAGGTGAATCCTGAAATCAAAAACTCTGCTGACTAATACCATCAAGTTCAGAAGATCTGAGGTTTGCCTAGGGAAAGGTCATATTCTTTACACACATACCAAAGTCTTCACAGAGCATTTAACTGATGGGAAAAAAAAAAGAGCATCTACTCTCAGTGCCTTTTCATTTGGCTCTATCTGGTGAAAACTCTCCAAAAATTAAAAGGGAGTTAATGAACACAATTAGTCTGTGAAAAAACACACAAGCCTCCATATTTCTGAATGATTTCTGTAAGAGATGAGCTACATGGTACTGATCTCCAAGCAGCAGTCAGTTCCCATTTCCTTTCAAAATCCTATTGGCCAGATGGTCCACAAAACTCAAGGGAAAATTACTTAAATGTTTGGAAAGGCTTTCAGTATTAAGTTAGTCTCTAAAATGAAATCAGACTACCCTTCTAATTAGTCTTACAAGTGAAGTATACCTTGCTTTTCTAATGAATTTAAAACAGAGAAGAGACTCCAAGTTCAAACAAAAAAACCTGAATACATTAAGAGCCTTGGTGTTATTTTTTTCTAAACTGACCTAATCAGGTTTGTACAGCAGAAGCCTGGCTGGCAAAGGTTCTTCTCTCAAGCAAACTACAGGTCAGATGCACAGTAACAGTTCCTGAACAGCTACAAGCAGTTACTGTTCAATGCTGTATCTCCTCAATTTCTGTATTACTTGTAGGGATTGAAGCCAATCACAGCAGGAGAGGAATGAACAATGAGCTCTTGAGAGGAAGAAAGAAATAAATACCCCTGCAGAATAACTTCAAGAAAATGGCTAAACACATTACAGCTGAAGAACTGCAGAGCCTTAAGCAATGCAGCTCAGCATAATTACCAGCACACATGAAGCAAAAGCAGCAGTGAATCATTGGAAGAACCGGTGACAAGAGGTACCAATAGTTTCCTGAAATTAACCACTGAACAGCTCTACCGGATTTTGAAACTCCCATCTCTTTGTCTTGCCCTGTTTAAACAAGCCAAGTTCATTGTGTACAGGGCAAGATGAAAACTACACATTGAACTGTGTGTGGGTAAAACAACACCAGAGCCCCAGCACAGGCTGCGGACACCCTGCCCTCCTCCCATGCACTGCTGGTTACACCTCCCAGAGGTTCCCTGCAGCACTTCCCACCAACAGCTGATCATGGATTGTCCCAACACTAAGGTTCTCGCACGCACTTCTGGCCCCACTGATGTCAACTGGACAATCTTAATGATTCTATGTTCAAAGGATTTTCTGCTGTTGAGTTTATTAGATCTGAATTTGTCTCATAAAGGGTCAAATTTCTCAAACAAAACAAACCTCACTCTACAATGAAAAGAAAAGTGTATTTTCAATGGTTTCTCTGCTGGAAAAGGTGTGATGGCACAGATCCTCTCACAGGTTTGAGCCAGTGCTTATGACACGAGAAATAAACCTAAGCCACTGCTGCAGTGTGTCCACTTGTGTAAAAGCATCTCTGACAAGCAACAGCAGGGCTGCCACCCAAAGTTCACAACCGATGGGAAGTGAGGCTCTCCATAAAACTACAGATGAAGGCCAGAAGGAAACAGAGAACACTCACTACTCTGACTCACGACACATATTCACGTTCACAGCTGTAGGGATTAGACGGGATTGCCCTCACTTCAGGATCTGTCAGCTGGTGTGTCACATGAAGCTTTCACAGGCAGCAATGGCAAACTCTGAGAACTTCTTCCCCATCAAATACAACAGGGCCCAGGCACTACAGACAAAAGGGCATGCACGGAAACACATATAGAAATATTCAAAACTGAAACACTGAAATCCCTGGGCCTAGCCCAAGGTACCTCAGATGACAGTGAAGCTGTACCAGAACCCTTCTCATGATTGAGTCTCAAAGCCATTTTCCAAGCTCTGAATTCTATATGTTTCTTTTACCTTGTAACAGCAATAGCCTTTCCAACCAGTTGCATCACATCTACATCGGCTGTCAAGAAAGACAAAAACAAAACAGCAAAACAACCTCAACATTCCACAAGGCACCCAGCTAATGCCAGCAACTTGCTGGCTTATATGTATAATATCAATTTGAAAAACTAGCATTTATGCTTTAACATCTAGTGCCCACTTTAAAAATTTACTTCAAAAGTTTAACCATCCACAAGTTTCCAAAAAGCTTCCTTTTGCAGCTCCTTTGCATATTCTGTCATCTAGATGACAAAATACACCACCAAGAGCTCACTGCTGCTTTGGATAAATATGGTATTATGTGCCAGAGGAGAATTTTGCAGGATCAACTAAAACTCCACAGCATTGCCAATGCATAAATTTAAACAACAGAAATTTAAATAATTAGGTCTCTATTTACAACAGAAATGTCATTAAAAATATACATATCAAAGTGCATACGAAGACACCACACCAGAAAAGCCATCTCCCAAGTGCTTTGCATTGCCTTCTACCTTCTGAACCTTTAGGTTCAGGGGAGCACATGAGATTGCAGGAACTGGCACTACCAAAGACAGAAGCTCAGCCAGGGTTTTTTAAGAAAACAGAGTGTATGGGATTGCACTGCTTTGGCAGCCAGTAATGTTCTAATCAGTCAGCCCATTCCAACGAAATCTGAAGTCTCCAAGATGATTCAATTCCTGCATTGTTTGTGCAAATCAGAAGAGACAAACTCCTTTCCTCCTTGCACCACTGAGGCTTACAGAAAATACCTATTTTTGACATGTTTGCACAAGAAAACCTATTACATTCAGTAACAGAAGAGTTAAAGAAGAACAAACACCTAACAAGAGGAGGTTCTGAAATTAGTCACTGAGTCACCTTTAAGGACTGGCTCCCCTGCACCGATTCTGATTTGCCATTTACTCTGTAATCAAATGAGTGCAAGGTGAGCACAAAGCACCATCATGCCACTGTTAGCACTTTACATCCTCTCTGAATAGGTCAAACAAATAACATCATGTGCAAAGGACTGGAAAAAAACAAGGTTTCACATAATTATTTTTAAAGACCTGGGTTGGACATGATTTGACCCAGTTTAATTGGAAATTTTGTTTCTAGCTTAATTTTGTTAAGTGTGGACATGCTCAGTGGCCTAAATCAGGTTGGTTTGTCATTTCCCTTTCACCGATCCAGCCGCACCAGTCATCAAAATGCTCATCTTTTGCCTAACTCCATTTCTGTCCACTTTCACTGTGGCTTTAATAGAAGGAGATTACTGCTCAGTTCTCTGAAAATTTCTGTTTACTTCTGTTACCAGCTCTTTCTTTTTAAAAGAATTTATTTTAGAAAAGTCAGCAATTAATGAAATTAATTAACTGATGAAAAAGCTGAGTGGAGTAATTTAATACTCATATGTCTCATGATCCAATGAGAACATGGGTTTTATCACTAATTGGGACAGTAAATGCTGCCCACAGCCAGGGGTGGGTCCAGCTAGTGGTTTTGCCCTCAGTGCACTGATATGTGAGAACATAATTTTGTGGCAAGGCATCAACCTCCTACCTGCTAAAGCTTCCTCTTGTTTTCACCAAGGAAGAAAGAAAAAAAAAAAAGAAACTATTTTCTGTCAAACCTCAAGAGAGGTGTTGTTCTGCTTTACCACCAGGTCCAGGCACACATCCTGCTACAGACCGACCCCAGCACCCACACACCCACCTGAAGTACGTCGGCTAGGACCGCAAAACCTCAGCAGCACATCTGCAAAACACACAGCTGCACCAAAGGCAAACACAGCATGGGAGGGAATAACAAAAAACTTAAAATGCGAAGCCCTCTGTGTCATCTCCTGTATTGCAAACACGGCTTGCTAATAAAGGGTCCTTCGCAAACATGGATGTCCTCCTTGACAGGCAGGACAGGAGCCAGATGTGGCTTATCAGATCACAACCAACTCCTGGAATACACCTAGAGAACTGCACAGCCATCAGCCTGCCCCAGGGTGGGGGAGAATGCAGAGGAAGCAGCTTCCCCATTTCTCTTTCTGATCATGCTCCCAATTCTATAAGGAGAAATCAAAATACATCATGTAATCTCTGGGGACTTTTCACATCATACAATGGCTTTTGACAGCTCAGACAACAGGGCACTGTATGATGACATTCATGCTACTTGCCTGGCAATAAAGGAAGCTAGAAAGGAAAGAAAACCCACTGCTGGTATATGCTCACCTAATCGGAAAGAACAACCCCTCCAGAAGATCAGACAGCATTTACACACCAGAGGATTCAGGCAGACAGGCTCCCCATTAAGAACCACAATTTACAGACCACAGTGTCATCTCCTGCCCAAACTTCCCTGGCATCTACAATCCCTGTCCAGCCCTGGCGGGGCTCAGCATTGCCTCCATCCCAGCAGAGATGCCTGGAGCCTTCCAGCCACACCTGACAGAATTGGACAAGAAGGCTATCTCCACATGATAAAGAATTACTCTATTTTAATATTAATAACTTTGAAAGGGAGAGGTCTGCCAGAACTCAGTAATGTAAATTCAGGATAAAGCAACCACAAAAGCTTAGCCAGGTAGGTATTTCATATACTCACTATGACATTCAAAACCCATCGGTGTGACAGACATGGCAAGTGCCATGCAGGCTGCAACCATCACCCAGCACTGATAAGGCCATTTTCTTTCATTCCTGGTCAGAGTACTGTGACTTTGGCAGATGCAAGAAGCCAAATGACATTATAAGGCCTGACCAGGAGCTTGCTCTGACTCTTTGAACAGCCTCATGAATGCAGTAGGTGCTTTCCAAATATGGGCAGAAACCTGAGCATTCACACAATGTCTGTACATGCTGATTCCCCTGCCAGCATGAAGATACTGTAACTCCATCATGCAAGCCAGGGATACAGGCCATGCAAAGTCTTCCAACAGGTGGGTACCTAGAAACTAACATAATGTAAAGAACGGAAGAAAGGAACATAGGAAAGGATGAGTCCCAAATCCTCTCTGTTCTTTATTCTCCAACTTGTGCTATTGGAGACGTGAGTTTCCAGACTTTGTTTTGTGTCTTCCTCTGCTTAAAAGAGTTGACTGAACCTTTCCAAGTGTCCAAAAGAAAGTTAGTGCATCTCTCTATTCCTTCATCCTTTTTCCATTTTCAGGCACATTTTTGGAGAGCAGGCTACCATACATGCATCTTCTCTACACGCCAAGCCCTTTTTCTGCCAGGGAAGCTGTCCCAGTTGGGCATCCAGCAATCTGCACATGCACCCCCACCCACCAGCATGTGAGCCAGGAGCTCAAATGCCTTTGGGAAATGTCAGACCTGTTTAGGCTGATCTGCACATGCACAAAAAGCCCAGTGTGCCCTCAGTGCACCACAATCACTGGCTTGAACCCCTTCCACAACGTCCAAGCCATACCAGGCTTCGCTGGGTTCACTGGGCACCCCTACTCCTCGACTCCCAGTGTGCCTGCCTGCAAAACTTGGCCATCTTCCACTGGGAGGGATGACAAAGCACAGACCAATGTCTCTGGAAACAAATCACTCTTCATCTCAAAGGGATCCCAAAGCAGGAATGGTCTGGTGCCCCCCAGTCATGTACTGGCGCCGCCTGTCCTCTTCTGCAGGGCAAAACACAGGAAAACTGGAAGTCCACCACAGTAATCTGATTTTCAAAGCATGAGGGATAACGCTGTCCCACAACTCCTAACTTTGCCCTCTAATAATAATAAAAGACAATCAGATATCTACTGATACGATTTGGCTTTTGGGGGCAGAATGTTTGCAAGAAGTCTGTAACGATAAATATTTCATGTTAGACTGCAAAAAACAAATATTAAAGCAAAAATTTTTTTTCTAGCTCTTTCCTTTTTCCATATAACAAGACAACATAAGGATCAATCTGTGTAAATAATACATTTGAGAATCCATTATCTAAGTCATATACATATTTATTTCATGATGGTTTTGTTGCATATTTTAGTATAATTGTTCACAGGTTTAAAGCCAAGAGTAAAACAGAAGTAGACAAATCTACTGCAACAGAAATAATTAGTATACTGGTTACTCTTTTGTTATTTTTAAATACTGGGGAAATGCCTTGCTATAATTCAGCATACTAAGTAAGAAAGATATCTACATTTTCCTGCACTTGAGCAATTTTCTTTTCAGAAGGCCACCACACATATCTCTTACGCCCTATTCCTCTAAATGTTTCTGTTTTTAACAATAGAGACACAAGAAAAAAATGCATTAAAAAAGCTCATATGAGATGTAGCAACTGCACAGTCAGAAGATGGAATTTAGTAAATTCCAGTATTCAGTAAACACCAACAAAATTTCAGTGTTTTGCCAACTGGTCTCGCTTTTGGTTGCAAACACTCCTCTCAGAATAGGAAGTCAGAATAATTCACATTAATATTCACATTTCTTTTTGTCATGCCAAATTATTTCAGTATGACTGTACCTTTTTCCCCCAATCTATTAAACATCCTGCTGAATTGAAATGTATGTTCAAATGAAGCTAATTAAATGTAATGTTTTGATGTTTCTGAAGCAAAGTTTGAAAATGAAAGCCAACTCATTTCTTGAAATTTTCCTACTGCGGTTTCACTTGAACCTATGTCTGGATTCAAGTGAAACTGTCTTCAAACAGCACGCTGTTCATTAAGTGGCCGCTAACCAATTTTCACAAATCACCTCCATAGGCACACTAATTCCTCCTAACCACAATCCCAAGGTGCTTCACAAAAACAAGGGCTGCCTCCATTTTAACAGCTCCACTCACATGAAGAGCTCAATTTCCAGCAAATTCATGGTTTTTAGCTATGATGGGAAGCAGAGGCAAGAAGAGACACAAGATCTCCTGAGCCACAGCTGTCCACATCAGCCCCTCTCTTACCTTTATGAAAAAGTGCATTTTTCACACGCTGGGAGCTCCTAAAGGCACTGCTCTAGGCCACACCCCAGCTAATACACAGAAGCTAAAAACATTATTTATGCAGGACACTGAAAAGGCCACAGTTTGCTACAAAGTGTGTCTTCCGGACTGCTCACTTGTAAGATCTCAGAAGTAACTAAAATTTAACATTTTCAAGTGTAGGAAGTAGCGGATGGGGAAGAAATGGCCTTTGAAAAGGTACTTCTAAAGCAAATCTTGAAAACCTTTCAGGAATCCCACAAGGTCAGTAGGTTACAAGGGCAGACATAATACACAAGGACTTTGAAAAATAAAAAGTATACTATAAACGGCTGAAAAATAGTTTCTTCTTCAATTTTAGGAAACCAACCGATTTGCTATTTATTATGCTTTACTTGCTGTAGCTCAGAGGTACCAAAGAAGGACTTTCAAAAAAACCATACATGCACTCTTCAGGACATTAAAGCAGACTTGGAAAGTACAATTCATAAGGAGCTGTACGAAAGAATCAGGGACACAGAGATAAGGTGACATGTCCTTACCTGGCTCTAAAATCCTGCAGTCCATCGTGAAAAAGGTAGTTACTAAAACTAACCTGCCACAGGAATCAGCTCAAACATCTACAAACAACACACTAGATTTTCTGCTGTTTAAAATTAAGGAATATCCGGTCATTCATTCATTAACTGTCACAGCACATTACATATCTGGGAGGTGTTCTGGACTGCAAATAGATAATTATGAGTTTTCTCCTATTTCCACTAATTTATATATTGTATACAATGAAAATATTTCTGAGTAGATCAGATATTGCAAAACTCAGACCCATGAAGCACTGGTCACTCTGACGTGTATCTGCTCATTGACATGATTCTGGATGCTACTGAGCAGTCAGGATTACTGAAATCAATGTCACTAGTGAGGTGCTTAAAGCACAGCAAAGTGCTTGAGCAGGGAATTAAGAGCTCGACCAATTTCCTACTATGCTCATATTACCACTAGTGCATTTTTAGCATGTTCTCTTACCTTCAAAATAGCATGACCCAGTGACAAAATCTGAAGTGTTATGCAACATGAGCTCAAAATGGTTTAGGATGAAAATGCATTGTACTCTCCCATGTGGACTTTTAGGTCTAAAACATGGAGGACCTGAAAGCAGCAGGCCTGCCAACAAATTATTTGCAAGGATTTTACTACTCTCTAATGGCTGATATGGCACATCTAATTATTGTACATTGCTCTGCTCAGTCAGAGCCTTTATTGTATAGAGGCACTCCACAGCTGAGAGGTTTTTTCTACATCCTTACTCTTCTATTTTTGATAAACTAGTCTGACTCCCAAGAATCTTAATTGAGCTTCTCTGAAATACTCACTAACTAGAACCAAGACTTCACAATTTGCTAATTAATTTTGCATGTTTGATCCATTATTTTAAAATCCAGTGCTGAATATAGTTTAGCACTGCCATAGGCAAACAGGCAGAGAAGCCAAGATTAAAAAAAAACCAACCACAACGCCAAAACCCTAAAAAACCCCAGCACAGAACTGCTCCTGGCTCTGACAACTGAATACACACAATAAACTACCTATTTTTTATATATATATATATATATTTATTTATTTATTTATATATATATTTCAAATAAAAGTAATTTTTTTTGTATCCTCCAAGTTAGTAATTCACACTCTAACAGGCTGGGTTTATAGTAAGTATGTCTTGAACTCAAATCGAGATTGGAAAAGACCTCTGGGAACGCATGGTCCCACCTTCCATTAAAAGCAGGGGCTCAAGTTACATTAACCAAGACAGTGTCAAACAGCCTTGGATATTTCCAGCAAGGGTGATTCCACAACCACCATGAGAAACTCATTCCAGTGATGACTCATTCTCATGGTACAGAATTTTTTTCTTACATCCAAATGGAACTTCTTCTGAGCAACCCATTTGCCCTGTGCATCCCTGTACTGGCACCTCCATACAAACCATCACTGAAGCACTTGAAAACTGTGACTAGGCTGCCGTCAGCCTTCTCTTCCCGAGGCTGAAAAAATCCAGTTCCTTCAGCCTTTCTTTCGTCAACCCACTAAATGTTTTGGCTGTCTTTTGTTGAACCCTCTCCGGTTTCTCAACTTCTCTCTGGAACTGAGGGAGCAAACATGGGACACAGTATTCCAGGTATGGCCTAACAACAGCACAGAAAATAATTGCATCTCGTGATTTGCTTGCTAGGCTCTTGCTGATGCAGTCCAAGGCACAGTTTGCCCTCCTTGTATCAAGGGTGCCAATTCCACACCCGTTCTGATGGAGGAGGAAAAGGATAATCGTGGTGTGGAAGCATTAAGAAAGGCATGGAGACATTTATGGGAGTGTATTTAGGAGTCGCAGACAACTGAGAGAAAAGGAAGAAACACAGCTAGTAGTATGCAGACTTCAAGGGTCTTATTAAAAATTGGAGGCCTGAAGAAGTTCAATACTGAAACCTCAAGCCACGCCTCTCTAGTGTATAACTGGTATTGTAGCCCTACATGCTCCAGTTTTCAAGGCAACCCATTCAAAAGCACAACAGCATTTCAGATCTTGTTACAATGGCAGCAGCACATATTAAGTTCAGACTTACTCCAGAGAGCGATCTCTGTGGCCGGGAGCAGCAGACAACCCCCATTATTTGTTCGCACTAGAGAACCAAGGATCTGTGCAACGAGCTGCTGACTCCATCCCATGCACTGTGGCAGCGTCTTTACGGCTGCTTCCTGTAATTAACTAGTTTTTCATGTGGACAAGATGATCAGCTGTTCTACCAAAAACTGAAATAAAGCAAACGGATAGACGAACAAGTACTTTTACCAACTGCTAGTGAAACAGAAAGCAGCATTTTGTCATTTCTATAGAGTACAACTGATTTCCCTCCTTGACTCGTCAAGATCTCAGTCCTTGAAGACTAAAATTAGCTTGAAAACTGTAGCTGATGACAAATGGCAACAAAACAACCTGAGATTATGTGTCATTTTTAACGTCTCTGCGCCACTTCAGAGACTCTGAAATTGAATTTCATCCCCAAGACACATTTTTTGTAAAGTGGCTACTTCTGACCCACCCACAGAAGGGATGGTTTTGAAGTTTTCAGCTTATACACATTCACCATCTGGATTATACTGAAGGTAACTGTAATGTTTCTTACATTTAACCTTCCAGGTGCTTAATTAAGGTTTTCAATACAGTCCACAGATTTTAACACTCCATAACTTAGCATGGTTTGGTGATTCTTTCCACATACTACCCAGTCTCAAAAAATCTCATGTTGCTTCCCCCCACCACTCCCAACTCAATTACATCATCCAGTTATTCAGTGAAATGGAATATGAAGAACTAAACAGACTTTCAAATTATGATAAACTGAAACGTCGTACTTATGTTTTGCTGTACTTCTGCCACTCTGCATCAACAGCAAAGTAACTCATAACTCATGTCAGCAACTGAAGCACAATTCAATGCCAAGAAGCAACTGTTAAAAAAAAAACAACCAAAACCCCATACACTTCCTTACTCAGACCTGTTTCCTTTTCGTATCCAGAGTCTTATGTGACCGCATAGAAATAAAAATATTAGCTATGCAGAGTCACTACAGGAAGGCACGGTTGCTTCCACCCCTGCTAAGCCTCAGCAACAGCACTGATGCTTCTTCATCAGCTGCATTACTGGGAAACTACATCTTCCCTCTTGACTCTCATAGTTCCAAACCAGAGCACCTCTCTCAAATTCCCTGTGCCCTCAGACTCTAATCATTAAAGATACAACCATTTTGCACACACAGCAGCTGCAAATCTGACAGGGTTTATCACCAGGCTCCAAGATCATGTGCCAAAAAACATCAGCCCACGGAAGTATCCAAAGACACTGGCCTCTCTTTCCCTAGTCCACTGAAAAATGCCAAGCCCAGAAGAAGGCTAATCCACACCACTAAAACAAAGGAAGACCGAAGCCCCAATCAGGTGCCTCTTGACATCAGAAAACAAGCAGATGGCACAGATGCTGTCACTGACCTCATCTGGCCCATGAAAACTTCAGAAGGATGAGGACTCTCAGAGCATGGCTGAATGACAAGGATTAGGAACAATTCCTCTTTATCTTGACAACTGAGAAAACAGAGCAGCTATGAACTCAGAGTCTCACAGCTTCTTCCAGAACTCAGGAAGAATTGTGTGACCCAAACACATAAAAAACGGCAACTCCTTCAGCTGCCCCCACATCTCCCTTTCCCCATTTACTCAACAGAAAAATGACCCTACACTGAAAATTGGAACATGGAAAATGCATTAACAGGCTTCTACAGAAGACACACCTCTCATCAAAGATTATGAAACTAACAGCAGAAGTCTTTGAAAAAAATTTCACTTCCCCCAAACTTACAGTTTAGTTATTACTAAACGCACAACCACAGACCAGCATACAGCTGTTCTACATCAAGGGTGACATACCATCACTATTCAGCACTTCAGAGCCATGGAGTCCATACAGTTAAACTCCTGGAGGTAATGGGAGTAGGCAAAGAACTCACAACAGTGCCATGTCTCAACAGATCCCAAGGAATTGCAAGTGACACGTTCAGCCTTCTCACTTCCTCTCAGATGACACTGACAGTTACGGGATGCAAAACATTGTTCTGCTGTCTGCAGGTCCTTAATGATGGGCAAATCTAGAAACCCTCAAAAATGCTGGCCCTCATACTTTGGAAAGCAACTGCACATGCCCCGCACACTCATTTTCATCCCTGGCCTCAAGAGTACACAGGAAGATGGACAGATCTTGCCAGAAGTAGTGCATAGGATGTTCAGAAACTTCTCTTTCCCAGATGCATTCAATGGAGATGGTGCTGAGACTGGACACAATCTGACCTTCAGCTCCTCAACATTCAGGAGACAAAGGCATGAAAGAGGCAATACTCATACTTCCCAGCCACCAGCAGATGCACTATTTCCAACTACTTTCAGTTTTCCCTTACTTTCAAGGAAGACTCCGTGCTACCACCTCCCATGGCATTATTCTGAATCACCTCTTACGCAAGATTTTCTTTGGATTCCAGCACATGGAAGCCAGGAATTAACTGAAAAACTCACCTGTCATTTCAAGAGGTAATGAAGCCTAAGTCCCATGACTTCTGGGTACCACTTGATTTTTTTTTCATATCTAATTCACACTTTCCAAAGGTTGAAGTTGCCAGTACTGGCAAATTTATGTTCTACTACTTCATAAGTTGTCAAAAAAATCTGCTGGCTTTTAGTCAGTTATTATACACACATCTTTATAACATTTCTACACAGCTCTAGCATTGTCATGTGTACAATTCATACCTCTTCCATTTCATTTTAAAAGACCCTGAACTTGAACTGGAATAATTCAGTATGATCAATACTCTCCTTCAATAAATCTGTTAAACATTGTTTTCCAAATCTAATGATGAACCCTCAAAATTTTATTTCTATTTTTATAGAGTTCCATATATTAAAATATGAATCATCTTCACAGCCAACAAAGCAATTTAGTCATCCTGAATATAATTTATTTAGCCTGAAATAAGTTTTTCTTTGATTATATGCAAATTACTATGTGTAGTTTCTGAACGTATGGAAGAATCTAACACCTCTGGAGAATAAAAACATGCTCTAATGATATGAGTAAATATATGGGTAACAGAGACTACCTTATAACTTAAATATTTATAATCACAAGCCTATACCAGACAAACTGCAAAATGATTCCAGAATTCTATTCATTCACTGTATCAGTCCCAGCATTTTATAGATCAGAGGACATACTACACAGAAGTTAAAAAGAAAAGTGAGTATGAGCCTAACTTCTCATGGCCACTGCAGAAGCACTGGTTCTGCTGCAGCTGCCCTCCTTCTGAGAAAACAGAGATTTGCTCTGGGTGAAAGGCCAACACTAGGGAGATACCACCAGGCAGACAACACCTGAGAACATTCAGGTGGTGCTCAGCATCTGCAGGAGGATTTCCAAACACACTGAAGCTTTGGACTGTGTGGAAATTGTTCACAATGGAGACGGAGCTCACTGCTGAGTGTGGAACGTGCATTTTGCATCTGTCCAGCTTGGCTGTCATCATCAACTTCGTCAACTGCAAGTTTCACCATCATGCTCCCGCTGAGAGCAGCTCTATCTGCTAAGCAACCCTCGGCAGAACACCACACAGCCACTCTTCACATGTATTTATTTGACCAAAGCCTCAGTTAGGGGTGTGCTTGCTCAAGAGCTGGGGTTACACATTGCCCCTCACCCCTCCAGTGCAGGATGCACGTGCACAAAGCTTCCCCTCAGTGCCCCCAGCCTTTTGAGACCCTTTCTCTCAGTGCCTTCCTTAGATGTTCCAGCCAGTCCAAGTGCAGAATGAGCAGAGACTCAAATCACCCCATTCTCAGAGCTGTCAGACCCTGCTTGTGAAGAACATGCTTGCTCTGTGAAGAACAGCCTTTGGGTACAATTTTAAATTATCACTGTCAATATTTCTTGCACATTTTGGCAACTAACATTCTAGTGAGCTACATGACAGCTCAAAACATTTTCTTTTGCAGCAGAGAAGCAAATTATGTTGCTCCTTCCTGCTTCTGCCATGATTAAGCAGCTGATTGACACTCAACATTCATAGAAGATGACTAGATTGAAATTTCTCTTTCCCAGTATAAAATAAATCCAGACACAAAAAGAAATTCAGCTATTTCATGGAACATTCAGGAGGTTTGGGATCTTTTTACAGGTAAAAACAACAGCACCTCTAAATCTCTTCTGGATTCTAGTATGTCCACGTGAACCCCTGAGCACCTATGTTTAATCCAGTAGTACTAAGAGCAGTATCTGAATGACAATCTCAGAAACAACACAGACTTCACCACCACAAAGAGTTACACGAGAAAGACCCTGCTTCTGACATAAAAATTATAATAAAAAAAAAAGGTAGCAAAGGAAAAGAGACTTCCCAGAAGTGCTTTTGTAAAGCATTTTCCAGAACCTATAGCTTCAAAGGGAAAGTAAAATGTGATTACAGCAGATCTGCCACCAGAAGATGGACACCAAAATGTAGCATGTCTTCAGTGCACTGGAGACAGAAGAACAGTCCTGTATAGCTCCACCAGGACCCTTGTGCATTTTTCCACAGAGGGATCAATGCACAAAGAGCCTGCACCCATACAAGGACTTGCCAAGCAGGGGCTTGTCAGCACTGGGACATGAGGGAGAAGCAACACCAGACAAACTTATTCCAGTGCCACTACTCTTCTGATGTACCTCCAAGAGTTTAGCAGCACGGCCTTTTTCTTCCTGTGTCTTCATTCTCCAAATGGGAACTTGGTTCCCTATTTAATCACAACTATTTCCTCTTCTTAGATCATTTTTAGGGAAGGCTTCACCATGAAAGAACACTTTTCTAGGCTGGTTGTTATAACTACAGTAAGCTGTGCACTGCATAGTGTACAGAGTGCTATGTTGTGGCACACGATGTTAATTGCTGTCGTTTCTTGATTGGTGGTTCTGCTTTGATACCACAGCGACAAAGGTAGTGACAGAAATCAAAGACTTCATTGCCTGCCTGCAGAGCAGGGCTAATTGACACCTCTGTCTTGAAGAGCACTGCTGTCTGACTTTTGAACTCCACTCAGTCCAGGCCAAATTTAGCCATCACTGATGCAAATTTCTGCCAGACACCTTTTTAACAATTTTGAAAAAGAGAAAATAAGCACAGAGCAGAGGGAAGTCAGTACAAAAGCCAATATGTTTATGTGACCTGTGGCAGCAAAGAGACATGAGAACAGGACAGAAGGAAGGGCTGTGGAATTTCACAGGTGGTACATTTTGCATTACGCAGAAAAGAGAGCAAGATAAACAAGGCTATTACTGGAACAACTGTCCACCTTCTTAAATGGTGCTCATTTCTGCTCTAGGAAATACAGCTTTATCAAGAACAGCATCCTAAATTAAAGAGGCATCCAAACCTTATAGACTTGTCCATATGTCCCATTTCCAACAACCTGCACCAGTTCAAATATTCCTGCAGGGTCCTGCAAAAAGCAGAAGAAATAACATTATTTGGATTAGAGCAACCACTTCATAACAGAGACTAATTGCACACCATCAAAATGAAATGTCTGAGGCACATCTCCTAATGATCTGCGTTACACCATAGGGAGAATTGCCAAATCACAGGGTAAGAAATGCATTAATATTAAAGTTTTTAGTCAAGTTTCACAGAACTCTATCTACAAAACAAGTCGGTGAAGATTTGCAGGATGGTACTAAGCAGATACAACAAATAAATGAAGGTGTGTGAAAAATACAACAATCCAACTGCTGACTCAACTTACCAGTAGAACAAGGAAAAAATGCCAGCCTTACCACATGGAGCTAGCCTGGAGGCTAAGCTGCTGTCCTCTGCTGTGAAACACTTAGTATGAGCAATGCAACAAAGGAAAAAACCTAAAGAGCAGAGCTGAAAAAACTACAATATAAAGCACCTAAGCCCAGATACCTTAGTGAAGGGAAGGTACCAAACCAGGCAACCTTAACTTACAGGCAGACTGAGGACACTCAGTTCTCTGGTTCTGCAAACTCAACAAAGTGAATTTGACTGAGGTATTGACCTCTTGGCTTTGAACCCAAATTAGATTGCTGTTAATTTACATAAAAGATTAATGAGTCAGGTGATCAGTGTACCATTCCACATGAACCAACTTCTATCCTCCTTCTACAGCACCAGCTGCTCTTATACCAACCACTGCAGCAGACATTCTCCTGCAGCATTGCTGCAACCCCTCAGGTACAGGCAGCCCATCTTGTTGCAAGGCATGGGCAGTGCTCACTCCTGAATGACCAAGTACATTAAAAAATCTGGCGCTTCACTTAAAACTCACTTGAGCAATTTATTTAAAACCATTAAGAACTCAAGAGATCAGTTTCTTGGTTTCTAAGCCATTCATCACACAGCTCATTTCTTGCCATGGTATCACTGAGAGTTTTATATAAAATATTATTAACTTCATGTGTTAATAATATTTTCAGTTTCACCACATCTGTTTCAGCAATCTGTCATGTCAGTTGATGCCTATTGGTCCTGCTGAGGGATGTGATACAGAAAAACATTACCTCAGAAGTACAATTTCTATGCCCCTGGTTGCAAAACATCCTTTTTTTAAAGGTATCAAGCTACTCTCCACTCCACTTATATGTTAATCTTTCAATATAAGTAATTCTTTCTTCATATCTGATATGGAAATTGTTTACCTTGGCAAAATCCCAGTGGAAACACACAGGCTTTTTTTCTTAGCAGATTCTGCCTCTATTGGCACAATTGTCATGATAAATGGCAAGAGCTTTCAGAGCAACATAGCCCAGACTTCCACACCTGAAAGTACTTATGAGTTCATTTGGTTTTATCTATAAGTTAGATGAGTTTTAATCTTAAACTTCCTGGACTGTCAACTTTACACGACTTTTTTTTTTCTAAAAAAAGCAATGCATAAAACAGATCAAGATTACTTACTTTTGACTCATGCATGTCAGTCTGTGTCTTTTTTCTCTGTCTCTTACATTAAAACAAGTCAGTAAGTCGTCTAGACTGAAACCCCAATTCCAAAAGCCCTCACTAAAAAGGAAATCAATGGGAACACTCATATACGGACTTAAGCACAGGCATAAGAATGCCTACAACACTGAATCTCAGTGAAGTGCTTTGCTTTCTTCTCATTTCCTCATTATACATTTTGACTAGTCTGCATATAGAAAAGACATGCTTTTCTTCAGTGGGGCTAAAGTCAGCAAATAAACCATCGCTACTGCTAAAGCAACTGGTGGGCGGTACAAAACCTCTGCTTCATGTACAACCTCTGCACAGAACTGTGCTGTGCGCAGCTCATGGTCCAGGCAGTGAAACTCACAGCAGCTCTCTGAGGAACTCTCCCAGTAAAAGGCTTCCATGCATAATATCTACTGCACTCCATGGGAAGCATGAGCAGCACCCTAATTCCCCACCCCTCCAGCAGAAAGCAGCATTGCTGAATTACGAAGTGCCCACAGTGCACAGAAACCCAGAGGAACCTAAACTGCATTTTCAACTTGGACTTTGCAACTGCCTCTCTCACTCAAATGCATGCTGTCTCCACTCTTCTTCTCTGAACTTATTTATTATGCAAATATAGTAATTTAAGTGCCTCAAAATTAGCTTCTCTTTCCTCTTTCAATAAATTTCATTCTGATTTAGCATCTTAATAGTTTGCTTCTAAAGGCTTCTGACATTCTAGGAAAGACCCTAACAATTATCTAAATAAACATTAGCATTAAAGTTAATATAGTGCAAATCCTACCCTGTCCTTGCTAGAAAATTGAGCATTAACATCTCAAGCCTTCACAACTCTTGAGTGCAGCCAAATACTTGGCCATCTCTCTTCTTTTAATCAGGACACCACAGTGAACCAAGCCTTGTTGAGAGTCATAAAGGATATTAATCTGGGCTCCAACTTTGGTCCTCGGATTGCCCTTGTTTGCTTAGATATCAGCACAGCATTGTTCGCTGGCATTCCTCACAATGCAACCTTCTTAATTATCTTGGAGTTACATATCATCGTTGATGCAGTGCTTCCTCTCAGCTACCATTGAAGTCCATGGTCCAGCTAACCCTTCACCAGCCAGCACCTGCCAAATTTCTAGATTTCCTCTGAAAGGTGCCAAAATGCTGACCTGAACATTCATCACTCTACAGGTAATTACCATCATATGTTGCACCATATGGCGGCAACCTTGGTTTCCCTCAAGTCATCTGCAGCACACTCAGAAAGCAAGAGCAAAACTCCTGACCCAGGGGCACCCAGGCCACATCCATCTCCTCTGCAAGGCAGAACGAAAAGCAACACATGCAGCAAGAGCCTGGACCAAAATGTGCTTTTCACATCTCTGCAGCTAAAGAAGATACAGGTGTCTGAAGCACAAGTTCTTCTACAGGGCCTCTGGACCTCAGCACCTAATGCAGATTTCAGGGGCTTTTTAGCATCTGACTGCCCTGGTGAATCCAGCAACATTAGGAAACCACAGGCGCCCTACTCTCCAGGGAAAGGGGAGAGCCCTGGTGAACACCCATGTGGAGGCGAGCATGGCCATCTCATGCAGTTTGAAAACGATCTTGTTCACAATTGCAGGAGGCTGAAGCACAGCACCAGACAGCTCCCACTGGCCCCAGGAACACCTCAGACACAGTAAAGGTAAGGTCCAATAAACCTATATTTAAATCATTTCCACAGCTCAGCCTCACCTGCCTCCCATTTCCTACTTAGCACAAACCCCAAACTAAGGCTGCTGATGTGCTCAAAGGGGTTTCTTCCAAAAGGAGTCATTTATCCCTCCCCTGTCAAGGCTGAAACTCGCAGTGCTCTCAGCCTTTGGAGGCTGTGAATCATGGTTCTGCCACAAAGCCTGTTGTCTGCTTTGCAGAATTACTTCTTTCCAAACTCACACTGTTTTCTTATTTATTTAAGGATATGAGATTCATCTGCTAAAGCTCTGAAGAAGAACTTCCACTATTTTGCCTTACACTCCTGAGCAGAGCCAGATTAAATTTCTGCTTGCTTAGCCAGAAGCTTTTTGCCATCCCTCCTAACTTTACTGTCCCTGCTGCTTTTCCTCTTTCTGCCTCCAGCCTGGAACACCCTCCTCGCCATGTGAATATTGCAAAGACGTCTCCCAGCCCTCTTTTCTTTTTTCCCTGATATTTTTAGAACGTGGCTTGCTTTGGTTTCACTGTCTGGGGATGACTGCTTTTTGCCACAATTGAACTCTTCCCTCCTCAGCGCTCCACAAAAGACCTGCCTGGGTTGGATGGGTTGCTCGGTGGTCAGCTCCTATGTAAAAAAGGACAAGTAGAACTCGGGGGCATCACACATAGCCCTGTTACTGCTCTGTGGATGTGAAACACTGACAGCGCAGTTTTTAATGTGGCCAAAGTTTGGCTAACATTAAAAACATAAGAGGATAACAATAAAAATTCACAGCAAACCAGGTGAATGCTG
>VXBT01012014.1:0-38850 GCA_013400235.1 Oriolus oriolus | reverse complement strand
GCTCCCGCACAGCGCATGGGGCAATGCACCAGCCGCTAGCCAAACCCGTGAAACCCTCACAAAACTGCAGTGACAGCTTCCAAAGAAGAGGATTTTATACACACACACACGCTGAGACACTCCCAGCCCCTTCCCCTGGGTGATGGGTGCTGCGAACACGAGCCCACGGGGGTGACAGCGGCGATGCTCCCAGCGCCGAGCTCAAAGCGATGCTCACAAAGTCGGCTCGGCCCTGCGGCCCCACGGGGAACAAGGGCACGGGTGGTCCCCGCGGTGCGGAGCTGGCAGCAGCCCCTCTGCCAGCCCGGCCTCGAGCACCGCACGCAGATCCACCGCGGCACCGCAACCTCTGCTGCCCCTCACAGCCTCCTTTCCGCGGTAATTGGGACCACAGAAAGAACACACCGTACAACCGTAGTGTAGCAGGCTGGAAGGACTTGTGAGTATTCTTGGGCCTCGTATTTAGACACAAAAATTCAGTGGAAATGCTTTCTGAAACGAACTCCTTAAACATTCCCGAAGGATGTTCAGGGCATTGTCCCCCCGCAGAGAGCAAGCAAAGGGGCTGAAATTCTCAATCGGTACTTTCACAGTTGCAGACATAAAATCAAGACAAAATGGTCAAAGTGTCTTTGGTGCCTATTAGCACACCAGGACGGCTGCAATGCCAGCAGCGAGAGGCAGTGTTGTAATAAAGGCATTTGGCAATTTCCTTGAAAGAAGTGCTGATGTATCACTCAGCTTCAAAGTACTCCTGTAGAACAGCCCACGCTGGGTACGTTATCGCTAACGTGACCCTGCATTTGTGCTCTCCTACCTACGGGCTAGCATGTGGAGGCACTGCTAAAGAGTTGAGGCTGATCACCGCATTGAAGTGTAAGTTTATTGAAGAACTAAACATGTAATGCAGCAATGTGCAATACAGCAGAAATCCACACACAGCAGCAGCAGCCCAGACCCCTGCTCTCCCCTGGGCAGCATTTAGAAAATTCTGGCCCTCATGTCACCTTTGTCAAAGCTAAGCCAGAGCTTTGCTCCCCATTCAAGCCTTCCTGCCTTACATAAAGACATCATTAGCATTTTTGCTTGTGCTATTTCTCACAATCCCTATTTATCTCTTCTCACTAAACTTCAGGCTGTTCTTTGTCTCCCGCCACTTTCCACTTCCTTCCTGCCTCCCTGGTGAGAACTGGTGTGAAACTACCGACTATTGTCCACCCAACGCCCTCTCTCCTGCTCCATCTCTTAGATCCTTTGCCGAAATTAATCTTGCCTGCCTTGCTCACCTCTGATGAGTGCTCCAACTTGAGGATTAATTTCTACTTGACAGAAAGGTCTACCCAAAAATGAGATGAAAATCTGTGTTTAGAAGTATAACATGGCTTGTAGTATTTTTGCAAGCAGGTCTCACTATCCCTGCTATGTGATTTTATCACCACATTTCATTGCCTTCTCCCTGCACTCTGCTGGGAGTTTCTGTGGATGCTCCAGTCCCACTCACACCGCGGCAGGCAGGGCTCTGAGCAATTCTTCCCTTGAGGAAGGCAGAGCATCATTTCCCCATAAAGGCCTTGCAGGTGTAACAGAAGTAACAGCTGGTTTTGGGACTGATATCCACAGCAGATCTGTTGAGGCAACAAGTGCCACCAGGACAGGCTACATAGTAGAACCAGATTTACAAGGTCTAAGTTCTTCACCAGCTTGCTGACTGGTTCTACAGACACAGAAATGTGCTCCAGGTGTCCCCCACAGCCTCGTGCCCCGCTCCTGGCAAATTCTTCCTGAAGCAAACAGGGTGCTTGCTGACCTGTGAGCAGGCTCTCCCACCTTGCTCTTCTGCATGAAGCTGTGTGGCAGAGTAGCTCCCAGGAATCAGGAATTCAATGCATTAGTGCAATTGTTAATAAACCCACATTCACCTTACCAATAATAAAAAGTGAACAGATTCCCTTTATAATAAATTTATAATTTTATTATAATATAATAAAAGAAATTTTAAAATACCAAACAACCAAAGCATAACAAACACAAGAGACAGTTAAATGCTATCAGTACAGCTTTCTGCTCCAGCATCCATAGACAAAATTCTGAAGCCAAACTCGGCAACCACAGACATGAACATAAAAACCTTTCAAATGTCTATGTGCATGCAAAGGATGTTTTGTATTAAAAGGGAAGTGCAAGAATGAAAGGGAAAGAACTTCCTTTGTTTCAGCAAAGGAAATGCCATTGTACCCCTGAAGTACTGGGCTAATTCTGAGCTCTTCTGTCATTATCCTAACACAGATTTGGGTCCATAATAATCCTACCAAGAGTAATTGCCCCTGCCACATGTAAAGGAGGAGAGTGTTTAAAGCTGAGGCTCAAATTGACATGCTGGCTTGTTTCCTCTAGCTTTGTTTACATTAGGTTTCAGCTACAGGTGTGAAGCTGGCAGAGAAATAAACAAGAATATAACTCATAAGAGAACAGGATTTCTAGTCTACAGGAAATAAACAGCTTCTTAAAATGGGGGTTTAGCCTGTAAAGGACAAACTTTTTTTTTCAGCATTTTCATTTCTCGAACTGTGAATTCAGAAAAATTACCATGCAGAAAAACTCCAACACACATGATCATCTTCTTGAAATAATCACCCAGATGATGCTCAGGGAGTGGACATCCGTGCCACTCCCATGGCTGTGGGAACAGCAAGGCTCAGCAGCTCCTGTCATATCTGTGACTCCTCTGCATATGTTTCCGAGCATTTTCAGGATACAAATCCAACATGAAGCTCAGAAACCCCAAAGCTTAAGTTAGGCTCCCTGCCATACAGGTAGGAGACAAATCCCTCTTCAAGCTTCTGTGTTCCCCTGCTTCCAGCTTCATGGTAGAGAGCCATCCCAGTGTGCCAGCCTTTCCCAGGACTCCTCTCTGCAGCAGCTCCCCAGCACATGCTCCAATGTTAAACAGGATCTCTATGTGACTCCCTGAGAGATTTATTTTGCTGGAAGTTTTCTTACCTTCTGTAAGGAACCTACATTATGCCCATGCCTGAGGCACCTGATCAGATTGATGCTGACGCTCCAACATCAGCACCTTTCTCCCAGAATAAAAATACTTTACAAAATTCTCCATTACTTTTGGGTTTTATATGAACTAGAGATTTTAGACATCTCCTTAGTGTTTCTTTAGGGCACAACCCTTGGCTGGCTAAGATTACACATTAAAAGTCTTTATAGGCTTCTATACAGCCTGGATATGTCTGGCAGTCATGCAATGCCAGGAGTACTATTTCATGATCACAGAAAAGCAGAGAATAATTTTATCAGGTCACACCTTGGAAAATACCAGGATAACTTAGTGCAGCTGCTGCAAAAAATTTTTGGACTGTGAAGAGAAGATTTAAGTTTCAGGCCATGGACATCGAGTTACATTCCAATTTAGTTAAAAGATGCTAGAAAACTGAACTAACAACCCAATCCACTTCATATCCTCACCATTCCTGGGACCCATCCCTACAGTGCTTGGAAATCACAGTAAAATGTCCTTGTTTTCAATGCATTGTTGGATTGTGCTCTGAATATTTCTCATGCTTTCTCCTATTTGAACTAAAGAAAATTCCCACCTCATTCCAAACATATTAAGGCTGGGCCAGAAAGTCATATTTAAACCTGAATCTGTCTTCAGATTTCCATTTTGCAGAGACTGCTACGTTAGGATCAAGACACAGGGTTGCTGCCCTGAGTAAACTGGAAATACCAGAAATCCAGACAAACAAACCAAAACAATCATTTCCTGTACAGTACTCCGTAGCACAAACAGTAGTTTTCAGCTCTTTAAAAATTAAATAACTTTTTTCAGTTCCTGGCAACCATGCTAGTTCAGTTTCACAGGATATCCAAAATGAGACCAAACAGCTTCCTTCCCAAAGGATTCCTGAGTGGACAGGCAAGCTGGAAAAAGTGCCTCTGACTACTGTATTCTCAGCCAGGATGTCCACCTCATTTCCCAATGGTAAAACTTAAAATATAGGTCTCCCACAAAATGTGCATTACTCCAAATGCCACTTGCTGGGACTTTTGCAGGAATTTGTTTTCTTTCCAGTGGTACCCAGACAAGTGAGCCCATGCCAGGCTGTCCCCACACACAGCGCAGGGAGCACGAGGATCCCTCTCCTCACAGCACCGATAACCCTCCACGGCCGCCTGACCCAGGACTTCACAGCATTGTTTCAGCTTAGCCCTTCAGAGTTTCTCAAGGAAACAAATGCTGCCACTGGAAGTTTCCAGTTTCCCATCAGCCCAGCACACAGCCCTGCTGTCCCTGAAAACAGCCACACCAACACTTCCAGGGAGAGGAATTGTATCCTCTGTAATGATGGTATTTTGCACTCCTGTCGTTGGACTATGTTCCAGCACCAGTTGAATCCTCAATGGTGATTTTGTGCAGTAATACATGAATTATACAGATAACTGTTTCCCTGTTTCTATTACTTTGTCTCTCCATGAGAACTTTTTCTACTCCAATTTTCTTTTCTTTCCTGTGTCACTGAGTATTTCACTGTGACTCTACCTCATATCAGAATACCGAGTCTGTATCTGCATCCTAAAATGCTACCAGTGCACAAAGGCTGGCTGGCAAATTTGCAAAATAAAGACAAAGATAATTTATTGAAATAAATGAAACTCCCACATTTTGTGTAATTATTGTATCTTGCTGTTGTGCAGCCATCTTCCTTGCTATAAGTTTTTCCCTTCCCTCCCATCTTCTGCAAATTTATTTCTTCATTCAGAGTAAGAACACTTTGAAACTTTTTGCAAGGAACAGTAGCTATATGTTACTAGGTCATCAGATCCCAATGGGGTTTATGAATACCGTAATGAAGTTCAGCCCAACATCTGTCTGCTCTCTGAAACAGATGCAATTATGGAAAAAAATAGCTGCTGCCTCTTCACAGGCAGATCTCTAAGTAAAAAAAAACAAAACACAAAGAAAACTGACAATGCACAGTTTAAGCGCTACCACATTCAATTTATCAGTCAAAATATCACATGGCAGGTGGTCTTTTTCTGAAAGCAAGACAAGTTGTGGTAACTCTTCTGGCAGACAAGCAGGGGTTTTTTGACTTTATAAAATCCTGCAGGCACGGCTTTGCCAACCAAATACTAACTCTGGATGACTCAGACCACAGTTCCCTTTTATCCAAACCACTGAAGTTTGGTGGTTAGCTAAAAAGGAACTGGTATCTGAATCACCCTTAGTTGGGAGGAATAGTCAGATTAAAGTCTTGGGCATGGGGTTTTGGGGGTGGGGTGTTGGTTTGGTTTCTGTTCCCTTCTTTCCCAAAGGAAAGAAACAAAGATCAAAAACTTTAAATGTGGGGACACCTTTCTTACTCAAAACAATATTTAAAAAAAATTAACTTTATCCTATCTTTTTAACCTTCTCATTATTGTGTGTCAGTCTGGGCACAGTCTCAGCAAATTAAACAGATTTTTTTAGTCCTCTTGCAAGCCTAACCTGTGCCTCACAAAATTACACAATTTTAACCTTGCCTTAGCTACAAAAAAAGCCCAACTCATTGCTCAAGTCCCTCTTACACATCTGCATTTCCCAGGCCCTCTGCTTCTCCTTTTCTCAGAGGAGGAAAAAAATGCAAAAGAGGAACTGTAATTTTTGAACCTCTATCCAGCCCTCTGGAACAAAACCTGCCCTCTGTGACCTATTAAACATCTTTGGGGAAGTCTCCTCTATTCTCGCTCCAACTTCCCTTTAGTTCCAAGCTGCTTTTCATCTCAGTATTTTGCCAACTCTGACCATTTCAAACACACTTGGGTGCCCCAGTGTAGTGCCTGAGTCTTTTAAATCCTCCTTGTTTCCTCAAGGGAAATGTGTCCTGTGTTTGGGAGGCTGCCTAATTTGTGTGTGTATCTTCTGGATGGGGAAAGCAAAGGGAAACTCATTTAGGCATTGAGCAACAGTGTCTTCTTCCAACATTAACTGATGAATAAGTCTGTGTCTTTTCCTGTAGATCTGTGCCAGTCCTATCTAAACATTCTCTTTGTATGTTAATAACCTGCATATAACTTCCAGCCAAGTATCACTTGTGCCTGTAACACCATGCTCAGCCTGGAAAGAGGCAGCACAGCTCTCGTGGGGGTCTGTCAGCTTCACACTGGACTTCACAGCATTTTGGGCAGAGCACTGAGTAGGTGCACTTGCCTTGCTGCTGCAGCTGAGACTGTAAACATTTTAAAGATTAAATCTGACAAGTTGCTCAGCGGTTTAGGAAGAATGGGAAGACTCTGTACATCTGCCAGTCATTCACTGGAATGACATTTAGTCATGGAAGTTTTGTGGGAAAAGAATGTATTTGCACAGGTCTGCGACTGGGTGTATTCACTGTTTTTATTGATAACTTGGAAACAAGTGCTAAATAAACCCATTGAAACAATATTCACCTGAACAGCAGCTCGTGCCATGTTATGTGCAAGCCCAGCCTGCACACCATGGGGTGAAGGACTGTGGCACAGAACCCTCCTCCCATTGCCTGGGCACTGCCCAGAGCCTCAGAGACACAAACTATGTCAAATCTGTGGGAACACCTCAGTGCAATACTGTAGGACAAGGGCTGGTGGGATCAACTGCATAGGCAAGGAAAGACAAGGGAAGAGACTCTCCCTCCAACGCTGCTTTGCTGAGGCAGCAGCTCCAGCATCTTTCTAGTAATGCACAGAGCAGAAATGAAGACTTGGATTCAGTGAAAGGAGGGGGCACAAAAATTAATAGTGAGGACAAAATTTTTTAATGTGCCCACTTGGAATAGCTAAAGCTAAACAAAGTGGAAACAAAGGCACCACATGTTCACAGACCTCCTGGTTTCCATTTCTCATGGGTCTCTCACTTTCTGGTTCCTAGGGTGTGAAAGAGTGCTCAGACCTCCCCAAATTAGAGCTGCTTTCAGCAGCCTCTCAGACAGCTTCACTAGTCCAAAGTTACTGGGGAGCCAGATGTCCTGGCCACAGCAGCTTCCGTGCAACCCAGGAAACCTGTTCCCTCTGGAGGGTTGATGGCTGCTGTGCAGGAGCCAAGTCACAGCCAGGCCCTGAACTGCCACCCTATAGCACACTTGGGCTTCGCCTTCTAGCAGGGAGATTTGGGGATTTAAACCAGCTTCCATTTTCACAGCAGCTTAAGTTCTTTAAGGAGTTTAGCTCCATAAGCCAATTAAACATCTTTAAGTCCTTGAGCTCTCCTACCTTCCCCGAGCAGTTTGCATGGTTACATGGCTTTACAGGCTGAAAGCTGATTTCATCTAGCCAGGACCTGAGCATCTTATGAGGTCACAGGCCAAGCAATCCCAGGCAGAGTCAGCAAGTCTGGAATCCTCTGCAGACCAGACTCAGAGTGCTGCAGTCTGTGGCCTCAATCCTGAGAGCAAATTCTTGCAGGTTTGGAAAAGGCTAACTCCACCTTTATTCCTTTGCTTTCCAGAAGCCCCAGCTCTAAGTTATAAAGTAATGGATAGCCCATGCGCTCATAAACTTTACACACTGAGAGTGGGAGTAAACCAGTTATTGTCCTCATTTACACATCCACTGTAGAAGTGTAGGTGGACATAACTGGTGTCATCCCCTAGGTACCATCCCAGTGCCTTATCTCTCCTTCCTGTCTTTTTCCTTTGGATTAGTTAACACTACAAGTAGGAGAACAGTAATACAGTGATTTGATATTTGAATATGAAAGCTTAGAACCAAGTCTCTGAAGTACTGTTCTAGGCTTTTTTCTTAGGGTTTCTTTCTGTTTGTTTTTAAATGGACAAATCAGCAACATCTTGAAAACCAGAAAACCACAATATAAAATTTTATGAGAAGCTATCACCAGCCCCCTTTGTTTCCTGTAGAACATATCCTGCATAGCTAGATATATTTATATATAAAGTGTATAGATTTACATTATATATACATTTAAAAAATCATTGTATATCTCTTAAATGCTCTTTTTAAGTCAGTTAATAACCATATGTCATTATGTTGTCAGAATACAGTTTTAACTCCCTCAATGAAAAATCAACATGCTGCAGTAACAATGTGATTCTGTAAACAGTTGTGGATTAACATTCGGTGACCACTGAATCTTCTCTATGATTAAAAATCCCCACCAGCTGCCCCATCTGCTTTTGTCAGTGAACTCGCTGTCATTTTATAGCAATAAATATACAGTTTCCCCACATACTTGAGGTCAGTTGTGCTTACGCCTGGAAAGGAGCATTTACATGAGTGTTATGTGAAGGGCAGACCTATAGCTCTGGAGCTGCTCAAGGTCACCATCTCTGTTTCTTCTAAACCAGTGACAAATCATCCCAGAAAGCTCTGATTGCTCAGCACCCTAGGTAGTGCCCTCTCCATCAGGTTCACCCAAGAAGGATGTGACACTGAGGTGCAGTCCTTGGACCCTGAAGCAGATGTGGGGGTGCTGGAATGGGCTTTCCAAGATGAGCCCTGTCCCAGTAAAGCACTTTGTGCCATTCATTACCCAAACCCAACTCATCAATGCCTTTGTGCAACTTGGCAACCTGCAGCTGTCACTTGCAATTTGCAACACACCACTCTGCTGCAGCAAAGAGTGATGCCCTCCACCACGCTCCATCGCACTTCCCCCAGAGCTTTCCACCCCCCCCAGTTTCAGGGCACCTCAGCTGTGACCTGGTGGTTTTTGGGTGGTTTTAGCCAGCCCAGCACCACTCCCCTAGCCCTGGCCTTGGCCCTGGTTGTGCTGAGCCATTTGGGACACAGTGGGGGTTGTCTCCCCAGCCTGGCTGTGCTGTGGGCTTCCCTGGTGTAGATTAACACCCATGTGCTCAGCACCTTCTCTTCTTTAATCTGTTCTCTCAAACCAGAATTCTCAGGCTGGCTGTGAACAGACATGCACACCCTGTGGGTGCTCACACACCTCCTCTGAGCCACATGCTTTATACCATCTCTTGCTCTGAAGCAGCAGCACCACCTCCATTCTTTTTCCTAGGGTTTTTTTTCTTTGATCAATATTTTAAAAAAAAATTAAAAACCTACAGAAAAAAAACCAACCAGAAAACTTCCAGTTTAACTCTTCAGAACTTGAACCCTTTTGTTCTTTTTCCTGGATTTAGGTCACCCCATAGAGATCGATTGTTTTCTTTCTTGTCCAGGAATGTCCTCCTGCTCAGGCTGATAACAATTTGCTTTACTTATGTGTAGCTGTATAGGTCTGGGTTTTCCCTTGACATTTCTGTGAACAGTGTAGCAAGTGTTTATACAGTGTTGGTAGTGTTTATACTCATTCCCTTTCTCCTTTTTCGCTTATTTTGATTATTCTCCCATACCAATGCTGGCTGTTTCTCCAGTCATATTTAATCCCTTTTGTGGCCACCTCAAATTTTCCAATGCATATGATGGCATTAAAGTGCCTGTTATCCTGTCCTAATTTCCATGTTACAACTGCTCAGAGGATAATAAAAATCTACCTATTTTTTTTTTTCTTTTGCCTTTGTATTGTTTATTGTTCATCTGTACTGGGAGAGCCTGTGAGTCCTTTCATGACTATTATTTTTTCCACGTCCAAGCTCAAACTGAGAATAAGAAAGCTTCCAGGGCTGATCCTTCCTTGGCCAGCATTTCTATCGCATTTTTATCGCATTTTTATTTTTAACATTTTGAGAGCATTTTCTGCAGTTTTGCCATTCCAGCTCTCAGATAGCAACCTGGGGGTGGCAGGGAGGGCTCACAGGGGCCAGCTCTGGGGTGACTCTGCAGTCAGATGTGCTGAGGCTCTTTGCACAGGCACAAGCTAAGGGAAGGGTAACTGAGACCTGGTTGCCCTTAAGGTCAGGAGGGACAATTCTGGCCTCTGTGACTTTTGTGGTCTTTCACAGCACAGCTGACTCTGGGAAGATTTGGTTGGCTTGAGTGGGAAGCTCACTTCTTAAAATTTGGTGCAGTACTTGATGTCCTGCACATGTAAAACTGGCGGGGGGTGGGGGGGGTGGCGATCAAGGTTTTACTGCAACTGGCAAAGTGAAAATACTTCTGGTAACTTCCCTCCATGTTAGAGGGAATCACAAGTTCTGCCAAGCCACATCACATTAACTAATCTAGTTACAAAAACACAGACCCTGTAACTCACAGGTCTTTTTTTGTCCTTGATAGAGACCACTGGACCAACTGAAGCCCAATGCTCAGAGTTATTACAGTCTTCCTTTTAAGCCATGCAGATTAATGGAACAAATTCTCATTCAGGGAAATCAGGTACAGATCCCTAGTGACTGCACTGGTCTGACTCTGGCTTTTGAGCAGTATAAATTACAGCAGAATATCATTATTAATTTCAGCTGTCCCCTGTTCTGGCAAATTATCATTCATCTCCCCAGATGGGTATTTCAGCTGGAGACCTTTATTTTATCATCTTAGTGGAAAAAATCTGCACTGTTTCCTCCCTCCAAATTAGCAATCTATGATTTCCCTGGGGAAGTCTTTCTTAGATGTAGTGCTGACTAGTGCTTGACTAGCAGGCACCAGCACATTTTTTACCTTCCAGCACATACCTGGAATGTCTCACCAGGTCCATGGCTGCCTGCTCAGGAGTTAGTCACTTCCTCCATAGCCTGTAGGGAAGACAGCAAAGTTTAAAAAATGCTCAATTCTAACAAAACTTATTGTTTGTGTCTCACTGCTCACATGTACACTGAACTAATTTCATTCCATAAGGAAAACACCGAGGCTGAGGCCAAGGACTGATCATCAAAGGTTTCTTGATGTTACCTGGTAAGCTTCTGAATCAACCAAGTACCATAAAAAGTAATTTCTAAATGTTACAGTCAGCCTCACTGCCCAAGTGCTGTATTTCAAGTTGCTCATGAGGAACTTTTTCCTTCCCAGAGCCAGGGAGTTGCTCATGTGGCTCAGTGCAAAGTACTAGTTAAACACAAAAATGTTTTGTCAGGGAAACAGTGTCAGTGCAGGGTGGTTGAGGGGATCAGCAGGGATACCCCAGCATATGGTAAACCTGGGAAAAAGCATAGTGGGCTGGGGCAGGGGAGGTCAGCCCAGGGGAAAGTTTCATTCCCAGTGGTGGCAGGCAAAGCCATGCAGACACACTGTGGCTGATGATTATGTGAGGTTGTTCTGCTTCAGCTACTTTATGAAAACACTGCTTCCACACCACAGTTTTTAAGTACTATTAAAGAAGGTAAAAACTTGCTGCAAGTTAAACTGGCCCTGGCTAGGTTACCTGGTGATACTTCAGCCACTCTCACATTGTAGCTTTGCCTCCAGTGCTATTCCTGTGGCTTTTTGCTGGCTTAGGGGGAGTGACTATTAGAAATCAGACTCTCTTATGAGGTTTATTGAAATGCAATTGCATCCTCTTCCATGGAAGGGACAGTGACAGCTCCTGAAGCCCTGTGCCCTGGATGCTGGCCCCAAATGGGTATCCCTGTGCCACCCCTCACACACTGTACCCTTCTGCACTCCCACCTCAACTTCTGTCACTGCCCTGCACAAACCACTGCACTTTCCCTGGCTCTCTTGGAGAGAATTTGTGCTTTACAATCTTACTGTAAAATAACAAGAATCAGGCTTTTAAAATCAGGAAATTTCTCTAAAAGACTTCTGTGCTTTTGCTATAATTGCTCCATATGCTCCTCTGACAATTTTCATGACCTTATTTCTCAAAAAAAAAAAGAATTAAAACAAAGAAAAAAAAAAGACAACTCCCATCATCCCTCAAGTCTCAGAAGAGCTCTCCACGCAGTAAAGAAGCAGAGGCTGCCAGCTCTCTATCTGGATCTCTTCTTCATGTTTAACCCTCAGGGTACAATGGATGCTGAGAATTACTCTTTCATAACATTTGTTTGGCTGCCCGAAAGGAAAAATGATTAGCAGCTCAAAGGTTACATTGCTGTATTTTGCAAGAGAAGCCGTTGTCATGGGCTGCCTCTGTTTTGCTAACTGTGGATGTGAGCTGTGATGCTCAGCTGGCCACACTGGGGCACAGGGGTTCTTTGCCCATTGGACTGTGCTGCCCCAGCTCTCTGTCCCATCCCAGTGCTTTTGGTGCCATGTGGGAGATCTGCACTGCTGCCCTGCAGGGCCGATTTATCCTCTCTTCCTCCCATGGGCAGCACCACCCACACATCACAAGTGGTACCCAGACCTTGCAAGTGATGCCCAAGACCTAATGTCTCATCTCCCACTTAATCTGCATGACCATGACCAGCTTTATATGGCACGTAAAATACTTCCTGCTCCATTCAATGCTATTTCCACACCCTCTCCCTAGACTTCAATATGTTAAAAACAAGTAAGATGATGAGTTTTTAAGATATAGTTAATGGTTTAAGAAAGGGATTTAAAGCAAATTGCCAAATTAATGACTAGTGTTATTGTTTCCTTTATTAGCCCCTTATTAGCCTGTTTCCTGAGGGCAGAGCTGTTTGGATAGGATTTACCTCTCTTTGGACCCTGAGGAGCTCAGAAATTTGGTATAAATAGCTTTAGAAACCTTTTTGTGGGTTTTAGAGCAGGCTGCAATGATCACAAGATGCTGCTGCCATTGTGTCCAAGCAGAGCCCATGCCCTACACATCCCCACCAGCTGCCAGCATGGGCAGGTCTGCTGGACAGTGGTGGTGGGCTCCTTCCCCTCATGCACAGCTCCTGCCCCTCTCTGCCCTGAACTGCTGCTCTGTAGCATCTCTTGGATACACTCACCCAGCCTGGCTGCTTCTGCCATGTCACTCTTCTCACAGAGCACTTGTGCTTGTATCTCACATCTGGGGAGTCTGCCTAGGACAAGCCAGGTCGAGCAAGTTCATGAACGTCCTCTGTTTTACTGTCTTAGGCTGCTTACTTTTATTCCACAATAAAGGGGCTGCTTTGA
The DNA here is from genome assembly GCA_013400235.1 of Oriolus oriolus. Classification (NCBI taxonomy): domain Eukaryota; kingdom Metazoa; phylum Chordata; class Aves; order Passeriformes; family Corvidae; genus Oriolus; species Oriolus oriolus. Next base: position 25,956 of record VXBT01012014.1, on the reverse strand, counting down.
ATTTTCTGTGCATTAACCTATACCTACACCTGCATTGGTCTGGGCAGTTTGTGCAGAGGGTAACTGAAAACTTCTGGCCCTGGGTTAAAGCCTTCCTTGGAGATTTTCAATGTCACATCACTGGTGCTTCTTCTGTTCATTATGTTGATGGGTGAAAGCAATGAAGTTTGAACTTTGTTCAGATTTTCCCTGAGTTTGGCAGCATAAGAACCAGAGCTCTAATATGGGTTCAGTCTGGTTGTTAGGTACAAATTATGTGTCAGTTCAGTGTTTTCCCCCACTGTCTTCTTTTGCCAATATTTTGCTACAGCGCACAGAATTCCTGTCATCCTGTCAGCCTGCGTCCTTCCAAAGTCACTTCAGTGCCCCATGATCAGCTTCTGTCTTTTCCCCTCTCTGCAATGAGCTGCTGATCCCACACAGAAGCATCACGATTCTCTCTGGGAGAGCTCTGCCGTACCCCCAAAACACCCCTGCTGTGACCCCCCTGGGGCACACTCAGGAGTTGTTCACACAGGCTGGAACAAACTTTTTCTGTTGGTCGAGATGATGTGGCCGCAGAGCCAGGATGAGGCAATTTGCCCTGGAGTTACCGGTCCAGTCGAGGGAATATTATCTACTGGTCTTAACTCCAGAGTAGGATACTGTGGGCACAGCCCAAACTCTGCCTTCGGTTTTTGGTAGGGTCTTGGGTAAAATGGTTCTAAACCCTGTTTTTCATTTGCTAAAGGGTGGATGAAAATATTTCCCCAGAGGAGTTAGATGTTAGATTGATTGTTTCATGATCACAAAGCCTTTGATATCCTTTAATCAAAGAGCTGTTAAGGGTTTTAAAGGTTGTTATAATCTGTGGAAGAGATGTTAATTCTCTGTGTGCCTATACAGAGCATGGAGTCTCTAATGTTATTTGGGGACTAAGTATTAAATGTTCCCTTTAAGATGCTAACAGAAGTTACCTTTCAGCTTCACACACGAGCTGATAAGAGTAAAGCTTTGAAAGCTTCTTCACTTCTCATTAGACCCTTTCTTTTTGAGTCACCTCATAAGAGGCTAATTTACATTAAGTCTAGGCCACGTTAGGGTCTGGATTTCTCAGGGAAATACATCTTGGTGGCAAAAGCAAAACCCGTTGTGCTCTCTGCTTAAGAATCAGTCATTTTCTCCTCCACATCATAAATCCCAAGGCATGCTCTGAATCCCAAATAAGTTTGATTTAGAAAGAAATTAGGTACATATTCTTCCTTTGACAATTTTCATTGAAGCATTGGCTTGACTGTATTTCTCCATTAAAAGAGGGCACCAGAGATTTGCAAATCCCTCTATCCAGTATGAGCACAGTCTGAACTGGTTCTCTCTTCTCCAGCCAAATACTTGAGCCCACCTTTAGCCCTGTTGCACCACCAGCTCCGACAGGTCCAGCAGTAGTTGTTGGTGCTCCCACTCCAGCAAACCACTTTGAATATCCACAGTGGATACTCACAGCCAGGGAAACATTTACCACCCACTGCTGTGTATGAAGGAACTAATTTACAGTCTTAGAAATTGCAGAACAAATCTAATATAAAATAGATGGTTCTTTGTGTTTGTCCTGAAGAGAAAAAAGCCCTTAAAACATTGTAAAGCCAATTACACTCTATCAAAATGAATTAGAGGAGTTTAGAGAATACCTACTGTGAGAATCTGGCTCAGCTTGACAAACTGTATTTTTATTTGCTTTACTGCTTAATCTGTAGCTGTACAATAATATTGCAAAGAAGAGAAGATGCTGACAGGTCATGTTCTGCTTCTGTTGGCAGTGCTGATGTTTTATATTTATATGACAAATATCCTGGCTAAGCTTGGTAACTTTTACTTTATGTTTCCCTTTTTTTAGACATTGTTTTATACCTCTTTGGAGCAGCCTTATTAACCTCTGAATTTCTCCAGTGGCACTGAAATGATCGAATGGCTTCTTGTGGTAAGTATTGCAAAGCTGTCCTTCCCTCAGCACCACAAATGCTGCAGGTCCTTTCTTTAGGGAAGCAAAATATATTTCAGAACACTGCTATTTGTGTTTGCAAGAATGCATCATGCCATTACTTTCAATTTTCAAATTTTGCTTGCTTCCTATAACAAAATCTTCCAAAATGCCATATTTTTAACATTTGCTGGGCTAACTGCTGCTAAACTGGAACTGTTTCAATCAATGTTATTTATGAAATTTCAAAACCTTAAATACTTCCAAGACCATAGAGGAAGGTACATTTCTCTATTTTTCATTATTTTATAAACAAATAGAACAATATTGATTATGTTAAATCAATATTATTGTACTGTTCACATACCCATTTTCCTTTGGGCCTGGGTAAAGAAACACTTCTGGCATTACTTGCAAGTTGAAAACCTGTGGGACTGCAGAAAGTGTGAGGTTTTACTTTGTGGGGAATTTTCCCACACATAAAGAAGCAGATTTTTTTTCTTTTTATTTTCCTGTGGATGAAACCAAGAAATTCCCATCCAACCAAAAACTGAAAATTTAATTTTAAAATTATCAAGACAAGGCGTCTGAAGCAAGTGGGCTGGCAAGAAATGACATCTTTCTGGAGAACTTCACATGGCATCTGTTGAAGAGTGGACAAACATGATGTATTCATACAAGAGCTGTCATTCCCCTTTAGTTACTCCATGTTTCTGCCTGGAAAAACCCTTGGGCTCTGACTGCTCTCTTCTTCCTCTCCCTTCTTCACATTCTCCACTTTTTTCTCAGAGTCCCAGAAACTCTGCAGCCCCAGCAGGAACCTCAAAGGGTGCACAAGAGAGGATGCACAAAACGCGCATGGCTGTGGAAGTCTCCTGCAGACAGAATTTCTAACCAAGCTATCCCATGGGATGAGCTCCCAGTTGCCCATCTGGGACACAATGCAAAACCCCACTGTTCTCCCATCCATGGTGGAGTTCCCAGGGTGGTGTCCCTGCCAGGCTAATGGGCACTGAAGGCTTTCCCTCCTGTGACCAGGACTGTGAGACCTGACAGCTCTTCTCACCTCTGTCCAGAGACAGACATTGGGAAAGCTGCTTGGAGCTCTCCATAAGGGCTCAGTTCTAAAGGCTGCTGAATGTTGTGATTTCTGGCACTGAACTGCCCTTCCAGGCCCCTGCTCAGCAAAGTATTTCTCACTGACTTCAGGGGAATTTAAGTATGTGCTTATGCATTTCAATGAACAGAGACAGCCTGTTGAATCAAAGGAACTACTGAGAGCAGAGGTCCTTAAAAATAATGATTTTTTTTTTCCTGTAAAAGTATCTGTTATTTATTCCCAAGTTCTTATCTTGTTTATAACAAAGAATGAACAAAATGCCTTTTCCAAGGCTGGATGGTCCTGGAGCATATCCACACCAAACAGGGACAAAAATAAGCTTGATTTTAGACAGAATAAATAAGCAAATGCTTCTTAGTCTCTTGCCTTCTATCTCTCTCTTTTTTCTTTTGTATTCCTCTGTACACAGTAAGCATAAGGTATTATGGCCTTATCCAAAGTCTGCTGTACTTGGAACTCTTTCTGTTGGCTTGAATGGGTTTTGGAGCAGACCTGGTGGCAGAGTATGGCAATATCTTTATAGAGACTTCTCATCCACTGTCTAGAAAAAGGAATATTATTAAAATACCAGCCCAGCACACAGCCCCCAAGAACTGTCAATATTCACTGTGTTACTTAATTTAAAATTACCATATTTTCTTGCTGAACTTTCTTTAGGAGCATCAAATCTGTAGCACTGGATAGGCTTCCAAACTCTGGCTCATTTTATAGACAATCTTTAAACCACACAATTGCCTCTGAAGTACATCATACACAAAAGAAAGAACACAAGCAGTAGCTTTAAAACATTATCATAAACCATATTTAAGATGAACGTGCCCCAAACCAGAAGTCCCCATGGTTGCAATAAGGATGTTTGCTGCTGGGGATTTTTGTCACTGGGCAAGGCACAGCCTGACAAGCTGGGGGTGGTGAGGCTGCATAGTCAGGGCGGTGTCCTGGCCTCTCCCCTGATAAATCCAGCTGATAAAGCCACCATGGCTTTGATGAGACAGGGGAACAGAAAATGCCCATATGCCCTTCTATTTCAGCTAATGAATTTCACATGAATGAGCTGGGACATTTTTGCCACCGAGGCCCTGACCCAGCTGTCACTGCTGCCACAAGGGACCCCACTCAAGGGCTGCTGTGGAGGTGATTCCCACAACGGGACAAGCTCAGGGCTCCTGTGCCACCCAAGTCCCATAGATGGATGCATTTCACTGTTTGACAGTGATTTTCCAGACTGTTAAGTGCTACCTATGGAAACACTTGGTCTCTTGCATGTCATAGAGAGGCTCGAGCGTGTCCAGAGCTGTGGAAAGGTCTGGAGCACAAGTCTGATGAGAAGAAGCTGAGGGAGCTGGGGGAGCTCAGCCTGGAGAAAAGGAGGCTCGGGGAAGGGCCTTCTTACTCTCTACAACTCCATGAAAGGAGGTTGTAGCTGGGTCTGTCCTCCCAAGTAACAAGCAACAGGACACGAAGAAATGGCCTCAAGTTGTGCCACTGCAGGCTTAGATTGGATTAGGAAAATTTATTCACTGAAAGGGTTGTCAAGCACTGGCACAGACTGCCCAGGCAAGTGGTGGAGTTGCCATACCTGGAGGTATAGAAAACATGTGGCTGTGGCACTTGGGGACATGGGTTAGTGGTGAGCTTGGCAGTGCTAAGTTAATGGTTGGAGTCAATCATTTTAAAGATCTTTCCCAACCTAAACAATTCTATGATTCTGTACTAGTATTACACAAAACTGAGTCAACAAGAGGCCCCCCGAGCTCAGGTCCCCACGCCCACACTAAAAGCAGAGGGGTACAGGCAGGTCTGATTTATGTATATATTGTCGTAGTACTCAATATACAGTCAGAAATCTTAAAGCAGATTGTGACTTGGCATCTACAACTAAAAGGTATCTATACACAGATGCTCAGTGTGCTTTTGCAAAATGACTGAAAACTTGTTCTTTTCATGTTTCCTCAATACAAACATGATTGCATTTTGCTTTAGAATAAGTACTGCTCTGAGACATATTATCATCTGGCAAATGAATTTGTTACCCGTATTAAATCCTTGTAAATAAAAGAAGCAGACAAACCTGCATATGTTTTTTTCTTTTCTTTTTTTNNNNTTTTTTTTTTTTTTTTGAGTTTGCATGCTTAATACAGAACTTGCAGGTTTAAAATCTCACTGAACATTCTATGTGAATTAATCAGGTTCTAGAGTAATGTGGGAAGGAAAATAATGAAAAGTACAGCTTTTTGTTTAAACATACGCAGGTCTTTTCATGCAGGGTTTTCTTCTAGGATTTTTTTCTGTTGTTTTTTTTTGTTTTTAACTTACACTTTGCATTAAAGAACATAGCCAGTGCAAACACAGTCTGTAACACTTATAAAACAGTGCAAATTTTGTAAATTTTTGGGAGAAGATTTAAATACATATATTTATAATGGAGGTAAAATTGCTTTCTTTCTCAGTAGAAAAATACGTCTATTAAACACCTTTATGTTTGGAACTTAACTTCACAAAAGAGCAAGTTATAGTTCTATACTGTGTAATAAATTAATATATTTTCTAGATTTCCATTTTCAGTGTTAGTGTCAAATGCATAATAATATTAGGAAAAAAATGAGAGAAACATGTATTATTTAGAATCTAATGAAAAATCTTACAGACAATAACTAGTGAAGGAGGGCACAGAATAAAGAACTGGGGAAAGAAGCAATGGAAAAATACTCTATGAATTATTGCACATTTGAGATCATTTTCCTGGCCTTTGGGCCAGTTCTGGATACTTTTAAGTCTTAGATCAGTGTTTGTTTCCATTTGACAATTTACAATTTAGGTACAACTTAGGAACCACTGCAAAATGTCAAGGATTTACTGAACTTGTTTGCTGATGAAACTACAGGCAGCTGAGTGTAGAGTGCTAACTTTTATTCATGCAATCAAAGAGAGCAATGGTAAAGACATAATAAAGCACAGGCAGGGTTGCCTGTCATAAAAATATTTTTGGGAACTTGCTCCAGCAGATCTTATTGAGACAAAACTATCATGTCTGCTGTGTTTTCATTAGAGCCATGCCAAAAACTGCAAAACTGGCTTTTGCTTTCATTATTTAGAGCTTTTTTCCTTTAATATGTTTGTCTCCATAGCCTGACTCTCCAACCCTTAACCAGCTGAGTATGGAAATCTCCATGAAACACACTGGTACTGGCTGAGCAGCAATGCCTGATGCTGAGCACCTGTGTAACAATTCTCATGCACCAGCAGCAAGAATGCCATTCAAGAGAGCTAAATGACAGTATCCTATTTGACTGATGGGATCACTCACACAAGTGTGAAATGAAAGACCTTACTAGATGCTTAAAAATATCACTTCTCACTAGTTGCACAGACAGCAGAAATATTCCTGCTTCTGCCATATTTAAAAGGTACATAAATTGGCAGGTAGATAAACAAGAGAGAAAACTGTTTCAGGTGATTATCACTGCAACAGAATAATTTAGCACTTAATCTTTGAATATTGCTGTAGTACTTATTTTCTATTGCTGACGTTCTCAAAAAAAGGTTAATTTCAAATTGTAGCTACTTGTTTTGGAAAAAAAATACTACATGAAATTACTTTACTACAAATCTTAGGTCTTAAGAAATTTCAGATAATGAATTGGCCAATAGACAGCTAAATTTATACTTAAACCATTTGGAAAAAGTCATTAAAAATCTGCAAAAAATCGTGAAATAATCTATAGTTGACAGAAAAACTGTTTAAAATCCTCCTAAACATCTTCCAATATTCTAGTAAGTTGTTTAATAAAGCCACATTGCTAACCATCGACTAGGAATACAACATGCCTCAGTAATAAAATGAAGAGATGCTGATGGAAGCAGGTGATTCATTTTGTAGTAACTGTTACTATGCACTTTATTGATAAAGCTTCATCTGCATTGTTTCAGGCTGCACGTTCCCAGTGCATCTTCTAAGAAGTATTTGCAAGACAATGCTACCAGGAAGGTTTCCTCCTCCTTCCTTTTCAGGATGATTCACCCCTTGTGGTCTGTGCAGGAGATAATAATAATTCTTGTAGCATGATTAGAATTTCAAACTGTACTGAAGTCTATATGAAAAACCCAACAACTTCTGTGTATTTCAAACACTGTTACTTAAATATGTATGGATGTTGGAGATCGTATACAGTGACCTTTTATCCATCCCAGATTGTAAACCAGCGGTAAAGTGACAGGATGAGTTTTTTCTCTCCCCACTCCTTTTTAAAGAAGCAATAAAACTGTACATTAAAAGACAGGAAGGACATTACTGAGTTACGAAAGAATGCCCCCTTTGTCAATAATTTGTAAATGTAAACAAAAAAGTTCAAGTAGAAAAGCAAACAAATGTGCTGCTGCTGCTTCAAATAGGTTTTCTCACCCCGTGGGGTTTAGGGCAAAGTTCTTTACAGACATGTCTTCATGACGGCCATGAAGCATCTCTAAAGAGCCCTGATGTTCACTACCAGATATCACTGGTGAAGCTGAGCTCCTTGGCTGATAAAGGTAGCAAGGGGTTGTTCCTGTGGAACTCCTGGGGGTCCTTGGCGGTGTTGTTCAGAGGTAGCTGTCCGTTGAGGAGTGTCAGGGGGATGTTACAGTACGTGTGGTGGTTGCTGATGGAGGCGATGGGCAGCGTGGCTGCGGACACATCATACTCGTACCCTCTGCAGTAGTGTCTCATGTGCACAGAGTCTGCATGCTGGTAATCGGTTAAATCCGCCCGCGACTCCACCAGCGTGGCAGAAGTGCCTGTGACAGCAAGAGAGGGCACAGTCTGGAGGTCTCCAAAGAGGCCCTGCTCTGCAGAATCCAGGACCTGATGCCGAGACACCATCTCCTTTTTCTTCCCTGGCATTTCAAAGACTAGGTGCTTCCAAAACTTAGAATTCAGTTTGCTGCTTTTTGGTCCTTTCCACTTGACCACTGAGAGAAGTTTGATGGTGTGCTTTAATGATTCCACTTCATGATAATTCACCTTCCCTTTTAATTCAGTACACTCAATCAAAATAACTTTGATTTCTCCACTGACTAGCATGTTATGGAGTCTATTTTCCATCTCAAAAATACTCCATCCTCTCCTGAGAACATAGTCTGGAGTTAACACGATAATGAGTCTTCTGCTTTGCTCAACACATCTTGTGAGATCTTCAATGTAGGCTACAAATTATAGAAAGAGAGAAAGAGTAAAGAATAAAGAAGTCTATTGTATTAAAACATCAGGCTTGCAATCAAGTCTAACAAAATCCTACAGTTTACTGATCCACACCATTTAAAACAATGGGCATTTCAATATACTCCAACAAAAATAGGATTGTGTATCACAAAATATTTCTATTTATGGAGTATACATAGAAAATTCCTTAATAACACCCTCCATCCTTGGCTATTTTTCCCCATTCATTGCAGCAGAATGACATTTACATAACACCCTTGCTGTGTAGGTGCATTAGTGAATAAAAATACACAGTTCACTTAGTGAAAAAAATATAGGTCAAGATCAATGTAATGTTTGTGTAAATTCTAACATTAACATTGGTTATGATTAACACTGTGCTGAGGGAAGCATGCTCTGGGAAGCAGTTCCCGTGTTCCAGATGCAAAGACATGAGGGTGCTGCAGGGTGTATGAACCATAACTTGCAAAAGCTCAAAAAGAAATGAACCCTCATCACATGCAGAACTTGTGCTATTGCATAGAAGCATCACGGTAGCTTTTCCTTCTTCAGGTAATGACCACAAAAGCATAAGAACATTCTTTGTGGCCCTGTTGTCTGTTTTAGTATCACAGACCTGTGCTTCTATGTACCCCAAGGTATTAACAGAAACTTCACCAGTTACAGGAACAAATAGAAAATTTAAACATATTGGAAGTATTTATTTGTTCAGACATCAGTGACAAAGAAAATAGTAGAATTCTTCTATTCATGCATGCCAAGTAGTTGCAAGCCATCAGTGTAAGCAGAAATGCCAGCCCCATCAGAAGGTCCATGATGCCAGTTTATGGAACTTCAAAATATTTGTGAAATTGGACTTAGATCCCTGAGTTTCACTTATCCCAGGGATGGTAGGGAAGAGAAGCCAAATACATGGGTCTGACATGGAACAGGATGGGAAAGAGATATACTTACAGTCCTTATCCAAAACCCATTCAAATGAACAGACTTCAACAAACTTCAATGGGTTTTGGGTCAAGACCAGAAAAATTAAATCCCTTGAACAAAACCCCTAAGGGCAGAAAATGTTCATTGGTTGCACAGCATTACAACTGCAAGCTTTGAGACAGGATATCTTTGTGTTTTTAAACTACATGAACCTCTTGACCATGCTACTGGGAACGTGCAGCCTGACAACAGAGGAGAAGCACGTGTTAGAAATGAAGACTTGGACACAAGAGCTGCACAGAACAGATCTTTACTCAGCACAGGGCAGGACCTCTCTTACACATCTGCCCTCTAGCAGGAACAGTAATTACAAATAACATCATTAATCAACATCTGTTACTGCAAGACTCATTTTATAGTCCCAGGGACCATACCACAGCATGCTTATTCACACCACTTCCAGCAAAGTAAATAGCTACAAAATAGGCCAACAGGAACATTTTTAAATAGCTTATATTCATGAGACTGAAGGCACAGTTAGCATCGAATCTGCCTTTACAAATGTTTTATTTCACCACTTAGCAGCAAGAAGAATTTCTTTCACAAATGGGAAAAAGAGGCAATTGCAAACATCCCACAGACACACAAAAATTTAAGACATACACATACATTACAAATGTCTATGCAACAATCCTGACTTTTAGTTAATGGTTTATGACTTTTTAATCATGCAGCATTTACAGGTTTTTTTTTCTTGAAATACTTTATGAGGAAAACCCCCACATTGTTCTGTGTAAAATAGTTACTCATTAATGAAAAAAATTCAACATTAAAATCCATGGGAGAGGCAGTGGAGCGGGGAGAGAATCAGCAACAATGAGAAAATGATAAGCAGAACTGGTGAAACAAAACTTAAGGAAAGGTAGAAATGTTCAATACAATGGAAAGATATTATCCCAATGTATCAACAGCTCAGACTCTTCATTTTCTTCCTTTCTTTCTGCTCCCAAAAAGAAAGAATTTAGGTGGGAAGCTTCATCATTAGAGGTTGAATCTGCAAGATACAGTAAAACAAACTATCATGCATCTTTCCTGTGACATATTCTTCCCTCCTCCAAACAACTCAGAACACTGCTATGCACAAGACAATTCTCTGCAGGACACAATACTGGGCAGTATCATATGTCCAGGGTAGTGCTGAGCACGGCCATGCACATCCAAATGCATCCAACTGAGAAAAAACACAAACCAACAAAACAAAAAAATCACTCCACTTTCATATCTTCAAATATCCAGCATCAATCATTTCAGTAGCAACACCCCAGCAATAATCCATCATACCATTGCAATCAAAAAGTTGTCAGCCTTCACTTTTGGGCAAACAGGGTGGGAAGAAGATGGGAGAAATTCCCTATTTTCTTAGGTGGACATTTCTTTCCTCTGTACTTTTCTCATGTCTCTTTTGGATGCCCACCTTCCTTACTGGGTATTGCTACAGGTTAGAGCTCTGTCCTCAGCTGACTAATGAACATCTTCACAAATGAACGTGAGGTGGTCCCTCAAATTCCACGTTTGGAGCTGGTCACTAGTAGACGTGGCCAGTGAACAGGGGACCTGTTGATGCACTGAGGATAAAGTACACTGAGTTATAAGAAATTTGAACCCTGAATTTCCAGCCATCTGGTCCAGAAGTACTTAGTACTCCCACTAACTCCAGCTTGGACTACTACTGAAGGCAGGTGACAATTTTCCTGGAGCCTGTGGTTCCATTGGGTGCACTCTACAATATGTCAAATTTGCACAACTTGAACATTTCTGTGAAGAAAAGCATGGGGAGACAGATTCCTGTCTCTGGAAATTCCAGCTTTACTTTTCCCAGTGGTACCAGTCTGACTGCCTAAACCTCTGAGTTGCTAAATCATCCGCTCTCCTTTTACTTCAGAATTGGAGACTTCCCAAAAATACCACAGGTTCAGTTGTCTGTCTCAAGCATCCAGTCCATTAGAAGGTACTAAATGCAAGCAATCTATATTGCAATGTGGGATGGAGAAGGAGTTGCTTTCACCTTTCCAGTGAGCTAAGAAATCATTGTAAGGCAGTGGCTCTATTTCATTTACAAGAAAAAAACTGAATAGGGACTTCAGGAATAATGTCACCAACTAGGATCAACTGTAAAATTCCAGAGCAACATATTTCCATCAGACAAATATATATATATAAATATATATATATTCCATCAGATAAATATAACTTTGCTGTAACTTCACTTTTGCTGCAGGAGGTGTCAACTTCAATGATATTTCATTGTAAGGGGAGAAAAAAAATTGTCTTGACAAAGTCAGTATGGAATTATTTGCTTTTAAGTCCCAGGGATTGTATTTTTTCATAAATTAGAATGCAAAAATAATATGTCAGCATTAGAACGAACGCACTCGATTATACTGAAAAAGCACATTTTAAATTTTGACCATTTTCCCCCCTCCTTGAAACACTATTTTGCAGCATGGTACAAAACTGTTCTCAAAATGTTAGCAATTCCCATAGGTAAAAAAACCATTACATTGTGAGTGGCTCTATCAGTAACTTACTTGCATCATGTTCAATGCAATGCCCAAGGAGGAATGGACAGCAAGAAGTGTTATACCCAAACCCAAACATTGTTTTTGCATGGCTGCCCTTGAGTAATGAAGACATATCACTGGACAGCAAATATGTGCTCACCAAACACAGTCTACATGTAATGATGCTGAACTGTAGTTTCAAGCACTGAAGAAGAGAATTCCAAGAGATGCATCCCATTTGCAATTAAATCATGTGTAACTGCCTATGGAATCCTGAATGAGCTACATTAACTACAGGCTGGAAGGAAACCTAATATGCAAGCAGACTAGGAGCAAGGAAATCAATGAACACTATGGGCATAGAGTTGCTTACACAAAGAAATGACACACTAATCAGATTCAGATGGTTTGCAGAAGGAGTTGAGGGAGAAGGAAAAAACACTAGAAATCATATAAAGTCCTATGGATATTTTTGGGGAACATGGTTTGCAGCACTACAAGAACCAAAGAGTATCTACCATCAAACCCATGCTGGCTAGTTCCTGGCACTCTGAAAATAACCAGCCTTTCTGTGTCTAGCAGTGTGACCATCACTTGAGAAAGTTATTTACAGAAGAGTAATTCAGTCCTGGTTTCCTAACTGAAGAGTTCCCAAACCCTGAGTCTGATTAATTTATTACAACACCAATGATTGTGTGTCTTGCTATTTATTAAATATGTTTTGCTTCTCTTAGCTTGGACCAGAACAGCTGAAACACAGAGCAGAGTAACGGCCCCCTCCCAGAGAGAGCCCAATCCCAGGATGAGCTGAGGGACAGCTGATGAGTTCAACATAAAGAAACAAATAATGCAGATTAGCCAGCCCTTCTGCCTTTTGTTCATATTTCTTCCTCTTTCAGCTGTCATCCGTGTGTATCCCCGCTACCCTCGCCCATGCCTGACATTAAAAGTAAGATTCATACAGAGCAGACAACTAGGGACTTCTGAAAGAAGTTTGTGGACCTGCATACTGTATTCCTGTTCCAAAGAAATAGTCTCCTATACCTAATTAAGGCTCATTGGGAACCCCAGACACATGGTCCAACTGGGTTTTCTTCATGCAGGAACGCAGGAAGCTGGAATTCACCAGGCAAAAACCACACAGATTGGCAGACAAAACTACAAAGTGCCAGAACCACAGTATTGACTGTTGTGTGCTTTTTATCACATGCCTTAGACACTCTCCCCTTGTGCTGAGAACTTCTCACTTTTCAGGTAAACAAATATTTTTATTCTATCACTGTTGTTCATTTCACTGCCTGATCTTCACACCCTGGGCTGAGCTGGAGTGAATTGTTGGTGTTTTTTCATTCCTGTCCAGACCAAATGCACATATGCTTAGAGAACAACTAGATGAAGCTCTAATAGATATGTATTGCTGGTATTAAAAGTCTAAGTTTACCATTTTTACCTCTTCACTTTCAGGTTTTAAAATAATTTGCAGGAACCATAGAGAAAAGTACCTTCCTCTGATGTAGTCCTGATTTTAGAATAGTGAAGTGCAAATATATATTTTTTTCTCTGCAGACATCATCCTTGGCAAGACAAAAAATGGCTCAGATGAAAATATAACTTGTCCGGTTAACCCCCTGCCAACTACTCAATCTCCTCAGGTCTCCTGACACTGAATTAGAAAAACTCACAGGGCTTGAGAGTGTTTGTTGTGGGAAAGGGTTTGTTAAAAGAGCCCTGAAAATGAATAGGGTGAAAATAATGAGAACTGCTGAGGAATTCAGTAACAACTGCAAGTGCATCTCAGGGATCACAGTCTCCTTATGCAGGTTAACTTGTCCAATTACAGCTACGTTACCTGGGCAGGGAGATGTGTGTGCTGTCAGCTTTGACAGAATGAAGAACACTCATTCTGTTAAGACCAAAGAATATTCTTTAAGGAAGAATAGCTGCAACAGTACTTCCCATAACATGCAATTCAGTTCCTGGGTTACAAACTTGGTCTACATTGCCATGTCTCCCTGCTAGGTCACCCCACTTGCCTCCCAGCTAGCATGGCCATGTAGGATTCTTTTCCATCTCGCCAGTTTGGGGAGTTGGATACATCCATGCTGCTCTCAGGCAGCAAGAGTCATCCCAAAGGTCCTTGCTGGCCACTGTGTGATGGGCATCACTGAGGCTGCTGGCATCCTTCATGGTGGCTCTGTCTCCCACTAGGACAAAATGCTCCACTGGGTTAAAATTTGCATCCCAGCAGAGCTCAGAAACCAATACCTACTGCAAAACATGACTCAGCCCCATCTGACCTGAACCCTGGGATCTGCTTCCCAGTGGTGGAGAGGTGGCCTCGGTCCCCACAGCCACCACCTCTGTCCTCCTGGAGACAGCAGCAGTTGCTCCATGGACATCCCTGAATCAGACAGTTCCCAGCACAGAGCTGAAAGCAGAGCTCGGCCTTCCCCTTTGGAGAAGGTGGGTGTGTCCCAGCCACAGCACATCTGGCTGTAATCTCCCCTTTGGCTGCACAGGGACATGCAGAGCCCATCACAGCTTTTCCCCAGAGGTTAGCAATGAGCCAGCTGGACAAAAACATAATCAAAGTTGTCCCTGAATTTTCCTGAAGTCAGCTTTTTAGGTTGTTTGGAGAACTGCACAAGAAAATTAATGAAATAGTATTTAACGAATCTATTTTTTGCCCGCTCTCAAATGCAGGCAGCAGCTGTACGAGCTGCTGCATGCCAAGAAGGAAGCAAATAGTGCACACCCTCCCGTGGCAGCTCCTCACAACTGCAGGGATTGCAGGAAGCACCCACTGTACACAGCTCCTGGCTGCTCTGCTAGGGTGACACACACCGAGGTACACAGAATAGAGAAGGACAACATCAGAGCAGGGAGTGGGAAACGATTACATTGATGAACGTAATTTACACTGAAAGATGAGGAAGTGAAGCATATGTGAGAAGAGATATTTCCTAAAATAAAATGACAGCTGTGATCAACCCCTTGTTTTTCTATAGAAATCTACCATGGAGAGCTATATATTTTGTCACATCTGCCACTTTTTGAGACAGTCACTCTAAAATATGGTATGTTTACCTCTGAAGTTTCTAGTTGGCCCATTCCACATCACACTGCCTTCAATAAGCACTCTAAGTCCTTGTGAGAGTGGCGAGTATTAGGCAGAACACAGCCACGTTCCACTTCTCCAGGGTACATGGAGAGCTCACAAATGCAGGAGGCCGAGTCTTCCCTCCTTCCCCATCCCCTTGCCCTCACTCTGGCCTCTCTTGAAATAAACTGTTTTCCCCCATATCTTTTTCAAAGCTGAAGTATGCAAATCACACTCATTTCAGCTCCACATTTTATTCTGCCTTGTCATTATGTCTGATTAGGTGTTCTTGAAGCTCAATGTGTTAGAATCAGGCCTTTTCATAATACTGAAGAAGTGAGTTCGAGAGGAAAGAAGAAGTATTCTGTGAATGTTCATAAATGAGAACTGACATTGTCAGGTACCCTACATTTTCAGGATAGGTTTAATGAATACCCAAAGTGATGGCAAGTATTTGCTGAGCATCTTGCTGACAAAAATAGATGAAAACAAAATACCATATTGGCTGGTGCAACAACTGGAAAAAAGAAACTCATTTCAGATTAATCTATGCTTTAGCATAGTTATCATTGAAGGGTTAATTTTAAACTTCTTAGTTCACTTGCATAATTGCTATGCATAACTCTGTGACATTGGATATGAAACAACTAGTTACAACAATTCTGTGGTTTTTACCTCAAAAAGATGTATTTTCTCTTAGTAACATCTAAAAATTTGATATAATTTGCTTGTACTGTAAGAAGTAAGAAAGCTATGAGCCAAGTCGCCTTTCTGGAATTTGTCACTATGGGAGAAAAACTTACACCTTGCAGGGGCAAACAGAAAAAGTAAATCAGTTCTAAACTAGCAGCTGTAAATGCGTGTGATAAATTCAAGCCCCCTGCACAGGACTTTGCATGATCTCTGGTGAGGCTCTGACTCCTCTTTCCTGCTGGTAAAGGGTTCAGAGCTCTGTTTCCAGCGCTCTCAAATGTCAGAGAAGAAACAGGCTCTAAATTTTGGGTCAGGCACTGAGGTTTGGCACAATGAGGCAGCAGTTTCAAGTCTTTTGGCAGGCAGGTTGTAATGCAGCTATGCTCAAGCTGTTCCATGTTTGGGGACATCTGCTCCACTACAGCCATTGCTTTGTTCTCTTGTTTGTATTTCCTACACAGTAGCATATACAGAGAGAAGTTCATATTCTCTTCTATTGCTTTTATGAAAGTGATTTGGAGATGGAATTTGTAAAAAAAAAAAGCGTATTTTTCACAAGGGTAGCACTTCAAATAAATGTGATATACTGTGCATTCAAAATTCATCAACACAATGGATATGGTTAATGGTCTTTTTGACTTGCTCAAAAAGGAGTCTGGTAGAAGAAATGCAATAACTACCACTAGGACAGCACTGACCGTTGGTAGAGACATCCAAATGTGCTGCTGAATCTTCAGGCATAGCAGCAAAACAGATTTGATATGGACAACTCTATTTCACTGTCAGCATGGAAAACAGCATCTGCTCACAGGGCTGTACACAGCCTCTGAATAATTAATATTACTTACACGATGTAAGTGACTTACATGATGCCCACACTGCTCAGAAATTCAATACTTAGTCCAAATTCTAATGAAGAAATCGTACCTTTATCATTAATGGGGAAACTATTTAGATCTTTATGAGACTTCCAAGTTAAAGAAAAACCCAAAAGACCATAGAAAAGATGACTTTTACTTGTAAAGCTGCGGTAGACAGACTAATCATTGAAAAAAAATAATAATCCCTTTTGCAATCATGTAACAGAGATGATAAAATCCTTTTAGAAAGTTTCCTACTTAGTTACCTGTGTTTGATGTAGACATTTTGGACTTGATATTGCTTGCAGTGCTGAAGCCTTCCCTGTAGGAAGGTCCAGCTCCTGTCTCCACTCAAATCAATGGCAGTTCCCTCTGATTTCAGCAGTGCAGGAACAATCTCTAACAGAGAGCTCAAATTTACAGTGCTGAGGAAACTTTTCCAATCTTTGCAACCACTTCCCAAGGTTTTCCATATCTAGTACTTATCACATAGTCCAGGCCTTTGTGACACATCAGACAGAAATAAAACTGAAAGGTCAGAAATACTTACTTCCACTAGGGATCAGGTCCCTATCCGGAATGAAGAGCTTATATCCATAGTGCTTTTCTAGAACATCTGGCAGAATTTCAAGTGCAAACTGCTCCTCTTCATTATTATCACGATCTAACGCATCAGGATCCACTTTGGTGTATGAAAGATAAGCATCGTATTCCTTGTTGTCTGTAAGATAACAAATCATGTTCAGCCTGCTGTTTGCAGGAACATTATAAGGAATACAGGGAAGTACTGGGAAATTGTATTATTCTTTGAAACCACCAAGCACTTCCCAACAAAATGGGGACTTTTCACAGGAACATATAATCTGGCTTCCAGACAGAAATCGCATGGATCCTTTCAGTTTTCTTCTGCATGTTGAGCAGTAACTCTGCTCCATGTGGTCAGACGTGTGTCACAGCTGAAAAGATCATGGGCAAAATTTTCATACAAATATTTAAGTGGAAGCTTTTATTTTAAGCCTTTACATATTTGTAATGCAATTCTTTCAACTTCTATTCCTCAAGAGTGCAAGGATTATGTTAAAGTTTTGAGCCTGGAAAGCTTTGAGCAAGGAAAATTTCCTTCCACAAGTAACTGTGAGAAAAGACAGACTTAATTCAAATGAATACTGACTATTCAGAAAACAATGCCAATTACAAACAGTTCAAAGCATTTTTTTTCAGAAAATCCCATTGTTTTAAAAATCAGTATCATAATTTTAGAGGTCACTTGATCCAGGAGACTTGAAATACTTGGGGATCACATTGTAAGAGAGACAAGTAACTCCCGTAAAGGGCAGCACTCCTCATCTTCTTCTTCCTCCTCCTCCTGCCCAGCATTGGGGGTTGTCTCCCCCTCTGCTTCTGAAACATGGAACTAAGAGCTCACGAACAGGTCCCCACTACAGAGCTGGGGATCCATGCTGGGATCAGACTGTCTTAGTGACATTTCTCTTTGTATTCCTCTGCAGTAATGGAAAATAGTATATTGAAAAAGTCAACCTTCAGCAATTCAGTCTCCAGGGAAGAGCACAGCTGCCATTATTTACAGAAAATGAAAAATCGAATAGTTAATGTTGTGAGAACAAACTGCATGAATGGAGGGTTTCTGAGTACCAATTATCTGTAAAGAATAGTGCGTATGAAAGATAATTAAAGCAGTTAAAATTCATCAACATATTCTGATAAAAAGAACAGATACATGATCATAGTAAAGTGTATGATGACCTTGAACTGATGGTTACTTATAATTCTTGACACAAAGCCAGACCCGTGAGGGTCAGAGCTGTAGTCAAAGCATGTGAATAATTATGTATTTGTAAGAGGCAATTTGCCTAGTGTCACCATGGCTGTAGGGGACAATGGAAGATGTCCACCTGGCTTGCTGACATTCCTCTGAAGTCATCAGGCCAACCAGCTTTGGAGGTCTATCCCAGACCTGCCACCCTGTCCATAAGGAAGCCTGCCAAAACCTTTTAAGAGATGCCAGTGATCCCGGAGGTACCATCCCTGCAAAGGTCTGAGAGCTGTGCGAAGGCAGCAGAGCCCTGACATCTCTGGCTACGGAGCACCGTGAGAGCCAGCGGTCCCTGAGCTTCCTGCCCCTGCAGCTGTGGGGGCACAGCTGCCTGCTCCAGTCACCTCAGCTCACAGTGCCAGTGAGCAAGACGTTGACAGAACCAGCTCCCTCGGGCTCCTGGGAGCCCGTGAACTGGTATTACAGCTCCACGGTCTCAGCTCACTCCTTACAAGCTTCATGTACCAGGACAGAGAAGAAAGAGCTGCCCACACTCGCCCACCACTTGCTGTGGGGGCTCTGGAAGCAGCACTGATTGGAGCCATTTCCTAAATGGATCCCTTAATCCTCAGTGTCATTTTCTCTAAAAGCAACGCTACACACAACACAGGAAGTGAGGGCGTCCAACATTGCTTACGTGGGATATTTTTAGAAATAGGAATAAAACACATCTGTTGAGTTCTAAATCTTCTTTTTTTATAGAAATACACATATAAGTGGAAAATGACCCTGTGGTTGCATTTATATAGTTGAGTGCTCATGGGAGCTCTGTATACTCCCACTACAGCCTACATGAGTAGAAACAAACATCCCCATATATGCTTTGACTTCTGTAACTTCTGACTCCATCTTTCATCCTGCAGGATCAGAACAAGATACAAACCTGTGAAAGGTCTACAATCACGCACTGGGAAAACAAAAAGTTGTTTTCAAAATTTATAGGCACACAAAATCCTCTATGTACTCATGGGGCTTCCTCTAAACAACCAGAAAATAACACTGTCTCTAAAAAGTGATTGAACCAAGGATTTTACATGAGTAAAAATGCAGCAACTTCACACTGAAAACACAAGATAAACAAATTGAAGCAGGCTGGAGGAAGTTACCACTTCTGGTTGGTGGGAACCAGGGATATTATGCTGGTATAATCCCAAGGTGTTTGAAGTAAAGCACTTCCCAAATCACATAATTTCATCCTTCCCTTTGTCCTAGGTACCAGTATAAATATCGTGCAATACCATAGAGTACGGAAAAAGCATAATTTTAGTTTTTTCCCAGTCATACATGAGGATCAAGAAAGAGCAAGTCTCCTGATCTCTATTCCTGCTATTTATCACAGAATCACAAAGTATTCTGAGTTGGAAGGGATCCACAAGGATCATCCTGCCTCTTTCCAAAATCCCCTAGATGTCATTCTATCAATTCTCCAAAACTCCTATGGATTTCATCATAATGGAACCTTTTCACACCTTATCTACCCAGTGTGAAACAGAAATATTTTTTACTGTTGTAACAGTAATGCCAATTGCAGAAAGCAACGTGTCTATGCAACTCTACATTGTTTTGGCACTATGGAAAATGTGTTCCCTGCTCTCTTTTCAAATACATTATAGTTTCTAGATGTACCATTCCAGAGCCTGTGTGACTGCTAAGTGTTGCAGTGGGCTATGGCAAGCACCTGTACTTGAATACTGCACTTTCTCTCCTTAGCAGATACTACTGAGATGCGTATTAATAGCATATTAATTATGAAATAAGTGTTAACATAATAACAGGATTTAAAGCATTTGGATTTAGTTTACGGGGCTTACTCCAGCTTCATGGGAGAAGGAATGTTCTATATTCAGGAGAATTAAAGTTTCAGTTTAAAAATACAAGTTTAGCTTTAGGCACCAAACAGAATTTATGCTAGTGAGAGGGAAGGTGGGGGAAGAAAAATGGAAAACAGCCTAGTTTATTCCTAAACATACTCCCCAGGCAAGCTGCACATTCCCACCAAGTTGTTTACAGACTCCCAATTAACTGTGGTAACTAGTTAGCCTCATAACAATCACCTCTCACTAGTCAGAGGAGGTCACTGGAAGCCTGGTGGCAATTCAATGAAAATGTTTCATGAAGAACACCTGGTGAAAGGCTGCTCACATACACTGTGGATCTCAGGAGAGGGGACCCTGGGGACATGTGGCACTGGACATATGAAAGTGAAGAGTTCCCCTGAGGAGTGAGTTCACAAATGACATGTGAGCCTCTGTAACAGACTCACGAACAATTCTTCTGGCTCCCTTTTGCTCATGGCACAGCTCAGTGACATTTCTGTGAAAAGACTCATTGATGTCAGGGGGCTTTGGGAGAAAGTCTTAGGGCTTTACACTGTTGGCTGCTTAGTAGTTTAAACTAGCAGCAGGTATCTTTTGGGATTTGTTTCAATCTCGCCACTTTGGTTCTCTGAAATATTTCCATTGCATATATTGAGTTTCCTGTGCAACTGCTTACCATCAGCTGCTTCATCTCCTCCAAAGTTCTGTCTGTAGAACAGCATTAACTCTATATTGTAGCACTTATAGATGGTCACGAGCAAAATAAGCAGAAGAAGGATGGCTCCCAGTCCTCCAGCAAGTTCTATTTTGTAGATCAAATCTAAAATTAGCAAGGAAAGGCAAAAAGGTTATGATCTTTCAAAGCTTTATTTTCTCTAATCCACCACAATTCCACATAAAATTGTGCAGCTTCCAATTATAACCACCATAAGAATACCTAATAATTTTGTCCATTACCTATTACTTAACTTTACTCATTTACTCCATCTACTGTCCATCTAAAATCATCTGAAATCCAGAATGCATTTGAGGCTATGCATGTAGCTCTCCTACATGGGAACTATGTAGTGATCTTACACAGAGGATTAACCAGCTTCTAATGAGGTCGTGGAGTTTGAAACTTCTGCGTTGGTGGAGTGCATCAAATGCTGTAGCAACATGTGAGAACAGGTAAATTGTACCCCATTGGGCAGGATCTAGTCCCTCCTTGCCAAATTAGACAGCTTTGGTTTTATATTTGTGAAGCCTGTGGACAAGCTGCTGTGAGAGCTGCCAAGCTAGGGCTTCAGCTGGATCACTGGAAAATGAGTTGAGCTTGCAGGAAGCCCAAGGTAACACAAGAAGCCAGGAGCACACATCAGGCTGCAAAGAGCCACTTTGTTTGAGTTGTGATGGCTGCTAACAGAGTTCTCACATATTTGTGGAGTTCACATTATACTTTAATGGGACCTGGTGTTAGTTAAAATTTCCTACTCAGATGCTTTTGTTAGGAAACAGCACAAGAACTCAAAGAACTTCACAAATGCATCCAAACACAGTGATCCAGCATTTACAGCTGGGGAAACAGGCTTAGAAAAGAGAAGCAGCATGTTCAAGGTCATTCAGCAAACCAATGACAAAATGGGATAAAACCCCTTGGATACCAGTCCAGAGCTCCATCTGATGCAAGAGACTAACTTGAACAGCATTGCTCTTTATCCTGAAATGTCCTCTTAAAGTAATATTGCTCCTAACACCACCTGGCATATTACTTAGCCATAAAAGACAGAGGATGACAATTAGACTCGCACAGCCTGTATTAGTTCAGATAAGATGTCATGAAGATATTTGCTCCTGTGATAAACACAGTGAGAAGTTGCCAAACTAATACAGGAGAGACATAGTTTTTGTGACCTTTATGCTTCTAAAACTTAGGTCAGAGAAAATTACTCGTATGTCATTTGTGTCACTTTCAAGATAAAAAGCAAATTAGTTGTGTATCTTAGGGGGTTATTCTTGCCTTGCCATGTCTTGTATTTCAATAATTAACATCAGATGTCAAGCTATTCCCAGTTTACAGCGTCTCTGATGTCTGTCTGGCAAGAAGTCATGCACTAATAGATGGAAAAAGTCTATTATAATAGCTGTTTAATGTCTCTGAGAACACAGGGAATTCATGGGACTACACGGCATGATAAAGCCTGCATGTGCTCTGGAGGATAAATCTAGGCAAAGATAGAACAGAGTTGGTTAAAATTACTTTTGAGGGGAATTTTTTTTATTGTACTGAATCTTTTTTGCTAGGAAGCAGAGATGATGGCAAAGCTGCCAGATTGGAAGGAGAGAAAATGCTGAGAGCCTTGCAGCCCACACAGGAGCACAGAGCTGTGTCCACTTTTGGGGGCAGGGGGGGATGGCAGGGTATTAAGCAAACCCACAAAATCCAGCTCAAAAGGCAAAATAAATCAGCTTTTGCATGTCCTGTATTTGTCCTTCTGCCCCATGAACTCTCCTAGAGTACAGACATAAGGAGGCAGAAAGCCAAGGCTTTTGAGCTCTCCTTATTTCCATTCCAAAGTGGAGGCAATGAGAAAAACCCAAGATGTTAAATTTTCTTGCCTACTCTACTTGGTCTTGGCCTCTGATTAATTCCTTCCTCCTCAGGTGGTCCTCACTGAGATAAATAAGGAAGCAGCATATCCAGCACTAGAAAACAAGTTGAATCTGGTCTCTGTGCTACAACAGTGACTGAAAAATAGCAAATAATAATATCGTTTCTAACGTAAAATAATGTAGAAGGACCTTGGCACAACATATTACACATATTACAGAGGATCGTGGTCTTTCAAATAGCAAAAGTCTCATAAATACCCAATAAATGAGTGACAAATACATTTTAGAAGTTCCTCATAATTTAGTGATGTATCAGTATCAAACCCGCCCCCCCTTAAATTAGTTCCTTGCATGTCTTGATTAAAGGCAGCCTCCTTGAAATAAATTGTGAGGAAAAGTCATAATAATATTTACTTTTATCTCAATTCGCTACTTCTTGCCACTAAAAGCATGGCCTGACTTTATTCTGCAGTTTCTGACAAGTTATTTATCTTCCAGAACAGTTATATTATAGACTATGTAGACTTCAATCACTAAAATACTGCACTGTTTTCAAATTCTTTTGAAGGGAATCCTGAACTATTCCCACAACTAAGGGACAAGTGGGTGTATATTGCATTTCCATGTAATTTGAGCACCAAATATACTAGGACAGCACAGAGAAAAAAAATAAAAGCAAACCAAACCCAGCATTTTCCAGCACTTAATTCTGAACTGCTTGAAAGCAAGTAACAATGTGGTCTTGAATTAAGTCAGTAAAGAAGAATGTGACAGCAGACAGTTGTGTTCAGGTCTTAGGAGCATGTCTGATTCTGCCTTTGCATTGGTAGCTTTGGTTTTGAAACTGGATTTGGTTCTTTTACAGGAGAAATCCCCAAACAATAAAAATAATCCTAAATGATGGCACATGCTCTGGGGCTATTGCCACACTGGAGCTGTGCAGACAGCACTCCTGTATTCTCCTGAAGATTTGTGGGGACTGTACCACTAATATAGCAAACAACTTTAATATATTTTCCCTAAAACATTTGAACAGCTTTTTTTTTTTTCCTAAGCAAAGTATGTGTTAAAAATAACCACCTGACGTCAAAACAAGAACTCTAGAAACTCTTTTACAACATCTACAACTTAGATTTTGGGTTTATTCCTGTTTTTCATCCAAGCCAGATAAAAACAGAACAGAGGGCAGGTCTGGAGACAAAACAGAACTACAAGTGCCTCTTGTCAAACATGGGTAATGCAGCTCTTAACAGGTAAGACTTTGGAGGGAGGGGGATTTCTCTGACTGAGAGGTCTGTGCTGCAGCACATTGCAATAGAAATCCCTTCTTTGACACACACAAAGGATGCTGGTCAACAGCTTTCTGCAAGCCCTAAATCTTGTCCCAGCTTAGTAAATACAGTAGGTATTTCCTGGCTCATGAATATCTACAGTAAAATCCATGCTGGAGAGAGTTAGGATATGAAGCAATTAAATCAACTTGCAGAAAGCAAAAGTTTGGTCAAGTAGTTGTGAGAACTTAATAAATAACAAAAAGGACAATGGGACAGGCAGTCAAAGGACACAGTAAAATACAGCGGTTATTTTAAATGACATTTTAATAGCTTGAAAATCAACTACTGAGAGTGCCTGAGGGGAATGTAAGTTTTCCACAGCCACAGCACAGAGAGAAATGAAGTAGTAGCTGCAAAGTGATCCTTTCCATCTCAAAATTCTGTATTCACCAGTGCTTCTTCCATAATTTCAGCAGAGCTCTGAAATAGCTGCATTTTTTTTTGTTATAAATAAACCCAGCTCAGTATTCTACTATATGCACACAGCAGAACACTTACCAGTGCCAACAGAGATATACTTACTATCAGTTGTATATTTATGAGGTTAAGTGGAAGGAAAGGTAGAACACTTTTTGCACTAGAGAGACTAATCCTTCATCATGATGACCAGATTCCTTAATTAAAGTTGTGACAACCTGTCAGTTTAGATCATAGAATTGTTTCGGTTGGAAAATACCTCCCAGATGATTGAGTCAAACTGTTAACATAGCACTGCCAAGCCCACCACTAAACCATGTCCCCAAGGGCCATATCTACATGGCTTTCAAATCTCTTAGGGATGGTGACTCCAGCATCCCCAGATCCTTTGCCACCTGGCAGCTTTCCAGCCCCTCTGCCCCAGCCTGGAGCTGCAGGGACTTGTTGTGACCCTAGAGCAGGACCAACCACTTGGCCTTGTGGAACCTCATACAACTGGCCTCAGCCCATGGATCCAGCCAGTCCAGATCCCTCTGCAGAGTCTTCCTGCCCTCCTGTATGTAAGTTTGTAGTAGATAGTAGAATGATCTGCTAGACCAACATTTCTTTACTCCAACTTTGCCACAGTGAAAGCACACAAAGGACTGGAACTGCCCTTTCAGTTTTGCCTCACTAAAACAATTCTTCTTCTCCTTTTTTGGCAAAATAACTTACATCCAAGAATGATGGCAGAGATCTGGACAACTTATTAACTCTTTAGTCAATCTCCTGTGCTGATGTTCTGTGGTTTCACGTAACAGCTTTGTCCCAAGGGTGGAACCTTCCTTTGCTTTCCCAACAATTACTATCTTACAGCTTTTTTATTTCCCAATACACTGTATCTCAGAGAGATCAGCATCCAATTTAAATGTCAGCCTACTTATGAATAGAAGAGCTGATTGAACAAACAACATAAGAACTGCCATGAGATACTGTTACACTCCTTCGATAATGACTTTTTGAAACACAGAGCACAGCAGCACTTTTTAACTTGGCACATTCAAATCCAAATGGTTTCCTTTCTGCTACAGATAATTTGTATGTAGTGGTGTTTCCCATTCAGGAACAGTATCAAACAAGACAACCACGATGGGGTAATTCTCCATGGATTTGTAGCTCCCATTGCATGTTTTCATTCCCGACGCAGTTAGAAATCAAAATAGATGGAGACAGCTTAAAGCTTTCAATTTAAAACACAAAGCCAGGAAGTGGAGAAACATGAGAACATCTGACCTCACTGCCAGGGCACCTGTCCTAAAAAATGTACATTTTAACTGGCTGTCTTGGGGTGACTTTATGATTTTGTATCCCATATCGCCCAAATATGAATTCTGTGCTTTTAAAAAACTGGATGCAAGAGAAAAGCCAGATGAACTTTTTTCAAAGCAGTTCTGTGCTTCAAGGACGCTGCTATCTAAGTTGTGCTTTGGTAGGGAGCGAAGGGAGGAAGCACCCGGCTTGGGAGTTTTTTTTTTTTGGTTTTTATTTCGGCGCAGTTTTTCTCTGCT
>VXBT01012011.1:0-64723 GCA_013400235.1 Oriolus oriolus | reverse complement strand
GGCCAGCTTCCAGTCATCTGAGATGTCTNGTGAGCCAGGACTGATGATAAATGATGCAGAGTGGCTTGGTGAGCTCTTCAGTCAGCTTCCTCAACACCCTAGGATGGATCCCATCTGGTCCCATAGACTTGTGAGATCTAAGTGGCTCAGCAGATCTCTAACTGCTTTCTCCTGGATTACAGGGGGGTTATTCTGTTCCCTGACCCCATCTACCAGCTCAGGAGGCCAGTTGTCCTGAGGACGACCTGTCTGTCTGTTGAAAATTGAGGCAAAGATGTTAAGTACCTCTGCTTTTTCCTCATTTATATTACTAAATTCCCTCCCACATCCAACAAAGAATGGAGGTTGTCCCAGCCCTCCTTTGGCCATTAATGTATTTATAAAAATATTTTTTATTATCCTGCACAGAAGTGGCCAGATTAAGTTCTAATTGGGCTTTTGCCTCTCTTATTTTTTCCTACATGACCTAGTCACACCCTTAAACATTTCCTGAGTTACCTGCCCCTCTTTCCGAAGCCGATAAACCATCTTTGTTTCCCTTCGTTCCTTCAAAAGCTGCTTGCTATCCAGGCTGGTTGTCTTTCCCATCACCTCATCTTTTGCCACATAGAGACTGTCTGTTCCTGCACCTTCAAGATTTTTTTCTTGAATTACGTCCATCCTTCCTTGACCCCTTTGTTTTTAAGAGCTGTTTCCCAAGGTTCTCTCCAAATCAGTCTCTTGAATAGGCTGAAGTCCACCCTCTGGAAGTCCAGAGTGGAAGTTTTGTTGATGCCCCTCCTTGTTTCACTGAATATTGGGAATGGGCATACAGTGACTCTATGGTCACTGTACCCCAGATGGCCTCCTACCACCACATCTCCACCAGCCCTTCTCTATTTGTAAACAGCAAGTCTAGCAGAGCCTCACCCCAGTAGGCTCGCTCACCAGCTGTGTCAAGAAGTTGTCCTCCATGCAGTCCAAGAACTTTCTTGCCTCTTCTCTGCTGTGTTGAGCTCCCAGCAGATGTCTGGCAGGTTCAAGTCTCCTGCAAGAACAAGGTCTGGCCATCTTAAACATCCTCCAGCTGCTTAGAGAATAGTTCATCCGCTTCTTCATCCTGGTTGGGTGGTCTACAGCAGACTCCCACCAGGATGTTGGCCTTGTTGGTCTTCCCCCTGATTCTCACCCACAGGCACTCTACCTTATCATCATTAATATCAAGTTTCACAGCATTGAGAGCCTCTGTAATATACAGAGCCACCCCTCTCCTAGTTCACCCGTTTCTTCTGAAGATGTAGCTATCCATATCAGCACTCCAGTCATGCGAGTCATCCCACCGTGTTTCTGTGATTGTGACTATGTCATAGCTTTCCTGCTGTACCTTGGCTTCCAGCTCCTCCTGTTTTTTTACCTATGCTGTGTGCATTAGTGTACATGCACTTCACCGATACTGCTGGTTTCACCCCTGACTCTGGCTTACTACACTTGGGCTCATTTCTTGAGAGCCTGGTTGCATCCCTTTCCCTCTTCAAATCTAGTTTAAAGCTCTCAATCAGCCCTGCCTAGGCTCACGGGCTAGATTCCTTTTGCCCTTGTTAGATGGATGGAGCCCATCCAACTCTCGCAGGCCAGGGGCTGTAAAAGTTGCCCCATTGTCAAAGAACCCAAAATTCCACTGATGGCACCAGTCCTTAAGCCATTTATTGATAATGTAGGTTCTCTCATGCCTTTCATCATTCATCCCTGCTAGTGAAGAGACTGAGCAGAACACCACCCGTGCTCCTGCCCCATCAATCAGCCGACCCAGAGCCTTGAAGTCCTTTTTAATTGCCCTGCTGCCCTTCTTGTCAACCTCATCACTGCCAGCCTGGACAACCAGCAGTGGGGTAATAATCAGAGGTCTGAATAAGCTCAGGGAGTCTCCTGGTGATTTCCTATACCCATGCCCCAGGGAGACAGCAGACTTCCCTGTGTGATTGGGTTGGTCGATATACAGGGCCCTCTCTTCCCCTCAGAAGGGAGTCACCTACTAAGACTACCCTTTTGTTTTTAATACAAAAGTTTGTGATCCATCTGACAGATGAAGTGTAACTGGGAGCCTCCCCAGACAGATTATTTTCTTTGGTGTCATCTGCCTGAACCTCTGGATCCAGGGCCTCATACCTACCTTGCAGTGGCACCTGGGAAGGTGATGGGGTTCAGGAGGGAATTTTATGACCTCCCCGAGTAGGGACCTGTTTCCATTCCCTCACATCTACTAGGTCTTCTTCTGCATGATGATAAAAGGCACGGGGATTATTTGAATCCTAGTGGGCTTCTCTCAGGGATGGAAGGGTATAACTCCACCAGACTATTTCCCTTTCGCTTTCCCTAATACTCCTTCCCCTTTCTACTTCTTCTTTAAGTTCTGCCACCAGACAGAGCAGATCATTCACCTGCTTGCACTGCATGCAGGTGTCTGTTGCACTATCCTCTGGTACTGCCACCAGGCTTAGACATCCCATGCAGCCAGTGGCTTGGACAGCTGTGTCCTTCATGGGGGGTTCTGTTTTTGTTAGTATGCTTCTACTAGCAATGGCTTTTGGTTGTTTGAAAACCATTGCTAGGGAAAAAAAGAAAAAAAATGACACAACACAGTCCACCACCTGGAGTGTAGCTGCAACCTTGCCTGCTTGCTGTGCCTGCGTGTGCAAACTGCAGTGCAAGCTGCCATGCCATGCCCTCACAGATGTGCCACACCCCTGTTTGCCACACTCTGGGTCACTCACGCTCCCCATGGCCTTTTGTAAATTGCTTGTAATGGCCTGGAGATCGCCCTTCCTTTGCCTGACTGGCTGACAAGAGGGCCTTCTTCTCTTGATTCCCTAGTTGATGGGAGCTTGGAGGGGGTTGTCCTCTAATATTAACAAGCTCTCCCAGACCTGCCTTCTTTCCAGGGCTGCATCCCATGAATTTTTCCAGGCAGAAAATGTTGAAGTTTGCTTTCCTGAGGTCCAGGGCTGTGGCGTACTTTTGCCTTGCTATCTTCTTTTTAGTCCTGAGCTCTGCTATATCATCCTAGCTGTAGCCAAAAGTCATGCTGACTTTCACATCTCTGGCCGGTTCTTCCTTGTTCAGGGTCTAGCCGTACATGTCTACTTGCTGGCTACTCTGTATTGTGGTTTCAATTCAGTGTGTAGTACAAAGTATCACCTCAAGAAATCAGAGTCTCAGACCTATCCTTTTCACTACTAAGTGTCCTAATTACTAAGAAATGTATTCTATCCCCCAACTTCATTGAAGCAAAGGGGGCAGCAAGGCAAACATTCAGTTTGTCTCTAACATAGTTTTCATTTAGGGAGTGTCTTTTTGAGACATTAGGGACTGTGTAAAACCATTCAGAATGAAGAAGGTCTTGAAACACCTGTGCTGCTTTCTAAGACTTTTCTGATGCTATAACCTATGTGCTGGCTATAGCCAAACTGCTCATATTAAACTGCATATAGCCTAAATGGAGCTTTTTCCATGAAGCTATCTCATATTCCTGGTACCAGGACCCCTGATTTTCCAGAACCACAGATGTGGGAAGAAGCAAGTAAACAGGATCTTCCAAATCCTAACATGTGTTTTGTTTTCATTCAGTCCAGAAGGAAGTCACACACATCTCCTTAGCCATCCAGCACACTATTTTCCTGGACAGTCTTCAGCAAATCTTCAGTATATAATTGGTCTATGGAGTTTAGCAGTCTGGTATTATTACTAGTCTAACTTGAAAACACGAGCACCCTGACGACTTTCCCTGATTACATATATGAATAAATGTGGCCTTGTCTACTTGCTTAGCTTAATGATTTTGAGCATATCCTGACCATACCTGTCTGGACCCTTAATATCAAAGCACAGCTGAGCAAGAATCTTTCTGTTCACCTAGTCATTCAAGAGCAGACTGAACGAATGCAGACACCTGAATTCAGGTTCATAATACCCAGCTCCTCCAAGAATCACCTATGGCATTTTGAACACCTGCAGCAAAAAACAGTGATGAAGAGAAGAATTTAGAGATCACTGCCTCATAATTCAGGTAGTATTGGTCTTTCTCTTGGGTGGTATCTTTCAATTTAGTACCTAGAAATACAAACTTAGCAAAGACATGATGGAAGTTTAGCTTCAATTTTCTGCTGTGTGGTCTTTTCTGATGTCATCAGAGGTGCTACTTAGAGCAGAGAAATAAGATTATTACCTATAACAAGTCACTGAAACCACTATGAATATATTATTTGACACATTTATTCCTATTGTGAATTATTTATGCAGCAGTCCAGAAATCTTACAATGCCTATGTTATTTGAAGCCATCCACTCGTAGACTACTATGTAAGATAATTTCATGAGTATTTTTGCATGCTATTCACCAATGGTCTTGCTGATTGCTAAGATGATGTATCTGCCAGATCATTATTACCTTTCTGAGAAAAGAGCACCCCAAACATTTCCCAAAACAAAAAAAGATTAAGAGTTTCCAATGTTACTCTGATCTGCTAAGCACACTAAGAGGTTTTGATGCTGTGAGAGAAAATTTTGGAGGTGAGTAATAATTGCAATTCCTAAAGTTCATTAAACATGTTGGAGGAGTAAGAAAAGGTATTGCTGAAAGGTCTACAGTTGTCAAAACATTCCTAAATTCAGAATAAGGACCAGAATAAATTTGTGTCCTTACATCACCACTATTTTCCGCACTCTTCTGTGGATCGTATTAATTTGCTTTAGGAATTGTATCAGTGGTGAACTGTACTGATGCAGTGCTCAATGCTAGGTTTTGATTGAACCAGGTTTAGTCAGAGATTTAATGGCCAAGATGGTTTTAAGAAAAAAAATCTCTTAAGAACTAAATTCATATTAACAAAAACTTCTTATAGCAGGCAGGATTATGATTAGCCAAATCTAAATTAAAACCTGGAGTCCCTTTTCATACCGGTACCAATGTTTTTAATTTATTTCTTAGGAAGGATTATGTCAGATATCAAATAAAATTAGATTAGACACATTTTTCCTGCACATAGATATAAGATGATAATAACTTTGGTAAAAATCATCTTCAACACAACTATCTTCTGGGACACAGGAGAGCTCAAGAGTGGTGAGGGGCTCCCCATGGTAGGGATTGGCAGCTGGATATATCCCACTGCCGCAGAGAGGAGCAGGGCAGGCAGGAGAACTGGGGCTTGCAACTACCTTGCAGAGTTATTTAAATTCTGTATGTTTCCAGGGGGCTGTTTCAGGGGATGTAGATCTGAAGCATGCACAGGGAGCTGGGTTCACAGCATGAGAGACTTGAGACTGGCAGAGTAGGTACAGGTTTGCCATGAGGAGCCCTGGAGGCCAGGTGGGCTGGGGAAATGATGGTCACCATGTACAACAAAGTACTCTGCTGAGGGGTCTGTATGCTTTCTCTTCAGAGACTCCTCTTAAAGGCTATTTTAATAAGTCATAAACCAGTTCCTCTCCAGATACTAAATACAAAGTGCCAGAACTGGGAAACAAATGTCAAACAATGTCTTTTTCCTCTACTTCAGCTAATTTTTCTTGTTTTGGTTT
The DNA here is from genome assembly GCA_013400235.1 of Oriolus oriolus. Taxonomy (NCBI): domain Eukaryota; kingdom Metazoa; phylum Chordata; class Aves; order Passeriformes; family Corvidae; genus Oriolus; species Oriolus oriolus. The sequence goes on along the minus strand of VXBT01012011.1, from coordinate 59,168 downwards.
TATTTTCAGGTGTGAAAATAAAGCCAATATGCTGACATTTTTATGACACTGCATTCCTATAATAAGTAAAAAGTCACATTAATACAATAATTTCATTTTCCAGTTCACTGGCCCGTAAAGTGGCTTATTGCAATTGGGTATTTAATACAAATACAGAAATGTTTTTACTTTGATATATTTTAATTCTATCAAGAGTTGTGGTGACATTTTAACAATAAGAAGTAGAAAATGGATTGTTTAGACCATTCATTTCCCTTCCAGATCAGCATTAAAATCCAGCTGAGGTGAGAACACATAATATTTAAAACAGTTTTTATCTAGGATCTGAAGGACAATAATGTACAGAAAGCTTTATCTGGAAAACACTTGCTCCTTGGAAAGCCTAGGAGATACCATTGTTTCTGGATGTAGATGCTGAGTGGCCATATAGGGCGGGCAGAGGCCTTTCTTCTGCAGTTCAGCTTGGGGAGTTGCTCTGCTCTGCCCACACTGAGCTGCATCTGCCCCAGGACCAGCGGAACAGTCCCTAATGTGACTGTTGTACTCCGCCTGCTGTCCCCAGGTGTTCTAGCCCCTCCTAACCTGTCCCCTCTCCCTCTCCCCAGCTATCCTTTTAGCAAAATAGGAGCGATCACAGTAGTCAGAACTAGCAAAAGGACAGGAGACAATACAGTTTTTATAGAACAGTTGTCTCAGAAATCCTGGTCCCTCACATGTTAAGAAGTGACACATGGAAACTCTTGTGTGTTACTGCACGTGTGGTCCATTCCTTCTCCCCTACTCCCCAGGTATTTAGCTCTCCTTGAACCCAAAAGTTTCTCTTAAATTTTGTGAAAGTAACACTTTTCACAGCTAAGTATGAAATGCAAGTGTTTCCAAACTCATTGGCATGCCAGCTTTTGAAACTGTAAGGCTCCAAGACAAGTCCTTTGGTAATTTTTGCTTTTCCCCTTATACAATTTTCTAGCTATGAACGGCCATTACAATGAGACAGTATTCCCACCTTAACTGGCCTTGGAAGCTAGTCCTGTTTTCTTGAATCTGGGCAGACAGAAGCTGGAAAGGTGGTGAGAGGCTATGGGTTTGAACTGCGTAAGAACCTAGGAAGAACCACTCTTCTGTAATGCTGAGCAACCACCGTAACAAAGCAGTGGGTGCTGTTATGAAAGAGATCACACTGCTGTTTGCAAGGGGCTCGTGCTGCTGGCAAAGTGCACAGTACGTAGCGAGCATCTAGCAGAATGGTTTCCTTTGAGGAAACTTAGGCTGAAGAATGTCTTGATCCCTCCTCAGGATGCGACAGATGGGACAAAATCCTGTGCACAGCAATAATGCTATATGTGCGCAGACACAATCTCCAGTTATGAGGTAACAACTTCAAAAGACAGATGTTCTCTAGAGATGTATTCTGTGCAAAAGCTAGAGTGAAACAAAGATCTAGAACTTCTGTGCCATATCTGAGGGGGCTCCTATTTTGACTCTGAAGAAAGCATTTTTCATAATCTCATTTTAACTAATATTTTTTCCAAAGACTTTCTGCTTCTGATGCTATAAAGCAATATATCTAGCTTTACAGCAGTTAGAACGTCCTGTTTCATATAATTTATCCAACATTTGTTGTATAAGCAAGGCCACAGGAATGGAAAAGTCTTACCTCATATTTTAGGAATTTATTTAACCTGCTAATAGTTTAGATTCATTAGTTTACTTAGGATTCATGTTTGTTGCAATAGGTAAGTTGTCAGTCCAAAAAGGAATTGGATCACATGATGGAAGCACGAATAGTCGTTTTTCCTGGGGTAATAGGCTTCTCTTGGTGAAAGAAATTATTATTATTATTAAATTATTATTAGTTTGTACAGCAGAAAATTTCAAATAAGAGTAAATGAAAATACCTTCAAAGAAGACTATAACTATACTTGGTTCCATAGTGCAAAAATCTGAGATCTGACTTGTCAGAAGATGTTTCAGCACAGTAAGTAATGTGGGTATCTTCAACCAGATAAAGCTGAAGTCATTTTTTCTCATTTTAACCATGGCTCTAATACTCAGCTCAGCCAGGCAGAGCTGCAGTAACATATAAAATTTCTGTGGCATTCTGTAGGAAGGAAGAAGAGAATGACATGTGGCTGATTTTCACAAATTCATGTTATATTGCTTCTTTATTTGCCTACTTGCTTTTTATCCTTTTTTTCTTTCAAAACTGAATCAGGAATGACCCACAGAGAAAGAAACTCACCACACATGTAGTGCCTCAGTCACAACTTTTCAGTCAGGAGATGACCTTGCCTTCTCTTCCTAGTATCTCATCTAATCCTTTGTCTTGCACAGTCAACCCTCATTAGTCCTGCTGGCAACGGGATCCCTTGATAAGGAGGATGCCCTGCCTCTGCCAAATGGAAATTAGAGTACAAACATAGTCTGCAGAATCATTCAGGTTGTAAAGGAATGATCCTTTTCTTAAATTAGACATACTTATTTCTTTCCCTTGACCTTCCCCACAGCAGTAAGTAAATGAAAAGCTGTGATGTTTCACTTTGGACACAAAACCAAAAGAAAAGCAAACGGGAATAAAAACAAGGAAAAAAGTTATTTTCCTGTGTCTTGTCAATTTGGTTCTCACTTATTCTGTTACTTTTCTTTGTGGTAAGTTTTTATTTTGGATTTTATCCTTTTCATCTGATAGTGACACAATTAGGTGGCTGCTCTTCACTTGAAATGGCTTGGCTTTTCCATGTTTTCTTATTTGAATCTGAGTGTAATTAGCAAATTTACCCTTTTTTACACAACTTTCATCTCTCTAAATCTATTTATGCCATGAAAGAATAGAATTTAATCCTCAAAATAAAGCATACAGTGATTCTCCTGAAAAAAACTCAACCAATCAACAAAAAGAAGAAGGAAAAACAGAAAAAAAAATGTAGTGCAAAATCTGCAAGATATTTTGAGTGTCCTTTGTTTTTCTTAATGCTTATTTATGCATTTGTGGGATGGGATGCCTTTATTTCTTTATTTTCAGCCCTGTCATCAGTTCTCACTAAGCAGGTAACTTTTTATCACTTCCAGTGAATTCAAAAGTAAGAGCACCCTTGCCTGTCATTTCTCACAGAAAGAGATGCACTCGACCTGCTTCCACCTGCATCATCTGTTGGTCACAGCACTTACAACACAACTTGCCTTTCATCTCGGTGAAATCCTCTAGTCATGCAACACACAGGAAACTACTGATATTTGAATTGGTCATCAGGTAGAGTTTGAACCATGATGACCTCTCTGTCTCCCAGCTAGACTCTATTTTCCAAAAATAAGAAAAAACCCAAACCAAACAAATGACCTTGTCCTGTCCCACCTGTTTCTGTGGAATAGCTCTCCTCTTTGGTTGTTGCTGAATGTTGGACTGGAAAGACACATGTTTCACCTAATACAATGAGACATCTAGACAGAAAGCCATCTCTTGCTCAACCATGTAGCCATGATCTCGCTCATATTTATCCAAAACTAGTACCAGCCCAAAACCTCACATATTTTTTCAGGGTATGCATCTGACATTGTTCTAGCCATTATGTGAATCTCCAGCTTAAGCTAATAACCTAGGTTAAGAAGCCTGGAAGGATCTGATTTTAAAAAGGTTAGTGCCTTCAGAAGTTCTGAAATGAGTGCATGAAGTTAGCTATAAAAAATTCATGAGAAAAAAAGTCCTCTGAAAAGCTGAAAAAATATCAGTCTGTGTTTACAGACCATATTCCAGAATTTCAAAAAGGAAAGTGAAGATCAGGTGTGCTAGGAACTACTCTTCCATGTTTCAATGCTGCATTTTCATTATCTTCAAGTACAGACATGCAAGACAAGCATGTCTGGCCTAATGTGGTTTTGGAAGAGTGAGAAGTCCCAGTGGAGCAACAGTTCAGTGCAGATACTGTTGCTAGCTTCTCAAATTCCTGGATTATGCTACTTCTAGTTGTTACACATATGTGGATCAGAGATCAGAGCTTACCCATTGTGAAAAGCTATTTTACATCCATATAAAAGACCTTATTTCACAAATGAACAAGCCAAAGGTTTAGCTTATTTGAATATCTGAATGAGATCCAAAACAGATTTAATTGAATATTCATTTCACGCAGCTTTAGCCAACTAAGTTGCTTAAATGAATTGATCCCATGAATAACACTCTATGTATATGGATACTTAATGACTGTACTGACAGAAGCCTTCAGCAATGTCCTGCATAAAGTTGCAACAGAGTGATGAAAGACTAATTTGTACGCTAACAAGCAACAGTTTTACAATATAGTATGAGGACTGTGGAAGTAATACATGAAACTTGTCTTTTACAAGCTGTCAACTTGTCTTCTGTCTGCTGAGGCACCAAGCTGCTGCCGTGCCCATATTGATCATAGGCATGCCATAGAGATTCACTCTTTCTCAGGTGCACTCTAATTTTCTCAGTGGGATTTAAGAACAGTTTCTCATTCCCTGTCAGTGTACTTCGGAGCTTCTCTCTTCATCCAGATATTTGCAGTCCCCACCATGGAGCAGTGCAGCAGTGTCCCAGCCAAAGAGGTATTTGCAAGAGAATACATGAAAATGCATTTCTGAAATCTTCTGCTATCACGACTTTTGAGCATCTTCTTCTGCTTCTTTAGGTTAATTACCCTTCCCAGATGATTAAGATGAGATGAGACTAAATAAAGACCTTAATCTTCTTGTGAAATAAAAGAAAGGAGATGTATTTCATAGTAGTGCTGTTCTTTGTAGGTGTGATTCTCGCCTTTTCATGCTTGCTACATGGCATAAGACACAGTATAGTTTCAAAAGAGTGGTAAAACTCAAATATTTGTCATTAACTGATGTAGTGGGTTGACCTTGGCCAGCTGCCAGACACTGACCTAGCTGCTCTGTCACTGCGACTCCTCCAGCAGGGCAGAGGAAGAAAATAAGATGAAAAAGCTCATGAGGCAAGGTAAATAAAAGAAGATTACTTGCCAATTACCACCACAGAAAAAAGAAATTCAGCCTGTGGAAAATTAATTCAATTTATTGCTAATTAAAATAGTTTTGTATAGTGAGAAGCTAAGACAAATTAAAACCACCCTTCACACATACTTTCCCTGGATTTTCTTCCCCAGGCTCAACTTCACTCCCCACTCACAACTCCTCTACCTCTCGTCCTACCCGGGGAGCCCAGGAAGATGGGGAATGGAGTTTTGGGATCAGTATATAATTGGTCTTCTCTGCAGCTACTTCCTCCTCACACATTTCTGCTCCAGCATGGGTTCTCCACAGGATGCTTTTCCTTCTGGAAATATCTACCTACTCCAGTGTGGAGTTCTCCATGGGCTATAGGGTATATATCTGCTCCAGAATGGTCCTCTCTGTGTCCTGCAGTGGAATCTCTGCTTTGGGACCTGGAGAGAAGGACTTCTTGCTCTTGCTTCTTCTTCACTGACCTTTTTTTTTACAGGGTTGATTGTCATGTGCTTATTTTTTTCCTCCCTCCTCACTTTGATGGCTGGCATTTTGCCTTTTCTTAAACACATTTTCACAAAAGTGCTGCTTCCCCATGCTATGAGGCTGATGGCCTCAGCTGTGTCTCGCATGGGTTCATTTTGGAGCTAGCTGGCTGGAATAGGTTGTGTCCAGCAAGGGTCCCTGGCCTCTTGTTTGAGAGGCCACCCCTGCACTCCCCCACCAGCAGCACCTGGACACAGACACCCACATCATCCTGACTGACTCTCTGTTCTGTTCTGTCCTACTTTCAGCAGATGTAACAGCAGTCTCTTTTTGGGAAAGTGTTGGTATACTCCAGGAGGCTGTGTCTTCCTAAAACACAGGAACATGCTTGTGACTACTCAGAAATACTAACTGTAAAAACAGAGATATTTTTTATACAGTTGTTTTAAGAATCAATAGGTGAATGTGAAGAGAAATAGATATATAAATAGAACATGAACCCTGGAAAAATGTGGCTAAAGGAGTCTTAGTTTCATACATTTCGTAGCTGTAGAAAGAACCAGCAGAGTGAGCAAAAACTTTTGGTTGCTGATAAGAGGTTCAGAATTGCAAGAAGCTCCTGTGTATCTTTTTTTTTGTTTCTCCTGTTAGGTTTTGTGCATCTACTATAAATATAAAACTCCAGATTTAAAAATAAGTGTCTATATTTTCAGTTTCTCTTTTAAACTCATTTCTTTTTAGTTTCTTGATAATAACAATGCTCCTTTGTAAATTCATGGTGACTACTCCCATCCACTTTCTTATCCTTCATGTGTTAAGAAAAGATTCTCAGGACTACTTGCCCCTTCAGTTCCTCAGCAGTCGGTGTGGAGTTGGCCAGTCTTTCAGTCTGTTTTACATCCTGCTGGCTTGATTCTGCTCTGCTGGATTCCCACAGTGTGGAGAAGAAAAACGCCTGTCCTATTGTACACTCCACTGGTGAAAGAAATAGAAAATTTTGGGTCCTCTAGTTGGATCCATTTGGATTCGCTTCTACAGATCAGTACAGTTTAGGGCAAGGACACTCAGAAAGAAATTAATCATGATGATCCTTCTTTTTCCATGGAGAAAAATTAGAAACTAGGGTGGAGAGTTTTTTTGCTAGCTACCTGTTCCATACCACACCTTCCCTGTTGCAGTCTGCTGTGTCCAAGCTGGAGGCTACCACCCAGCAGTTGGAACTTGGCAGTTCTCATCTCTGTAGGACTTGAGTCCATGCATAAGCTGTCTTGGCTAAGGTAAGGACTTTCTAATGCACGTATGTTATGCAACAAGTATCTTCTCTCTCTAGAAACAGCCTGCTCACATGTTCTTTCATTCCTTCCCCTGAAATCACAAGAGATAGACACTTATTTCTCTCCTTTGAAAAAAAGAAATAAAGACAAAGACTGAAAAGAAGCATAATCAATGTATACATTTGGTGCATTAAATTAAGACCATGCTAGGAATGCGACACCCTACAAAATCTGCATAACACCAGGTCCACATTGCTCTGGGAACTTGTTTGTCAGAAGCATTCAACAGTGAAAGAAAACAGTGCAGATGTTTTAATTAAGTGGCATAAGACTTCAGCCTGCATTAGGCTTGATTTTAGCCTCTGGACATGGCTTTAAATCAGTCAAATACAAAAATCTATGGGTGTTCAACTAAGGCAAAAAATACACCTCCAAGGAAATTGCTTTCAATTTCCCCTCTCATCTGAAGAGGCACAAAGCCAGAAAATGGCTGAAGAGCCACTGAACAAACGGCATCTAAAACACCAATTTCTCTGGAAACCAGATAGCTAATGAGAACATGAGCAGAAACACAAAAGGGAGCACAAGGGCTGAAGTATACCCCACTTCCTCATGCTCATGAGGCAAGAAACAATTTCTTTTCAATCATAAATCTCTCTCTCCCACTGGAAAAACATTGGAGGAACTGTAGCAAGTAAAACAGAAAATTCTGGGCAGATGAGGAGTTGAAAATCAGGAAGATTATTTCAGCTGTTTTCTTAAAAATACTGAATAATTTGTGCAAGAAATGTATATAGAAATGTTAATACTGGACTAATTTTCAGAGGTAAGAGTAAGGGTAGTATATAATCTGCTTTACATTAACCTCACCTCACAATTGAATCATTACAGAAAACATAAATGTCTTCTGAGAAGGAAAATTTAGTCAAGGGTTTCACAAGATAACAGATTTTTCTTTGTAAACACAATGTCTCTCAGAACCAAGGAGAAAAGATGAAATAAATGTTCTAGCTAAAAATGATGCCACTAAAATGTCCTGTTCAAACAAATCAAGTACCCAAAAAGAAAAACATGAATGACACAAATTTTCTGAAAAGCTGAAATAAACAGAACATACCTGAGTACAAATTTTAAGAATAACTGTACTGTGTTCATGTATATACAGTAAATACATATTTGTGTAGGCATATGTGCATGTATGTATGAGCGAAGATAGTCAAAACTATTTCTTGAGAAAAAGAAATGTGTTTTAAATAAAAATTTCTTCAGATTTTCTTCTTTTGATGTTCAAAAACTGAAAATTACACAGAGTGAGATAAGAAACCTGGCCTCAGAGAACTTCAGGTTTATTTCTAAAATGCAGATTTAATGTTTCATATATAAATGGTTACAATTGGAAGGGACACATGGATATCACCTGGTCCAACCCCACTGCTCACATAGGATTACCATCAACAGGTTGCCCAGAGAGGTGGCAGAATTGCCATTCTTGGAGATACTCATGTGGATACAGTCCTGTGGCAGAGCTCAGTCAATCTTACCATGAAAAAGTGTTGTCTGACATTCAGACAGAATCACCCGATTTGTTTTTCCCTCTTTGCCACTGGTCCTGTCACTGGGGCACCACTGAGAAGAGCCTGGCTCCTTCACCTTTGCCACCCTCCCTTCAGGAATGTATGTACAGTAGTCAGATCCCTCGGAGCAGTCCCAGTTCTCTCAGCTTTTCCTCACAGGAGGGATGCTCCCATGCATCATCATCTGTGCGGCCCCTTGCTGGGCTCTCAGTGTGTCCAAGTGTCACCTGTACAGGGGAGCGCAGAAGTGGACAGAGCACTCCAGAGGGTAAGGATCCCCTCCCTTGAATTGATGGCAAGACTTTACCTAATGCTTCTTGGGATATTGTTAGCATTTCTTGTGACAAGGGCCCATTTCTGGCTCATGTTCAACTTGATGTCCACCAGGGATCTCAGGCCCTTTATGTAAATCTATTTTCCAAATGAATGGTTGGGACTGTTCCTTCTCAAACACGAGACTTAGCAGTTCCCCTTATCAAACTTCATGACGGCCCTGTTAGCCCGTTTCTCTGGTATGCTGAGGTTCTGATAAGCATCACAATCATCTGGTCACTACTCCCAGCTGGTGTCTTTAGGAAACTTGTTGGAGGTATATCCTGCTTCACGATCTAGATAATTAACAAAGCTATTGAACAGGGTTGGACCCAGTACTGACTGAAGTACATCATTAGCTACAGGCCTCCAACTAAATTTCAGCAGTCCTACTGGAATCAAACTAAGTGATCATTTTAACAGTATGTAGCTCCTAACCACCTCTAGCCAAAACATCACCTGGGAAGAGCAGTACTCCATATCTTGGGTGCCCTGACACTTGCTGAAATCCTTAGCCATGAGTCCAGCACTCATGACTCCCCTGAAATATATCAGCCTAAAGCTAAACCATGTCTACAAGAAGCGTGCAAACTCACCTGAGTTGCTTTGCTGATACTCTGAATGGACAGCTGCTCCTGCAGAAATTGCATAAGCTTTGAGAGGAAATTTCCCAAATTCATCTGAAAACATGAGGCAGGTTTTCCTCTATTTTATGCTTGCGTAGAAAGGCCCTTATGTTGCCACTAAGAAATGGCCTAGTAATTAGTATTGCCCTCGCTTGGGCAAAGGGAATGGTGGAAGAGTATCCTAGAATTCTCCGGAACCTACAAGGGATCTGTGCTACTTGTCAAATCTGCCCTCCATCTCCCACTTCAAGTTGTAACTGATTTTTAAAAATTTTTTCTGAACTTACCTACAGTATTGGACTGAACTGGAAAAAATAGCAGGGGAATAGTCACTTTCAGAGTTACTCTGTAGGATTCCCAGTTTGGGTTTGAGCTGCTTTGCTCCATTAGATGTTAAATACACCAGCATCCAAAATAGCTGACAAATGAGTATATTCTTGAAGAAACTTAAATGTTGACTTAAGATATCAAGTAGATAAAATTGATATGTGCATAGATAGGCCAATATTGCACAGTTTACAGGCACAACACACAAATAATATCTTAGCATATCATAGGACTGTTGGAGAAAAGAGCCATTATGGACTGTGAGGTACAAATATACAAGATGGAAGAGGTTGAGAAACCTGTAATAATTCTACAATGAGTGAAACCTTGCATTTATGAGAGCCTTCAGCTCTGACATGGAGTGTAAGTACACCACATAGTTCTGTTGGATCAGATTTTTGGTTCAAATGTAGTCTCTTCATATTTTCCCTACTCATGGGAACCTGTAAGTGATTCAGCAGCCATTTTATACCACTTAGAGAACAGAACACACTCAGCTTCTTCTTCATGAGAAATGTTCTGACATCCATTCTTTTTACATCATTTGCTCGTCTGGAAGATGTTGCTTTCCTCTTGGAAAAAGTTATTTGTTTTGAAGTATGTTCATGTCAATGGACAAAGCTTTCATCAGCTTTTTGAAAACACTCCATTCCAAGTTTTTCCACAAAGCCATCAAGTAGTCTGGTTCAAAGCTTCCTCCCCAGCTTCCTTTTCTGCCAGATACTGAGAGCCACTAAGTAACTAGTATCAAGAGGAAAAAAATTCACTATCTCTTTTTTTTTGTTTCTCCCTAGTCTGTTGTGTGGTCATGCTAGGATTGTCTTTCGCTACTTATCTTTCTTGTCTCCTCCCCTTGATAAAATAACTTGCTTCAATAATAGTTTTAGTATCCTACTACATTGATGAAGGAGGGAGGGAAGAACTTTGTGAAGTTTGTGTTGGTATTAAATTTCATTGCCTCTCCATTTTTCAAGGATTTGTCTGAGCTTGTTGATTCTGAATTTATGTTATTTGATTCTGCAGCATCCCATGAAATAATAATTTTGTTGTATTTTCTAGTGATTGATGCAGGTGTGTGCTTATTGGCAAGTAAAATCTTTGCCCAAAGGAAATGTCTGTCAAAATAGCCAAAGCACATTGATATTAATCTCCCTCTTATAGCTATTAAAAGGAGGGCAAGGTCGAAATATAAATCATACTAGAGTGATGCTAGCAACTACCTAGAGTGGATGCCATCAACAGAATTTATTACATCTCTCTCTCTTCCTTTGGAAAGAAAAACGAAACAAAACAAGCAGATACCCAAGTGTGTAATTAACTGTATGTTGCTTCTGTGAGCAAATGCACTTACAAGCAGAAGTTTTCTCATAACAGGACTAAGCTTTTAACATTCCATTTGATGAAACACTCCCAAAAGCCTGTAATACAAAAGCCTAACCTTTCTTGCTGCAGTATCTTGTGTAGAACAGACCATGTATATATATAAAAGAACACAACTTTGAGCGGGTAATTAGTCTTTTAGCCCTCTCAGAATTTACTCCTAGCAATTATGAAATTAACACAATCACACAAAGTATTATTTACTTGTTTAAAATAACAATTTTGTAATCAGGCAAAGGATTATGTCCAGCTGGGTCCTCAGAAGACATTGTCAAGAAACAGTAATGTAACAAAACACTTCTAAGGAATAAATTAACAGCATTTCTAAATCCATTCAATCTCCAAAATTTTCAGTTTGAGTACTCTTAATTTTAAGAGATAAAAATCCTGTCCGTGCACAGAGCCCCCATGTTCATTTTCCATTACTTCTAAAGAGCACATAACAAGCCTCCACAAACTTTTTCACGCATCCTTAAATAGTTACAAAACATTAGATATTTATCCAATATCTTTCATTTGATATATTACTTAATTGATATTACTTAGCTAAAATCCCACTAAAATAGGAAATGAAAATCTTTTCTTGAAGACAGAATTTTGTTTGCTTCTAGATGGTTCATTTATATCTATCTAAGAAATAAATATTCATAATTTTAAACTTACTAAAAGAAAGGCTTGGAATGTGTTCCCTTATCTTAAATGTATTTGTACATGCATTTGATCTAAGAAGTAGCATGCAGGAAAAATAGTAGCTCTTTCACTTCTTTGAAGAGGCTTTTGACTTTGGATTAATTCTTCAAGTAGCCAGACAGACCAGTGCTGGTCATGCATTTGTGTCAGTACCATGCGTAAGAGGAAGGTCTTGACGGAAGGTCCAGTGTCCTCATCTGTGAGGTTTGTTTGCTGACTTGTACTTTTTCTATAGCATTTGCAAAAACTGACTTTTAGTCAATTAATGTTGATAGTGTTTATATCTTTGTTGCAGTGTTTATCCCTCACACCTTATTATCGAGTTTCTAGACAGTAACATTCTATTTCCCATTTTGTCTTAACTGTGTTTGACCATTGTTTTCTTTCTGCTGCTTCTGCACAGAGTCTGCAGAAAAAGTTTCTCTGCAATTGTGTCCCCAAGAAGATCAGCTAAAATTTCTGGTCCGTATCTGTCTTGGAAGTTACAACTGCCAATAAAAATCTATAGCCAAATGCTGTGGGTTAATCCCAGGCAGCAGTTAAGCTCCACACAGCCATTTGCTCACTTCGCCCCTCAGTGGGATAGGGAGAGAATCAGAGGGGCAAAATTAAAAATGGGTTGAGATAAAGACAGTTTCACATGCAAGTTAGATGGTGCATGTGAAAGCAAAGAAATTAATTCACTGCTTCCCATCAGCAGGCAGATATTTCCCTTCCCAGGAAAGAAAGGCATTGCATGCAATGGCTGCTTGGAAAGACAAATGCCTAACTCTGAACATCTACCTTTTCTTTTTGCTTTACCCCATTTTTTATTGATGAACACAACATCATTTGGTATGGCATTTCCCTTTGGTCAGCTGTCCCAGTTACATTCTCTACCAACTTCTTGTGTACCCCCAGACTAATTGCTAGTGGGGCAACTATCTCAACATCCTGAACACTGCTTTGCTGTAAGTAAAGCATTCGTGTGTTATCAACTGCTTTGGTCAAAAATCTAAAACATAGCACCATAAGAGCTGCTATGAAGGAAACAATCCCAGACGAAACAAAAAACCTCCAACTTCTGAAAAAACTCCCAGCTTCTGATTTTGAATAAACATTGCCTTTTATAAAAAAGCCCTACAACCATCAAACCACAATGTACTGAACTCAAACACCCCAAACACCACTTGGAATATTGTTTCCCATACCTACATTGGATTTAAATAGAAGTCCACATTTTTTCTCTTCTTTATGTAAGAGAGAGATCTACTTCACCACGCTGATATGCTGCTCAGATGCCTACTTACAACACAAAAGTTACTCTGCAGCCATATTCTACAATGTGGCTGAATGAACTTCTCCCTCTCGGCTGAGTATGTAGGTTTGGGTCTCAATCCGTCATTCTGGTTTTCTGGAAGGTGCTGTAAATTGGGTAGGAGTTCTCTAAAACTGTGGGGACTAAGCGTGAAATGAAACAGTCAAGGAACAAGTATAAGCATTTTATGAACATGGAATAGGAAACTTTTACAGACAAAATGGAATGAAAGGAGTTCAAACAGGAGGTGTGAATGTGTGAAATGCTCACAACACATTCTTTGGAAGTGTGGACTGGTGAGAGGTTATTGCATTGATAAACATTTTACATGTATGAAACAGAAACACATGGTTTTATTGTTGCCAGTGAAAGACAACTGTTTTGCCACATCTGTATTCAATGGGTACTATGTACTCAACACTGGTCACTATTTCTGGTGGTTTCGGTGTGCTTAATTTGAAGTACCACAGTGCCTGAACTAGAGGTCTTGCAGTGGTAGTGCAAGCTGGTTGGTTTGGATTTAGTGTCAGTGATGATGCTGATGTGGCTTGCGAACTTGAAAATCCTACCTAGAGCTTCTCGATGATGTTTTGTTTTCTTTTACTGCATGGATGAGAACTTGCTGTGTGTTTGTAAATTGCCTGCTGCAGTAGAATCTTAGGCTCATACAACTCCTACAGATTTCAAGAGCAAACTGGATTTTTGAAGACCAGAAGTATAGAAACTCTGATGTGTTTTCAAATAATTTCTTCCAATGAAGAAAATCTTACATTCAGTTCTCTTGTTTTTATGTATGAGAGAAAGAAAGGCATTTCCAGGCAGTTTTGACTTTAAAGATTTACATTCTATATCCAATAAGGCTGCTGAATATATAATGAAGTACTTTTATTGGCAAAGAAAGGTTGTTTGCTTGTTCCAACTACAATAATAAAGACTTCTGCTGACAGAAGCAAGCTGAATGCATTTTGGGTTCAGAAGCATCCTATTTATAGTCTAGATGCAAAATGATCTCTATTCACTACAATGTCTCATTTGCAGGTTATCATTCTGCTTTCCTCTGAAAGCTAGTCAGCAGATGTTTCCTTCCATCTTGACTCACTGCATTAGTGACACTGAAACATTGTGCATCCCACTATGGTACTCTTCATAAGCAGATTTGGAGGACAGAACCAACTTGTTGAAAACACAGCACAGTGTAAAGAGAAAATTCTCTTGAATATTAGTATAGCTATGATATTCAAATCCTTTAGGTTTTGAATCAAGTAACTTTCCAGACAGTTGCAGTAGCACTGCATCAATATTCTCTCCTTAAAAAAAAAAAAATTACATAAACAAATAAAAATGTAGTAAAAAAGTAAACAAACCAAAATTAAATTTAAAAAAAAATTGCCACAGGTCTTTAAATGAAAATTTGCTACAGCCTCATACCCTGGAAGTGTTTTATTTCCCCATGCAAAGTGAAAGAACGACAAAAATACCAGTCTTTCAAACTGCTGAAACTGCTTTAAAGATATTCTTTGACAATGCAAGTAGTACTGATGCCATTTGGTATCTTCTGTGGACATTTCTGCCAATTTGATTCAGTGCTGTTGAAGTTTGTTTATCTAAAGCTGTCATATTTCAAGGTTTCAAAACGCAAAGCTATTTCATAGAATTCAGCAATTCTATGGGCAAGATACATCCTTTTTTTTCATGTTAAGTGTTGTGGAAGAGGAAGTGATTTATCACTGGTATGTTGGCTTACACATCAGCACATTTGCTGGTTATTTTCCTGAAAATTCTGAAGTCTGTGAAAAAACATTTAACTTCATTCTGGTTATAAAACTGCTAAAGAGGTGGGGAAAAAAAAGGGCATATTTGCATCTGAAGTAAAAAAGACATAGCAATATCTAGGAAGATTTTTTCCTGGTCCTTTTTTGACCAGTGATGGCTATAATGTTCTTTAGGGATCACTAGGTACTGATCCAGTTGGTAGTGAACTCTTCTGGGCACCGGTTTATGAACAATTTCTTTTTCTACATTCTTTATCAGTACTTTTTCAGTACTTTGTTTATCACATTACCAATAGCTCGCTTCTCTCCTAAGCGTGCACAGACTGGAAGAAGCAGGCAATGGATAAATTTATAGATGACAACCCCTTATTACCCCAGAATCAGGACTGACTCATCTTGAGAGATACTAGCATGAATGAACACCCAAGATTCTGGGAATCTGGGAATTTGGTCCAAGCGATTGTATAATATGGAAAAAATGTAAATGTTATTTTGTTTGAAAGCTATTAGCTCAAATAGCTGTGGCTATTGCTTTGCTTAGAGATTGGTTAATTTCATATCTCAACAGCATGTCTGAACAGTAATGATCTTGAAGAACATGACATCTTTTTTCTGTGTTAATCATGAATTAGAACTACTTTTGTTAAAACCCCATTAACTTAGAAGTTATTAAGCCATACACAGCCAAATATTTTTGTCAATACTCATTTTCACACTTTATTATGGTCCATGCTAGACGCACAGAACAGGAAAATCCAAAGAAGTCAATGCTGACATTAAAGGGTACCATCTAAAGCCACTCAGATAGTTAACGAAACCCTTACATAACACAGCTCTAAACCACCTTGCACAGACTACGCAAAAAAGGTTCAAGTCAAAGGCAGCCTGCAATGCAGTAATTGTAAAATCCACAGAAGTCAGTGGAAAAACATTAATAGGCCTCTGTAAGAATACCAAGGCTTCACATTTACACTATTATCACCATCTTAAAGTGGGAATTAGGCCAAGAACAATACACGTTCTTAGAAATCACCCTAATGTTAATGTCTTGCACATCCTTCCAGCACAGAGAACTTTTTATTAACATGTACTTAATACTAGTTGCTAATAGACTGTATTCCCTTACAAAGTAATCTTTTAGACAGAACCTGCCTTCTTGCAAAACAAGCAGACAGAGCAGGACTTGTTTTCTTTAAGTAGATTGCCATGCCATGCCCCTTGTAGCTTGCCTCAATATACCTGGTGTGTTTATTCATCTAAAACTTTTCCAATGTGTTTAAAAACTCTACCACAGTATTTGGATAGTAGCCTCACAAACTCACATTTGCACTCAGTGCATATGCAGTGCATAACAGAAATCAGTCAAAAGTCATGACGGCTTGCCACAATTTCAGTAACTGAATTCTGACAAGTGACTTTGGATTTACCCCACAACCTGCCAAATCTGCAGGAATTAATTCACAATTCACCTCAAACGTGTGGGTATTTTGCCCTCTTTGAGTTGCACCTATGAATGGACAGAAATCTATTTTCTCAGTGTAGTGATATAGTTCTAAAGCACAAAGGGGAACTCCAGAGGCATGTCAAGTGGGATAATTCCAATTAAGCTCATGAAGCTATGAGAATTTATGCCAAAGGGTTTGCCTATGCTGGCTCAAAACTTGCTGCTGAAGATGATATATATTTGCTAACCTAAGAATGCATTTTCCACTGTCCAGCAGCTAGTTGAGAAGATTAATGACTGCTTTGTAGTTCCAATTAAACTCCTTTATCACCAAGAGGGACCAAACAAGTTTTGATTTCAAAAGCACTGCTTAAGAAAGAAGACCAGGGCTGCATAACACTGACATTTTATTAGAATTCATCTGTAACAAATGGAACTTGTGTCAGCAAAGAACTGATTTTCATACAGACTTTCTTTTGCCACCAATGTAACGAAGTAAGAAAATAAAAAGCACGCCTTTCATTCTGTAAAACATTTACGCGTACTACTAATTAGAGGTAATTGTATCTTTTTTAACAAGCCATTTTACAAGGTAATTTTTTTAAGTTTTTCAGTCTATGCATCCAAAACAAGAGCAAAGAACACAAGTTTTTATTATCTTTGTAAAGACACTCCAAGCTTGAATGGCAAAGCCACATAACGGATGGTTATAATGAGACCTGCAGCCTTCTGATATCTGTGGAGTATCAGGGCACCAAGGGAAAAAAAAAAAAAAAAAAAAAAAAAAAAAAAAAAAAAAAAGAAAAAAAAACATAAAAAAAAATGGGAGAGAAAAAAAGGAAAAAAAAAAAGCAGTGCTTTTTTTTTTTCCTTTTTACATGTTCTGTGTCTTTTAAATACATACAAGTGGATTTTGTAAGCAGTTTCTTACAGATGGGTTCAAGTTATAACATTATTGGGTGTAGAATCAATAGGGCAGTGCATAGTACAAAGGTATATATAGAAAGTGCAAATCTCCTTAGAGGGTCACTCCTTCCCCCAGCCATCTTCTCCGCTATCTAACCACTCAAACAATTTTTTTAAAAAGAGCTAAATTAAAGTTCTATATAAATCATTTTTATATATTTTGTGGGTTTTTTCCCCCATTGCAACTAATTACAAAATTAGACATAACTACACATACAAACGTAAATAATAGCACCGTACTGGTTATGCTGATGAAACCAATTTTAAGCTTGGAAATGTATGATGTAAGTAGACAAAGATGCTCACAATTTAAATTAACTGTAGAATGCATTATATAAAAATACAGAAAGTGGAATGCACATCAATGATGCTAAGAGCTATCTTACGAAACAAAAAATTAAAAGGAATATTTAGTTGTACACCAGTTTTTCTCACAAATTGGCTCTGCTTTTTTGTATTTCTTTTACTCCCTCATTTTCTTTGAAGCCTGAAAGATGGTCTGCTAGGGAAAATGCACTGATCTTTGTACAGATCCAGTGTGCAGGAACCTTCCTTAGTCTATGTTTTCAAAATGACACTTCTTTGTTTTGTATTTCTGATTTCCCATATTTGAGTTGAAGAACATGACCACACTACACAACCTGGCACTTCAATAATTATTTCAAAGTATAAGTCAAGAAATAAGAAGAGAAAGAAACATAGTGCACAGTCTTCTCTGGTTCAGATGTAAGTTATTGAATCTCATTCTGAGGTAGCCTTCTATAATACTTCTATTCCATATATATATATTTATATTTCTGTTTTGATTTTTTTGGTTTGGGTTGGTTTTTTTTTTTTTTTTCATTAAAAAAGTGCTCAAATACAATTGCTGGAATTTGGTCTTTCTTACTTCTATTTCTCATAGGAGTGGGAAAATTGGAAGAAGAACAAAAAATGTTGAGGCCACATTGAGAAGCCATAGCAATGCTCCTGTTTGAAACCCCAAAGAAAGCATCCTTTGATGCTGATGTACTGACAGTGGCAGAACACATGGTGACCAAGGTCAATGTAAATGGCACTCTACAAGGAGTCTCAAAAAGTACTTTGTGCTGTTTAGAGAATTTTCCTCTTTCCTGGAAGAAAATCTGTCAGTCTCCAATATGTCATGTGGGCTCAGTCTTGCTAGCCTTACATGAACCTTCCCACTGAAAGCAATGGTTTGACTTTAGCAATCTGTTGACACAAGTGAATGAGCAGGACTTGGCCCAAAATAAATTTGAGAAAAAAAAGAAAAAAACCCGATGCATCATAAGCACTGCTGATGTCAACTACTGCTACTGTGCTGCTACATCTCTGCAATGACAGATAACACTATAACCAGTGACACAGTGGGTCTAAAAAGCCATCCAGAAATAGATTTCCAATTTGTGGGCTGTCTGTTATTAGAAATATGAAAAGATAAAGGGCCTTGACTACCTATGTGTTTTGGGTTATCATTTATTACCATCCATACTCGATTAGAAACTGGAAATGCATATTTTTCAAAATTGTCTGGTACATGTAGTAAAATGTTTGAAAAGAACAACAGAGATATAAACAAACTAAACTAAATACAAATGAAGGCTAACTTAAAGAAATACTATTCAAAATAGGCATCAAATATAAGGCACTCTAAATGTAAAATTAAAATAAACCCCAGCATCCCCAAACAATGCTGTATGCCACAAAACGTTTGATTTCACAGAGCAATGTGTGTTTGGCTTTGCCCTGTTACATACGATACATGTAAATTATATAGCGCACACTATAGACAGTATACTATTGAATACAATTTTAAAACATCTTAATACCTAGTATATTACAACATTCTCCCCTCCTAAAGGGATATGCACTGACCTTTCCCACATGCACACCTCCTACATTTAATAATATGATTTCTTATTGCACTATAGTGTTACAAATATTGAACTTCACTTGAAGCCTAAATCACATACTCTGTGTGCGTGTGTGCATGTGTGTGCTCTGTATGTGTGCATGTGTGTGTGTTCAAGTGGAAATGTGGATAGAAGTATTATTTGGGATAGAGATGGCATTCAAATATCAATGATGTGCATTCCTCACTTCCCTTTGAAACAGAAGTTTATGGACCTTAAAAATTCAGAGCTGATCAAACAGTAGTTTGATATAATCGCAGTATGCGGAAAAACCTTCCCAATGCTTTGATAAATCCAGGCATGTAAGAATTGATATGTTTATGTGCATGTGTGGGAATATCTATCCATCTGCATTCTCTGCAACTACACAGAGATTCAGAAAAGGGTAGACAGTAATACATACATATATATATATAAAAAGAGAGAGGGTGTGAGTGTGCATGTGCATATGTGTGCGTGTGTGTGTATGTGCTAGCAGCATCTTTATACTTTGCGCCTCCCTGTTGATTCCAAAAGAAACCAAAAAGCCCCATTTTGATTTAACTGATTACAATGAATATTTTCTTAAAGAAAAAAAAACCCAAATAAAACTACAAAATTAATATCTAACAAGACTGTGGTACTGTAGGACTGCACAAAAATGTGCAAATTTTCAAAGTATCTAACATTTCTACAGCACAATATTACAGATAACAGTTCTACAGCTTAAAAAAAAATTCTACATTTCTTAAACAAAAATATTAACAGTTATGCAACCTTTTCTTTAGTTCACTTCATTGAATGATAAACTCTTGTTAAAAAAAGGAAAAAGTTTACACAGTTAAAAATGAAGCACAGGTCAGCAGTATCTTTACAATACTAAAAAACTAAATCAAGGACTTTCTTTTTAAACATTCCCACATTTTCCCTAAAGTGTTATGATGAGCAGTATGATGGGAAAGGGTGATGTTGAAGTAAAGAGTCCGCTTTGTTTGAGAAGCCAGAACCCAACCTTGCAACAAACATCTTGCACTGAACTGCAGTTCTCAAAACTCCTCTTTGCAAAAGCATGTAATCCTGAATAAGACGATCACTCTTTCTCATTAATTTCCTCTTCCCTTTAACTTCAACCAATGTCGAACCCTTGAGGTATCTGTAAATGAGATCCTTCAGACGCCTCAGTGGTCAGGATTCTTTTATTATGGTTAGGTTATTAAACTGTGAATTCTTGGTCCACATGGAATACTTCTTGTTGGGTGGGGTTCTTTTTTTGTTGGTTTTTTTGTTTTATATATCCCCAATATTTTTGTTCATTTGTTTTTTTTTTTAATTATTTTTTATTTTATATATCCCCAATAATTGCTCCTTAGCTAAGAGTTAAGAAGTACTTCTAAAGCACATCGTATGGCTCAGAAGCGGCTCTCTGGATCTTAAAGGGCCTGCAATAAAAATCCACAATGGGTTTTTATGTTGCATAGTGATCAAAGCTGCCCAGATACTCCAGTGCGGCTCGATAGCAGAACTGGTATTGATCCTAGAGAAAGAAAAATAGAAAACAAAAGCATCAAAAAGTCAGCTTGTTGGTTGGTTTCTAGTTTCTTTCAAATAATAGTGAGTATTTTGTAGCTACAAACAAATATACTGCAGAGGCATCTGCAGTTCAGCAATATTCACTTGCTGACATCAACAGAAAACCACTCTGAGCTACAACAGATGAAGATAGACACTCATTTAATGCAACAACATTTTCCACAGAATGCAGCTTCTGTTTGTGCAGAGACTATATACCCACCTACTGACAGTCTGTTATGCTGGATTAAAACAGTATCAGCATAAAGCCTTCTTCTGACAGGAACATGCTAGGATGCTTTTCCCCCATGTATTTGAAAATAAGTAGCAAAATATACAATTAATTCCACAGCTAATACAACACACTAAGTGAAAAAGTCCATCATAGCCTTAATATGGAATGCTGTATGGAAAACCACCAGGTAAAAAATCATGTTGAGAAATCAAAGGGAATCCCAACCCTTCAGTAACTAAGGCTTTGATGAAAATGTGAAGATACCTTAGCCGGTGGCAAGAAAAGGACCTAAGTGAAAAATATGGAGCTAAAGCACCTTATTCACATGAAACAGACTTCATTTCAACCTACACCTGAAAGCAGAGAGAAGTTTAGTGTGGTGAGAAATTTGCTTATACCTCTGATGAATCCAACATTTGGCAGTTTGTGTTATTCTCATGCCCATAAAGCACTCCTTTTGCACATTTATGTTATGTTGCACACTTACACTAAAACAGCACATCTATGTACTTATTTCCAACTGCAATTGAGGGTTTAAATGGTAAAAAGCAAAGAACAAAAAAAGCATTTTAAAAATTGCTCAAAAATACCAGGGATGTCTGCTTATTTATCTGATAGTGCTGTGTGGTAACTGCACAGGTTGCACGTCTTAAGATCACAATTAAAACTCTTTTGGAGGCCAGGAAACTAATCAGGTACTTGCTTCACTGAGGTGGTGTGATCACTAGTAGTTTTTTCTGTGAGTTGGAATAGTTAGAGCAGTGGCAGAATACATTACACATATGCCTGAATTTTAAGTGTATGTGTGGTCCACATGGAAGTACCTTGTTTAATAAGGATTAGATTTCCGGGCAGTTTATACCAGTGAATGAGAGATTTGTTTTCCACAGAATCGTGGAAGAAATACGTACATAACACTTCTGCTTTCAGCAGTGGGGATGAAGGGTTGCATACAGAAATAAGTCAAAGCCGGGGGAGGGAGCATATATTGCAGAACTGAACTCTGCGTTTGTCAGGTAGGCTCAAAGAAGCATAGTTTTTCTGTATACTGTAGTTATTTCTTGGAGCCAAAATGACAGAAAGCAGTCATTTTTCATTTTGCTTATCCAGAAGAATGATGGTAATGGAAAAGAAATGGAATTAACTCTTCAGTTTGGTCACAGTGATTTACTTGGCTAACTGACAAGATTAGAAATAAATATCTGTATTTTTCATACAAGTTTTTATGAAGTTGTCTTCTTAAAAGTAAAACTACCCAGCTTCCACTGAACAAGTTTAATTTTCTTGTGGAAAATGGCAAACTCTGAGCAGCCATTTTAAATTTCACAGGCTGTAATTTTAAGGCCCGTGTCAATCAAATGATACTAAATAAATGTGTGACCTAAAATGTTTCCCTTCTCTTGCCCTTTTTCTTGGTTCTCCTAACCTACTGGCTCTGGCTTAGTTCAGGCCTTCTGCTCAGAAATGAAAGTAAAAATTAAGCACAACATCGACTGATAATGTTTAAAGATTCTTTATGACATGACAGAGTTCCAAGCACACAAGCCCAGGTAACTAGTTTATAATTTATCCTTTTCTTTATTTCTCTATGCCACACTTGCTAGCATAGAAATTATTTACACTACAGTTATCCTGAATGCTGAATTTACCATTATGATTTTCAGGCAAAAATGCCACTTGCTTGGTGACTCAAAGTCAAGAAAAACATGAAAATAGTACAGTGGCAGTCTGAAGACATGATCAAGACCTTGCTCCCAGGGGGAAAAAAAAAAAATCAGTAGATCCACCTGCACAAACAATTTGCCTGCTTCTTTGTTACTGCACATTTCTGCCAGGAAACAAGGATCAAATAAAAATGGGTAACGCTTCACAAATGGATCCTCTATTGAAATGATTTTTTTCTTCCTCATCCTACAGTAACTACTGCAGTAACAGGAAGTAGTCCTTGCACTACCTTTATGGCAGACTTTATCCTATAGTCACAAGGCCAATATATGACTTCAGATATAACGCTAAGCCCATTTTATACAGTCTCTATCTGTGCATTTTTTTGCTTGTGTAAATAAATACTGTTTCTTTTCCATCGCCATGGCATATGGATACTGTTTTGCTCACCTCTGTCTGTACCATGGCTGGCCGCTGTGTCCTTAACATTTTGACAGTCTGGAAGATGTCCACAACACCTTCATACCTCATTCTTTCTAACACAATACTCAGGGTTATGAATACTCCAGTCCTTCCAACACCCGCGCTGTTGAAGAGCATGAAGAGAAAATAAAAGGAAAAAACAAATGTTAATTGACAGTTAATGCTGAAAGAATTGGCTGACAAGTTATTTGTGGTTACAACACACCATATGTGTACAAATTTCTATATGGGGAAAGGCTCACTAAGCAAAATTCCCCAGCAAATTACCACACTGCATTCAAAAGAATAACTGCGCTGAAGCAAACTTTACATGCTGCTGAGTACATCCTGACTCTCCAGTCTTCCTTGCAAAGTGACTTGGTTTGTTCATCCAGATATACAAAAATCAGTGCATGGTGAAGGCAAATGTTAACATTTGTTGCCAATAACATACATTGGAACTGACAAGAGAAAATGAAGCCAAAATGCATTTTACTGCTTGCTTTACTTTAGTTCGTCATGTATATGCCCTGTTTTGTACATCTTCACTGTGCTTTTTACCTTCTACTTTGAGTTAGAAGTATGGATGTTCATTTAGTATTGAATTTGTTCATACATGCTTCAGTTAAAATAATGGACACAAAAAAAATCTCAACTCAGGTCTTATTCAAGTCTGGCAGTCTGGATCTTTGCTTTCCAGTGCTGATATACATTTAACCATGGTCGTCTACATAAGTCTTAAGTATCTTCTTTGAGTATACATGGCTTGTTTGCTCTCTGTTCTGTCCTGGGTTTCTCCTATTAGCTTTAACCCTCAAGAAGTGACAGAAATTCTTGCAATAAATAGAACCAGTAGCTGTCAGCTTTCAAAATTAAACAATCACTTATTCACGAGTATTATCCATGGCAAAAGAGACAGGTAACTACACAGACAAAAAGATTTTCTAAGTCTGAACTTCTGTGGGTGGAAACTAAGCACGCTGCCA
Source organism: Oriolus oriolus (assembly GCA_013400235.1). Taxonomy (NCBI): domain Eukaryota; kingdom Metazoa; phylum Chordata; class Aves; order Passeriformes; family Corvidae; genus Oriolus; species Oriolus oriolus. Next base: position 35,243 of record VXBT01012011.1, on the reverse strand, counting down.
TCTCACTGTTGATGCTAATAATTTCTCAAGGTTTTCTCCAGCCAGATAACATTGGGAAGCTGAATATTTATGAGACCTATTCACCAGACAAGTGAATGGGACAGCATGAACACAAGGGAAAACCTGAAGAACACTGAATGTTCATATGAAATATGACAGAGATCCAGCAAATTTATTAAACCAGTGTGGAAATTGAATGTTCAAACTGTATGATGGTATTTTAATGTTTGGTCTAGGTCAGTGCACTTCTAGGGCTATTAGACATATGCAATTGGATTTATCAATTTTGCATAGGCTGAGTGCCCTCAGATTGCTGAAGCCAAAGGACAGCTGACACACCACTTGACAGAATATCACGCTGTCAGTGATGATTTACCTATATGGGATAACAACAGTCCTGGACATCTTAAGCAATTGTAGTGTAAGGTGCCTAATGAGGTAAATTAGACAGCTAGTAATTAAGAAACACCCTACAAAGTCCTGGAACCCGATCATTGGAACATGCTTGGACTTTACAGAGCTGATGACTGTGTAATCTAAACGAAGTAGCCCAGAAAATGACAAGCAGAATGAAGGCAGATTACCATTTTACATTCTCCTTGTTCCTGCTCCTGCTCTGCTATTTAAATTAAAAAAAAAAAAAAAAAAGAAGAAAAAAAAAAGAAAAGTATGATTTTCTAAATGTGTGAGAGGATTTTTGGCCTCATACATTAGACGAATCTTTGTTTAAAAAAATTACTCAGAAATCTCCAGCAAAAGGAAGAAATTTATTTGTTGTCTTGTGTAAATTTAAGAAATCAGTAAGTATCTGGAGACACTACTTAATGAGAAAGAGAGACTAATATGGAAAGATCTCGATGCTTGCAAATCCTAACTAGTCATCAAATGTTATGTCTTGAGACAAGTCTGTAGGAAATTGATCCTGTTCCCCTTAGAGTGGCAAGCATACTTTAACACTGTAACAATTCCTATCCAAAAATGCTTAGGATTTCTAGAGTGAAGTTAAAGCACTCCTTTGTGATGCTTTATGATTCACAGTGATTTATTATTTAAACTAGAAACTAAAGCTAGGATGCTTTAATGAACCACGAGGAAGTATTGATTTGTTGTAAGAGAGAAGAGTTTATTACTACAAATACATCTTGAATGCATTCTGGGAAAGGTCTTCCTCACTCTTGAGCTAAAAGCTGGAATAAAAAGACTATAAATATCTAATGTTGGTTGAAGTGACCATTTTGCTTCGAGGTGAACAGTCCTTTGCTCTCTTAAAATAGTTTTAGGTATCTGCCTCATGAGGATAGAAATTTTTTAATTCAACACACTGACCTATTTGTAAAAATGCTAGGGAAAGAGAAAATTTTAAATTGTGGGTCGTGGGGGTTTACTGTGTAACAGAGAAAGCAAGCTTGTGAAAATTGTGTAGAATGTGAAGGAAACCCAAAGGAAGTGACACTAGGGGAGTTTCAATTCAATGTACAACTCATCATGGTACAAACTGGAGGCATTATTTCAGTAATTCCTCAGAAATTGTGCAGGTATCCAGAATCTTGTGCTTCCTGAAAGAAACAAACTTACTAATTTGCTAGGGACACCTCCTGTTTATGTAAGTTGACTAACGCTGACAATGATGAGTAGCATTACCAGTCCCTAAATTGTGATTACAATAATAACAAAGACATTTAAAAACCAAGCCATGATTAGCTACACTGGATTTGACTTTTTTCCTAGCAGAGTCAGTGGTAGAAATCCATAATTTTACCATGAAAAATCACATGTACTGTAAGCAGTATTCACTCCAGTCACAAGTGAACATGTCTGCATGACACAAAGAACTTAGAAGAATAATATCACTTTACTTTCTTATCTGCATAAAGGCATAAATATTGCTCATTACTCCTGTCCTCTTGAAACTCATTAATGCTGAAGAATAAGGTTTATTCTTATCAGGGCTGTCCTTCATTTTCCTTTGTGAAATGAATCCCAACCCATGCTCTGCAATGCTATTCTCCTCAGCACGCCATCAAAAGTTTTAGGCATACAAAAAAAGTAGGATTCAAGTCTTCCAATACATTTATTTTGTCAGTCTTTCAGATGAGGGGATCACAAAGAATTCAACTTCTGTTTATTGCTGACTTTGGAAAGATGAGAATTTCTCTCTGTTTACTATGCTCTAGTACATGCATTAATTTGTCTTCATCCTAGTATTGCGGCACTTCTTGGCTTGCAGTAATGACTTGCAACCTGTGTCAGTATTTTGCATCTCTGTTATAATAAATAATAATATTTAATCTACAAAAAAAAAAATCATATTACAAAAATGAGTACTTAAAATCCTAATGGAATTTATAGAAAACGATTTATTAAATAAGCGATAAAGATACTATTTTTGGCCATCTGCTGTAGAGTCTAGAATATTGTAGAGAAAATAAATAAAAAATACAAGAATATTAAAAAGCCCATGCAGGATTATTCCTACCCACTGTGCAAGCTGTTTTCATCTGCATATCAATTGCAAAGGAATTGAGGGTACCCATCACATCAAAAATGAGCACTAAGTTCTTAAGTTAGAACTCATAAACTCAAACCTCAATGATCTTTTTGACAGGCAAAATTTCTAAACACCACTTTCTATTCCATTCCCTTTGTTTAGATACCTACCTTTTTTTTTGTCTCATCGTGATTGCTACTAATGTGACACTGAGGTGTAACTAGCTCATTTGCAGCTAATAATTCACACCAAAGTAACAGCCTCACTTTAATTTCTAGTGGAAAAAGTATCAGATGTAGCAGCCTGTGATAAGGCTCTTACTATGCCTTCTGTGTGCAGTATTGACCAGATTGCTTTTATGCTGCATTAGAGATATTTATAAGTGGAGGAAAAATCATGTGTTTCCACATTTCTGAAGAACTGTTTCTGTATAAATGGAATATCACAGAACAGTTCCCATTTCATAAAGCAGTTCATTGTATTCCTTTTTAGATCTTCTATTTGAGTACCTTTTCTGATAGCTCACCTCTGAAATGTTTAATTATACACCTTTGCCACAGTCAGCAATCAGTTTTAGAAAAAAACCAAATCTCCATATAATTAGTTTTTAAGCTTTGTTTACTTACCTGCAATGGACAGAAATTGGTCCATCCTGACCAAATTGCTCTTTTGTTTTATGCACTTGGCCTATGAAATCAATAAATCCTTCTCCAGACTTTGGCACTCCTTGTTCTGGCCAGTCAGTAAACTGGAACTGCCTCACTGTTCGGGACTGACCATCCTGTAACAAAAGACACAAATGATGTATCACGAAAGCGTGTTGCTGTGGCTTAAAGTTGGTCAGCCAATAATCATAAAGACAATCACAAAGTAAGGATGTTGTGAGGAGCTGGGGCATGGCTAAGACCACATTTTTGAAAACTCTTTCAACCGCAGTACTGGCTGAAGCTTTTGCATTGGCCTGGAAGTGTTTCATTAACAATATGGCATGGATTCTCTTCCATACTGCATAGGAGAGTTGTCTGGCATTCTGATCGTGTAAAAAGGATATCTGAGGCCAAAGGCATAACAACCCCATCAGTGTATATGAATTTTTTGGTATGTTTTGTTTTGAATCCTGTGGAGTAAAGATTCCATTATATACAGATCAGGTAGAATAAGGTCATCTAATCTGACTTTCCATTCCTGAGATACGCTCATCTACTTCACGGCAGGAATATCCTTACTGATAAGACTTGTTTAGTCATTGCCCTCCTTGCAGATGTTATCTTTAACAGTAAGGTGTTTTCTATGAGGTGAACATTTTTCCTGGAAGAAGATGGATCAACAAGCCAATTGTTTAACAAATTTCCCTTCGATAATGGTTCATTTTAATTCACTACCAGCTTGGAGTTAGTTAAAATTGAGAAGAAGGGCTTCCTTTCTCAAAACAAGCCATCTGAAGGTCTTCGATACCTTTGGTTAGGAATACTAACAGCATCTCTTTAAAATGCAGAATACTGCATCATAGTTATTTTTATAATGAAGCCACTGGAATTAATAAATGACAACTTCTGCTACATGCCTATTTAATGTGTAAAAAGTCAGGACACATAAAAAATTGAATAAAAACAGATAAAGCAAATTTGTTCTACATTTTCAACAACTGTGCTTGACGATTTTGACACTGTCAATCTGCACAGCTGAAATGTTCAAAATCATGGCAGTATGAGCTACTGATGTTAACTGGTGCCTCTAGACATCATGTTTTCTAAGCACCCACCATGACATGTCTTCAAAATGGTCTTCTATTAAGTGAAACTCATGAAAAATTGAAATTTCTTCTAAGTAAAACTCATGAAAAATTCAAATTATTACTGGAGATTCCTCTCAAAAAGCAGCAAGTTATGCTGGAGGCAAGAACAATCTTTCTCTCTTTTTCCTTCTGCCACAAGCACTCAGCTGTTACAGACCTTCAAAATGACATAGAAGTGATTTTAAATATAACCAAAGAAAACCCCAATGCTTTGCTTTTATATTTCCTCTGGTTTTGTGGGGTTTTGCCTCCTGTTATCTCTGATGAGTAAGGAAAACAGAAAAATGTGTAGCAGCAACTACTTTGTGAGAGGACACACATACTGTCTATTTCCACTAGACCACTGCAACAATTTAGCAGTCTGTATCTGTGAAATGCTTTTCGCCACTTAAACAAATACGTAATGTTTGAAAATGTTCACCCAATTTGATTTCTTGTGGGCATCAACACAAAGAACTAAATGTTTCCTTCCAAAATGGTATTTTTGTTAATACAAAACATCTCTGATAATAGTCTCTGTAATCCCATTTTCCCCCAAGAAAACATAATGAAATTGCATCCTCCAGATAGCCTTAGGCACATGATATAAATTCATCAAGAAGACACAAGTATAGGTTGATTCCCTTCAAAATAACCTTCCATTCTTCTAAAGTAAAGAAACAAAACCTGAAATCTGACTTACTTGCAATATGTTGTTAAGGAGATGGAAACTATTCAACAATTTCTGACCCTGACAGGACTTACACTAAAATAACAGTAACTTTCTCCAGGTAGAAAAATAAGAAAGGCACTACTTTACATAAGTCCAGCCTGTCACTGGAAAGATCACACATTTCTGTGTGGTAAATAGATCTAATGGTAAATACTTCTTTTTCAGTGTGTATATATCAACTGCATTAGTTATGTTTCATGACTTCAGTAACTCAGTATTCCAATGCAAGTCTGTGAAATGACAATAATCTCTCTTATTTAATGTTATTTAATGAGCAGAGGAGAAAAGTTACTTAGTCTACATTAGACTAGCATTAGAGCATATTGGGAACTGATCTGCAATTTCTTACAGTTCCCTCTGCTACTGACATTATAAACAGTGCTGATTTCTTTTAATGAGATTCTTGCCAACAGCAGTCCAGATACAAATGCCAAATTTTATTAAAATCTTTACTTTCAAATACTGTGACAGTTTGCACAGTTAGTTATCAAAATAAGTACTTTCAGTTCCCTATGTGGCACAGAGGGCTTTTAATGTATCATCCTATATATTGGCTGACCATTTGGATTTCTTCTTCCTTCTCACAGGGGATATTCAGTTGTCTTTTGATTAGGCTGTAGAATTTGTAATACTCTCTTACAGCCATCACTAATAGTTTAGCCTTAAATAAGACTGGCCCAACATATTGACCTCTTGAGTTTCCAGAGAAAGTGAGAACAAAGCAGTCAGAAGCAATAACTTGAAACAGTTACAGAGGTCAATTTCACTGTACAACAATTCACAGTTCAGCTTCAGAAATAACTGAGAGTTCCACACCAGACACTTGCTGCTGGCACCTACAAAGGCGCAGTGCCTCATTTTTTCTCCCTGTGGAATAACTGGGCATCTTGGATCTGCCAGAGCATGGATGGTATTGTAACAGTATGGATGGGTTTGGAGATGAGAGCGAGAGAGGATGTTTGCAACCACTCCAGCATTTACTCTTCTTTGAATGCAACAATTTAGTCAAACGATCCCAGTTACTGGGTGTGACAGCCACAAAAGCCTAACTAGAGGAAAACTGTAATGTGCATTTTGGTAATGTGCATTTCCCACTTCCTCCAGTAAACTTGGAAGGAGCTATAGTTTCCCAGCATAACTAGAAAATTTAAGATGGTGCTGTCAGCTCACTGATGAGTTTAACAAAATTTGGACCATCAAGAAAAGAGATTTTTAAAATTCGAGAAGCAACAATATGTGATAGTAAAATGTCACAACAGGACTTTCAATGTCCTTCATGCTTTTTAAAAGAGATTCATTAATATCATGTCAAATAAAATTAATTGTGGCAAATTTAATAATTTAATTATCTGGCCCTTTTTTACTGGTTTGATAGCTGTAGGTAAGCAGACTTTCTTAAATATCCTACTTCAATATAAACTTTTGAAATAACTTTTTTAAAATATATAATGTTTGGAGACATGTCAGTTACAGCTATGGCTTTTTGTTATAACTGTAGTTTTGTGATCAGAGCTTTGTGAACTATGTCACATAATAACTCGAGACAGATTTTTAATAGAAAATCAATGAAAACTATCAGCATATTTGCAGTGAAATTGGCTTTGACTATCTCTGCTTACAAGTGTGTTCAAAGACTGATGTTAGGAGCCTGTTCTCCACTTTTCTTAAGCACAAATAGGTTAGAGAAGCGATGAGTCATATGATCCTTACTACATTTCAAACAGAATGAAAATCACGTCCAATGTATCTGCAGTTTCTTTACAAAAACCTACACCTAAGTCTCATTTGCCAAACAAAAGGTTCATATGCTGACTTGATAGTAACAGTACTAACCAATTTTACTTGAAGTTCGCATTAAAAGCAGTAGTCTAGCTAATTATGAGGAAGTCTAATATTTTCGATGCTGACAGGCAACTCTGGGTAGCCACTCATGTTATTCCTGGACAGTACATCCTGCTATTTTGCTTGAAGAAGTATTATTCCACAGTGCCTACAGAAACAGGTGCTGGCAGTATGTCTTCCTGCCATGCAGACTGAAGTGCTAGAAATCAAGTCTGAGAAATGCCAAATATAAATTAAAAGTTTATGTACATTTCATCTTATATGAGTGGTCAGTTTTGGACTCAGGAATTCAGATAAGAAATGCAGTACAAAAATGAGGATGCTAAGGTCACAGCTGCATGTACCTACTCTGCAGATATACTAGAGAGCTGAAAATGTCCTATATGAAATACCAAATTATAATGGTCAAATCTTGTCCAGCTTTTCTTATTAATGTCATTTGCTCTGCAGTTTTAAAATCTCAATGTATTAACCTTCATACTCACTCAGCCTCAAGGGTGGTGCAAAACAACACCGTAAGTGGCAAAAATTGTACCTAGTATTGATCAAATGAAAAATGAGGAAAAAGTGGGAAATGGTCCTCTAATAATCTAATGTATTTTGGCACAAATAGTTCAGAACTACAAAACTGTGCTGCCCAGATGCTAGACCTGAATGAAGTCAATTGTTTCTACAGAAAGATCCCATTTATTTAAAAATAACTTCATCAGCTTTTTTATTATTGCTTGTAGAAAGCATCTCTCTAGGGTTTTCTTAATTATAATAAAAATATCAAAAACCCCAAACATTGAAAAAGAAAGACATAGACATTTTCTTTTAAACTTATGGGAACGAGTGTAATGCTATGTTGACTTACCCTTGCATCTGTAACCTTGAATTCCCTCAGAATATACTGTGGCATGTTGTACTCTGCCATTGGATCTACCACAAAATACTGGTATCTGGCTGAGCGCTCCGCAGGCCAGTACTGGTGGCATTTTTCCTACAAAATAACAAAACAACATACATTTCCTATTACTTGAGAACACTACCATAAACTGGTATAAATCCTTTTTTACTCAGCTAAGTGTGATATTCATGGAAAGTGCCAATAGTGACAGGAACATGAGCTGCTTGTGTTAGTGTAAACATTAAACTCGTAGAGTAAAAAATTATCTTCAATACTTCATTGCAAAGGGTTTCTCATTGGGTGCTGTATATCTGAACTTGCTTACACTTCTGCTCAGATTTACTATCAGTGACAAGAACTACCCCTAGCCTAATTTTCAATGGCAAGTTTTTATCTCAATTTAAATCCTGATACTATGTTCAGTTTTCTTCCTTTTTGCTTGTTGGAGCAAGTCCCCCCAGCCTCAGTCACGATTCTATCTCTGCATCCACTAGCCATGTCCTGAATAATCTCTGTTCTCTCAGACACATGGCCTAACTCTGATTTCACTTATCAGATGCCAGCTTTCTCTTGGTGTAATCCTGTCCAGATAGCAGACTGCTTCGTTCTTTCCAGTAGACAGAGTATCAATGAAATGAGTTTAGAACTGTAAACTGGGGGCTGAAACTTTAATGTGCAGGACAGAACACACAGAAGACATTCAGATCTCAAAAATGCCACACTTTCTTTTACATTTTTGCAAGGAGATGCTGGAAAAGTGAAGTTTCCAAATAAGAGATCTTTCTTTTTCAATAGAGAAAATATGTGGAGTTCCCTCCACATATGTTGGAACATCACCACGCAAACCCACTTGCTGAATCTCAGCGTGCCCCACAAAAACATGCCAGGTCTAGTTTGTCTATTGCAACACTTCAACAGACACTTGTAAATGTAAACACTTACACCTAGTGACCAGGAAGACCACTCCTATTTCAGCAGGAGAAGGAACCAAAATTCTCATCTTTAGATATTCCTAGAAAGAGCTGCTGTAACCAACATTTTAGTAAAGGAATATTAGAGCAGTACTTACTCTGCCCATTTCTCGTAGTTTAGTGAGCATGACCACAATTGTAGAATTATGCTCCCAGAGCATTCTCCAAAAGTCTTCAGTTGTTTCTGCTAAAGGACCCTGTGTAGCTATGTAAGCTTTTTGTTGTCTATGTAAAAAAAAAGTAAATTAAGAATAATATTTTAATTAAAAAAATGAATTTATACTCATGTTCTCTGTTTATATGTAAACATTGTCTAGAGGGAAAGTGTATATACTATTAATAATGAGCACATTAAAACCTTATTATGATTGTTTAATCAAACTATGGCTTTTTATTTTTAGAACTTTCAGAGGAAAATTACTCTGTTAATATTATGATGTATGACTTTATCATGATTATTTAAATTTTAATGCAACTCTAATTGCTCAATTTTGTGTGCTGTAAAAAGCACTTAAGAAACACTTAGTTGTGCTGGTTCATTTTATAGAAATAACTGTCTAACAATCTATTAAGTTTAGGAATTATAGCATCAAGCAGTTTCTTTATTAACTTCTCTTCAACAGTCTGATGCCTCCAGCAAAAGTAAGGCAGGAAGAAAAGCTGGGAATGGAGTGTGCATTTCCAGGCCCTAATATCCTACTAGTGGAAGCTACCACCAAACTGTTAAAAGATTGGATCAGCAGCTTTCCAAGATGATGACCAGTTTGCGTTGTTGCTTCTTTCAAGCAACAGAAACACCTTTGTGGGTGATAGTGGAGATGAAGTTTATTTTCAATGATGAGCAGAAGCTCATGAAATTATTCCTGGGATATAGGTACCCAGGCACACCTAAACTGACTTAGGCAAACCATACCATTTCGCTTTCATGCCTTTTTCAACCAGCTGCTTAGGTCAGCTGAGGGCATATTGCTCCATGTTGCCATGAAGATGCTGGTGGGCTGCCCATCTGTTTACATACAAAAGGCTTTTTGGTGGTTAGGTCAAGACTTAGTCAGTGCTCCAAGACCACAGATTATCACCTTGATGCACAGACTATATCTCCTGTATCTTATTTCTATATATCCTTTCAACTGTGAAGAAATAGGGATCCGAGTCATGAGCATGCCTAAAATCTCATTAACTTTCAGCACGTAAAGCATACTGAGAGCTCTCAGTGGTTTAAAGACAGGTAAAAATACAATGTTTAAGAATCTATGTAATTGACAAAATTTTTCTATATTACATGGTGAAAAAACATAAACCCTTTATTAAAATTAAAAAAAACCACCAAATCAAACATGCCCATAACAGATAACAAATACTAGATTTCAATAATAAGTTTTGTTATTTTCAATGTAATTACATAAACAATTTAGTAAACTTTTAAAGCAGCACAGATAAGAACACATCACTATTTATACCTGTATCCATCAATGAAACTGGCATTAATATAATCAGAGCCTTCTACTCCTCGGATAGGCTGCAAGCATACCCTTGTGGACTCATATGGCATAATATTGACAAGGCGATTTTTGAATTTATTACATGGAAGATTGGCACTGATGAATCTTGAAGTGTGAGCCTTAGAGCTAGCAAGACGCTGTTGAAAAATTAAAATAATTAAGGCCAGGTATAACAAAAATAAGTGACACTATCAGGTTTTATAATCTCTGCTCAGTATCCATTAATGAATAATTTCAAATTCAGATGCTTACTTTTCCATATTCGATTGCGTTAGCCAAATATTTATAAAGCTTAACACCTTATACAACTACAATGTCTGCTCTGTTAGTGCATTTGGACAAATTCCAGTATTAAACCACTACAAAAACATGTATTTCAAGATATAATAAGAACAATAAAAGAACAGCACAGTTACATCACCCTCATGGAATGGTTCTTGTCCAGACACCCACTGAGAATAGAACTGCATTTTTACAAAGAACCATCTTCCTGATTTAAAAATTTAGTTTAACGGTGTCTTTTATCTTTTGGTTACTGGAAACAACTGGTGGAGAGCAGAGCAGCTTTAGTGTTACACCATTTGGTTTCAGTTACCCACAACATAAAATCCCAGTACCTTAAATTCCAGCTCCATTCCTGTGACATTCTCTCCTGTTTCTATCTGTGTCAGCTTCTGGATATATGCATACAGGTTTCTGGCTGGCACTTCGGTATTTCCACATGTCACTGCTTCCAGCAGTGCATCATGGATAAAGATGTATTGGTCCTCGGTTTGAACCATGTAATTCCTCTGTGCTCTCATTAGAGTTACGTGGCCATAAATATCTACAGTCTTTTCATGCTTTATTCTCTCTAACATGGCATCTATCACAATGAAACAGCCAGTCCTGCCGACTCCAGCACTAAAAGAAATGAACACGGGAGAGAAAACATGGACTGTTACATTCACTGTGCTTACTTTTACATCATTCAGGTTTCAAAGTTTTGTAATGCTGATTTGAACAGTATATGTTTCTGAATATGAACATCAGCTTTTAAGAAATATGTTGGTGCCCTGAAATAAGTAAACTCCTTAAACATCCATTACAAGCAATTGAGAACACAGAATGCTTTTATATGAGATCTTTGCATCTTGCATTTTCAGGTTTGACTATAATAGAAATAACACACCTTGCAACATGTTCTCAAAATATGTATGTTCTCAAAAATGGAAATTTCTGGAGATGATGAATCTTTTAAGAATTCAAGCTTTATTTGTAGCATGATTTCTAAGTCATTAAACATGCTGTTGTTGCTATTCTCTTTACAGAGGTAAATTTATAGGCAAACAATAATCTTACAGAAAATGAGTCTTACATATTTCTATCATACTTTGGTGGTAAACTTTCCACCCCTCTCCCAGTTCTGCTGATGGAGCTTTTATTAACACAGTTTGTTCTGTCCTCTGCTCTTTCACTTGGCTAGGACATACCGTTAGTCTTTGCAATGCAGACCCATGACCAGATAGCTGTACTAGCTGTAGGCTGGGGAAAATCCAACTGTTTGGACACCAACTGTACTGAATCAAATCAGACCATATTTTTGCACTCATGTGTATGCACAAGCTTTATGAAGTTTTGTTTGAACTATTTGCACACATGTAGCTAAACAAAGCTAAAGTGTAAAATGGTTTTGTACATCATTTTTCTGTCCAGGATCACATCATGCCTGTAACAATGAATGATAGTTTCAGGCCTTCTAAATCCTTAACTTTTTTCAGTTAGTGACATGAAATTAAGTACACAGTAGAGTAAGCAACAGTTTATAAACTCTCAAGACACTGAGATTAGCTAGGTTAAGAATATTTAAGAAGCCCACAAACTGCAATTTTTTGAATATAAATAGAAAGAAAGAAAAAGAATTATAACCCAGCTTTGAGAGGACAATTATATAAAAGCCAAACCATCTCACATTTCCTATATATTTTCCTGAGATATTAACTATTTTAAGTCCATCCTGAAATCTACAAGCAACGTCAAAAATTTATTTCTTTCATGATGCCTTAAGAATCTTTGCCAACTACCAGCAAATTGCATTTACTTATAACCAAATCAGAAGGAAGCACAGAAGAAAGATATTTTATCTCACATGAGGTAAGTCTTCTTTCTAAGACTGTATATTTACATATTGTTAATCATGTATTCTTGCCATGGATTACTCCTCCAAGCAGCAGACCCCCTTCAAACAGCTGAGGACTTCTGCTAACAGACCAAATGCATCAATCTCAACTTTCTTAGATGCCACTCTGACAAGAATTAATATTCTGAGTTTAAGGAAATTTACCAATCAGTGATATTCATCAGTGGGAGTTGTAAAGAAGGAAACATAAAGAGAAGCAAAATGATGGTTATCCTAGCTAAACAGTAGTTCATTTACCTTGTATAATAAAGGCCTGCATTCCAGGAAAACCTGTTGACATTAACATTGCTAAAAATCATGGAGAAAACCTCAAAAAGCTGTCTCACTATTGTGATTTTCTTTGAGTTTTTTTGTTCTCGTAATGGCAATGAATCAACAGAAGTATCACAAATTTGTATGTCAGATTGGTTTATATCAAGTTTTAAACAATTCCTTCAATGATTACTCTTCACATTCAGTTTTTATCTCTTTAACAAGTGTGGGCCAAGTGAGAAATATGAAAGCTTGGCAGTGCAGATTTTCTTAGTAATCTAGAATATGGTTCTTTTTCCTGTAATGTATTAATGAATTGCTGTTCCAACATCATGGTTACAACTGGATATGACATTTTTCAAATCAAACATCAAAAAGTTCACTGGTACCTGCAGACCATAACTGCAAAATCCCAAGCCAGTTAAAAGCTTGCACCTTCAGCTGGACTGAGTAATTTTCAGTTCTTCTTTTCATGTCTTTTATATATAATTTACATATTTACATATTTATTTTTTCCAAGAGCAAACTCAAAGAAGAATAGTTATTAGCGTACTCTAGCACAGAAGACACTTGCTAGTCTACAGGTTTATGGGGAAGTTGTGAAGATCATACCAGCAGATCCAAACACATCATTATGCACTGATTTCATGATAAGGATGGGGGGACTGACACACTTCATTTATGGAGGCATTTCGCTTCACTGGGCTCCTGACACACTCCTCTCTGGATAATTTTATCCAGCAAGACATTTTACTCCTTTAAGATGTTCAGTACATTCTAATTCTGCCCGTTAAAAATGGGCTGTGTGTCTACCAAACTACTCTTTTCACTTTCCACATAAAAATGGAACCAGTGTTATGAAGATTTTGACTTAATTCCTCTTTGAAACATGCCCTTTTGGCCCCAATACCTTCTAACTCCAAACTCCAGTAGCTTATTATATAAAAAAGAAACTATCCTATCCTAATTTTTTATCCCATTTCTCTTTCTCTTCCACTATCACACAGCCTTCTTAATATGGTATGATACACTGCTGCGAAGCCATACATTTTGAATCCTCACTAATAAGCCACTGAAACACGAAAAAATTCCCTGTATTTTGTCTGGTAACCATGCTAATTCACCTAATAAGAATAATTTCACAAATTATTTCTACCTTTGTTACTGTCTTTCTTGCCCTTTTAGTTTGCATCTTCTGGTGTTACTGTCAAACTTAGAATTTTTTTGAAAAATTCTTTCAGCTAGTGAAAGATACTACTGCTCTTTCAAGCTGAAAACCTAAGATACCTATTAAATAGACATGCCTACTAGGAAACTTACTGCTTCAAATACTGTCACTTATAGTATTATAACATTTGTTTTCAATTTCTAAAAACATGACTGACTCAGTCCCATGAGCTGAAACATGTTTAATGTCCTGTGATGCAATACAGCTACAATAGCTACAATTCAAAAAAGGAAAATAAAGAGGCATAAGGGGGACATTCTGAATTCAAATCACTGTATGCATGTGTTAAAGGTTGGCTTTTGTGATTAATTTGTAGCTGTTTAAATGATGACCCTTTACTGATACTTCAGTGATTTGGCAAAGGAAGGCAGTGTAATTACCAGTATTCACAGATCATTTAATTGGAAGCAAAGACAGTAAAATATGGACCAAAAATCATGTAGGACATTTTTGACTCATATCAGGGGAAAATTTTATTGAATATTACTGTTTCAGACTGAATGAAGCTTGCATTTATGAACTGAAAGTACACGAAATTGCTTGTGATATGGGAAATACATAAAAAGGTCTGGATTTTATTGAGGAACTTCATATGATTGATTAGACTCCAATCCCACAGAAATTCTGTAGCAGTTCTGACAAGAGCAATATTTAGATTATTTTCCCATTTTGCTATTAGGAAATTAGAACAGAGTAGAAAATCACCCCTCTGTCCAGGAAGCAGCAGAAAAAGCCCCTTATGAAACCACTGAACATCCTTTTGAAAAGAAACATCTGATTAATGTAACATAAAGACATTGTGCAAAGACATAAATTTAAATTTTGTTTTAGAATAGATATTGGACTGCTTCAAGAATTATATACCAGCTTGTAAGACACCTTTGAGAATTTATCTGCAAGTGTGGTTATGGTCGGATACCAGACAACAAGGATGGTATACAGCACTTTCCTAGGTGCAGTGCTTTACCAAATGGAAGAATTTACTGACTGAATTTTCTTCATCTCTAGGCTATGCATGGAAGCAACCATATTTATCACTGAAGTCACATAAAATGTCTGAAAAAGAACATGCAATTAAAAAAATCAGAAAACAGAATATTTCACTACAAGCAGATAAAGGTCAGTCTAGAACTCTCCCTCATTTTCACAGTAGTGGACAAAAGCATGGGAGCATCACAACCCAAAAGCCATCCTTATATCTTTCTTCCTTTATGGAGTTTTAATAAGATTTTTCCTTTCAGTCTTTACATTCTCAGAATTCTAGTATTACCATAAATTCTTCAAATATAACTGCCCCAGATTTAAGCCCATATTTTTTTGTAATATGTAAGTGTAAAAGTATTATAATGTTCAGAAAGTAAATTTGTTCTTCATTTAATCCCAAGTACAGCTCTGGAGAGATCAAGGACAAGAAGCTGTTTTACAAGACAGTAACTTGAACACAAACAAACAAACTCTCAAATATTAAAGCACACAGATTCAAAACTCCCAAAAATTTCTCCAACAAATCTCATGTACAGGGAATATTTGTTCATTAAAATAATTTTAAAAGCTGAGTTTTCCATGCAGGCTAAAAATGTAGCATTAGTAATGTTCAACGAACCTTCAAACAATGACATACCATTACAGCACTTCAAATCCTCACACGAGACATAAATTAATATTACATAGAAGAGATGAAAAGAAAATGACTATTCGTTCTTTACTTGCCAAAGAAGAATTAGGATCATGAAATGAAATAATGAGAATTTCAAACAAACAAGAAGTAATTTTTGAAGTAATACATAATTAAATTGCGAAACGCATTGTTACAGAATACCATGTATGACAAAAAGAAATTCAGAGAGGAAAGGATCAGTTAAGGGATATTAACCAACATGTTACAGACACAACGTCCCCTACAGAAATCCTTTTATTAGATTTTGCTGGAATTTGGATAGGGACTCTGAAAAATAGACACGTCCTGGCAGAGAAACTGAAATGCACTGTCTAAATTTGGTCTCATGGTCCTACATAGCTACAAAAGGCATAAGCATTCCGTTTCCCAATTGTAAATCAGATCATCTTAGAACTCTTCTTTTGAATCAACACTTCAGCCTCCAGGTACCTGACACCTTTAGGAACTATACCATTGAAAAGGCACACCATTAATTTTGATACTTGCTGCTTCTTTCTTAAAAGGGACAAATTATCATAACTATTCTACCTGCTTCTTTCCTGAAGTCATGAATTGTTGGTGAAAAAAATCTCTTACTCTTCTGCTTGTGAGATGGAATAGCAGAAATTATACATAACTGAAAAGTCGTTGGCCTTATTTCATACCACTTATTTTTCTTATCACAGGTTCCCTTCAGAAATGACTGTTGATTCCCTATAACAATACATGCCATAATCCTGCTTTTCATAGACGATTTTTACATATACACCTTACTTAATCACTATGTTATCTGATTTCTTCAATATCCAGACATATAAAGAAAATAAATTAAAATAAACTTTGTTCCTCTGTACTATTTTATCTGTGTACAAGGATTTACTATGATTTTTTATTTCCAAATTAATTCAGTTCTCAGATAGTCTCCTTATTATTCTCCTACTTCTCTATATACAATCTTATATATGCAATGTACTGAATTCTGCAGTTATCACCAAAGAGCAACTATCCTAAATAGATCTTCCCTGTGATATTTGTTGAGTTTCAGTGTATACTTTACATTTTTTGTACTGTACAGTGCATTCACAAAGCCTTCTCGACATCATGCTTTCCACCAGAGAAAGAATGATCTAAAATTTACTGAAATAGAGTTTAGAAAAAGGAAGTATTTTAAGGTTAATTTTAAAAACACATTTTACTGCAACTTGTTACCTTCAATTAAAGACAGATCTATGCCTGAACAGCTGTAGTAAATACAGAAAATGATACTTCTGGGTAATTTAGCAGAGGAAGTACACTGCGATCCTATTGTCGATAAATAAAAGCAAAGATTACAGCACAGCAGAGAAGTCAATGAGCAAAAATTATGCTGCTTGCTGCTAACAACTATTTGTTGCTTTCTTTGCACTTCAACCAGCTTTGCATTCTCAGGGTGGAATGTTTTGAGAAGTTGCTTTGTACTTTTTAATATTTTTCTGTGCTTTGATTACATTTTCATGGAGAAGAGTTATTAGCCTACCAGTGCGAGTAACAGAAGGTGAACTGATGCTATCTGATAACGAATTAAAGAATGTGGGAAGAAATGTGTTCCATAGTACTGGATAACTGGAAGACCTTGAAAGTACTTGCTAGCCACTAAGATTCTGATTCCAAGTTTCAGAGTCCTCTGCACCCTTCCCTGATTCTAGGTGTTTGTATTCCTATTGTGGCCAACAACTGTTTCTTTTCTTAACAGCAGCTGCCTTTGGGGATTTTTTCTGTTTGGGTTTTAGACTGATGGAGCAGTGATGAAGTCTGAGGTTGTCATCCAGACACAGGACTTCATCTGGTAAGTAAAAGATAAAAAGAAGACATATCACCAGGACTCCTCAGTCCACACCAGATTTTTTTTTTCAGTACCAATCACAGTTCAAAGCCCTGCATGAATCTGTCCACAAATCTTTTTTTTTATCTTTTCGTACTCCCCTGCTCCCCCTTCCCCTACTCTGAAAACTTGGAAATAACGAGTAAATCACTCCTGAACCTTGAAGCTGATATGACTTTGGTAGTAGGCCTGTTGTTTCCATCTCAGAATGTCTCTTCCTTTTCCATCAAAAACTGATGCACTAGAGAATACATTCAGAGGATGAGACAAGTATGAAGTTGCCACCTCTAGATTTGGTTTAAACTGAAAGGGTTGCAATACAGTATTAATGCAGTGAGATGCTACACAGTAGAAAATTGAGTTTAAAAAACCCTGACGCTTCTCTGATGAGCTCATATGAAGGCTAGCCCTGATTTTTCAGACCAAGTGGCGAAAAAAATAAATACCCTTTTTAATATCTGACAATTCTCCACTGACCGCTGAAGAGCCTGGTTACTGGTACTCATTACAATGTTCCTTAACCTCTACAATCTTTATACTGACATGAATTCTCTGTAACATTGAAAATCAGGTTGTGAAAGGTTAATACCACTAAGCATTTCGAATTTCTTAATCACAACTTGTCATTTAGAGGTGAGACACTAATCTCTTCCCTTTTTTTCAGGATTTTGAACTTATGAGCAAAAATTGTGGACAAGGTATGATGAAAATAATGGGAGTTTTAGCATAGAAGTTTCAATGTAGCTGTAAAATGAGCTTGGATATTGTTATGACATTAAAATTATTTTTAAAATTCAGGTGACAAAAAAAATAGACATCACAATGCAGAATTCACTTGGAACAGCACTCATTGACAAAATCTGATAATAAGTGATGAGACTCTGAAGTGAGTCTATAAAAGTATGAAAAATAAAGAAAGATTAATATTCAGGGCAGAATACTGATTGGAAAGCCTCCATGAAAAGATAACAGGACTATTTTTAAAGCTGCGTTTTACTTCTAGAGACACGGGGAAAGGATTTAAAGAGACTTTCATGCTGATTACTTTAGATAAAAATACAGCCTGTTCAAAGTTAGCCAAACACGCCGGGTAGCCAAGTTGATGCAATGTGTTCCAGTATACTCTGTGTCTATGGATATTCTGGAATTTAATGTAGGTACAGCTGGGAAATCTCAGAGATACCCCTTTCCAGAATTCAGCTATTGGGTTATAAAAATATTTTCACATTTCCTGCAGATGGCTGGATTCTTTTCTTCACTCATAATTTTAATTCAGAATTCATTACGGACAGCTGCAGGCGCTGATAGAACCTAATTGCTCTTTTACTAGACTCAGCTGCAAGCAGTCAGATTTCCTTTTCCTTTGTAGAGTATATTATATATAAACATGGGTGGGGAGAAAAATAACCAATTAACTAAATACATATGGATAAAATGACTCACTAAGAGTGCTGATCAAATAATGTATCAAACTACAGCTTAGGTCAAAGGAAATTACAGGCCTTGTAGGACATGATAATATATATATGGAAATAATTATCAGCACCAACATATTTGTAATTTGAGATAACACATGGAAAAGGCATTGCCTTTGTTAAAAAAACTTACAGACAATTATTACATTTTAATGAGGGGCAGGTTATTTCGCCGAACGAAAAGTCATCAGTCTTCAGCAGACCTGCTCAATTGAAACCATTTGTTGGCCAAATCAAAGTCAGGCCTCAGTATGTCCACTGGGCAACTTAGAAGAAAATGTGGCATAATCAGGGAACAATTTTTACTGCCTTACCTCTTATTAAAAAAAACCCCCATATATTAAAAAAAAGATATCCCCAGGGAATAGTTACTGTTACTCAGGCTACCAAAAAAGGGTATGTCACAAAACGAAGGAACAGAGACAGCCAGCAAAAATGTCAAGGGATGTGAGGACTCCCTTCCACCTCCCTCCACATGACAAATACTGGAATGGGTTAGAATATTTTGCTGTCCCAGTTTTCTATGATGGATGAGCTCAAGGAAAAGTCATAGACATGTAAAACATGAAACAGCATTAAATAACACATTTTTTAATCCTTTTGTCCAAAGACATTTAGGGAAATGAAGGGGCACATATTTAAATTAAAAGTAAATAAATATCTTCTAACGTAATGTGTGAAACAACTTAAGCAAGAAAAAGGTCAAAGCCAGTTAATACCACCTGTTTTCTTCTTTAAAATATGTGTACCACCATGAATACAAGCAAAAAAGTATACACCAGTTTCTCTATGTAGCTAAAGGAATAAAGGGGAAAAGAACCTAAATCATCATGAAACAACTAGTCACTAACTGCTTGCTGCTGGAGAGGAAACTTTACCAAAATATTGTTGACACTGGAGTTTTGTACTTTCCCCTGAAGTTTCTGACATTTGCCATTGTCAGAAACAGGATACTGGCCTAGACAGAACACTGATTCTATCTAGTAATAGCATTTCCTATGTTCCTTTACAGATTTCTGACTGCTACCAGAAACAAACCTTACCCTATGCAGTCACAGCAGCTTTTTAGGATTTCAAAAGATAATCCAGCCCTGAGTCACACCAGTGGGGGGTATAATCCCCTGAACCACAGGCTAAGTGCCAACCAAATATGGCTTTATAGACGTATGACTGATTTAATCAAAGAGGCCACAAGTAAGTGTTTTTCATTATTTGAACCTGCATGATGAAATATTGCTATTACTTGTTATTTATGTGTTTTTGAATTTTAATAATGGTTGCAGTGATACTTTCTGCGTTTTAATACTTATAAACAATGGAAGCATATACTGTACATACAGCAGCTTCATTCAGGTTTTAGAAAGGGCTTGTTTGCTGTGCAGAACTGGTTTCTAACTTGAAAGTGGATCAGCATCAGTTTGCTTGTGTCTGACACCTCAGGGAGGATTACTAGATAACATAGCACAGTATTTTCCTACTCCAACAAAAAAACCTATCAAGGCCAATTTTAAAGGATCCTAAATGCTGTCACATTAACTGTGGTATGGTAGTTCTTGTCATGTTCATACTTCCAGGTTTTCATATGCAAGTACCTAAATTTAAGGAAGAAAATTAGAGACCTAAACTAATAAGACCCAAACTGCTCTTAAATTGAAGAGAGATTGAGCTGGGGAACGGCATCTTTGTTATCAAGAGGATTCTAACTAGTGACACTCAAATTTGAAACAGAGGAAAGAAAATCCAGCATTACCCATCCATCACTGGCTCTATCAGCATACAGACAGGGACACTGCTTTTTGTCTGTATAATTGCATGAACACATCCCAGTAATTAGGTGAGAGCTCTTGCACATACAGCATAAAATACCAGGGTCTTCATCTGTAAGGTTTCCGGAATCTACATTTTCACAACCTTGAAAGATTTTATGGTGAGACTATGAAGGCAAATCAAAACTCCTCTCTATTTGTGATATCTGTGACATCTCCTGTCCATGTCTGTAATACCATACATTACAAAATTACCAAGGAGTATCTTGCCATACCAATTTTTTCCATCTAGCCTTTATCAACTTTTCTTTTACACTCTTTCTCTCTTTCCAGTAGATCCTGCAATTCCATCAATTGATCAAAGACAGAGAAACTATCCAAAAATTTCTAAATCAAGTGAATCCAGTTCCACTTCCTTAAACAGAGATCAACCATCCAAGACATAAACCCTGCAAGCCTTGGAATCATATCCTCTATAGCATACATGTTGAAATAACTTGTAAGAATAAAGGTATGTGTAGAAATGAAATTACTGCCAGTCAGTTATGCTGATTGCATGGTTTGAGTAGCTGAGACTATTAATACAGATGAAATACAAGGAAAAACATGGACTTTAACTCGTTATATTTTTATATTAAGAGGAACTAGATATCCTAAGTAGGATCACCAACTATACATTTTTTCAATATGAGATTCTAATAACAGTCTTATCCCTCTCTGCTTTTTATTAGTGAACAATGACTATGAGAAAAAAAAAAATATTTATGAGATGTACAGTGATCCACAGCTAACAGCTGAAGAGTAAATAGTGTTACAGTGTTTTTGTATAGGCATGATACTCAGCACAGTTTAATACACAGTACCAACTCAGTGACTTCTGGACACAGACATGTGAGTAAAGCAGAGAAAATTCAGAATATTTATGATATCAAAACACTTGTCACAGTAAAATGCTTTCACTGTCTTTTTCTCCCTAGAGCTTTCAGCTGTCCAAGGAAGTTAGGAAGGGTCCTGGACTGAAGGGTCCTGGGAAGGGATGAGGAAGATTCTAGTATTTTTCCATCTTATTTGTGATATTTCTGAATATGTACTGGGGAGGTTTTTTCCCCCACCGTGAAAAAGGATAGGCAGTCATCTGCAACCTACTCACTGCAAGGATTAAAAAATGAGCACTTGTAAGGCCTATGGCAAGAGAAGCAGTTCAAACGATACAGAACTGAAATAAAACAATCCACCGGAAAATCATTGCCTTTGATAAGCATTTTTTTTTTCTTAAATGTTCTATTTTTTTTCAAAAACATGGAACAAAATTAGGTAAGTATTCTACTTTAGGAAATAGAATATCATATGGTGTTTTGTTATTTTTTGAAAATTATCTTGTTTTTCACTCTGCTAACTGGTTATGTTAGTGTAGTCAGATACAGATTTACTTAAAACAGTCACATTCCTCCAAACATCCAAATTTTTCTGTTTGCAATAGAAGCATTAACAGTACCTGCCACGGCTTGACAAAGTATCTTAGAGATATGCCCCTTGGTGCTGGTAATAAAAGAAAGATTGAAACATGTGGGATTGCACTAACATGTTAAGCTTTTAGGTAGTGCTACTGAACCAACGACTAAAGTTTCTGTGATGTTTTGAAAACATAGTGGCATAAAATTCCAAACACCCTCCAGTGCTGGTTTATTGTGATCTGATTAGCACCTGTTTGCCCGCACTAATCCAACTTCAAACAAAAACGTGTGTTTTCCCTGCTATCATTAGACCACACATTAGAGTCTCACCAGTGTGGAATCCTACGGTTTAAGCCTGCATTTTTTCATTAAAGAAACAAGTTTTTCTAGATCAGCTCTGCAAATTAGGGCAAGTCATACAGAGATACCGGTGGGATTGTGGTATTTCTCAACTTCTGTGCAAAGGGACTGAAAGGGTAGTCTTAAAATATAAATGTAGATGAAAAAAAGCATCTATGTGCATCAACTATTTCAACCACCACAGAAAAATATTCAGAAAAATTACTCTAAATAAACCAACCAAGATTTGAACACATTGTGTAAAGTACCTACAAACAGGATCACACTGTTAAATTTCATTTGTGGAATTTTTTTTTCTTTATCCAGCTTTAATTTATCTGCTTTTCTCTTCCAAATCTCACAGTAAGAATAAGGATCTTGGAACACTTTAACTCAACCTTGACTGAGGCTCTACTGAGCTATCTTTCCCAGTAGATACAGACAGAAAACTTCACCTCTTTTCCTGGGAAAAGAGTACAGTCACATTATGCATTTATGCTACTACAACTACACCTTTTCATGGAGGTAGTCCTTCCAAAATATCTGATTACTTAACTTAAAAAATTTGCATTTAGATTAGGCCTTGATGTTTCCCTTGGTGCTCCATAATTCTTTCAGCAATAATTGATGCTTTTTTTCCCCTTAAAAATAACAAACCTGTGAATATATTTTAGGTATCTTTTCTACTTAAAAACATTCCAGCTTTTCTGCACAAGTGTGCTGTTTTGGCTGGGTTAGAATTTATTTTCTTCACAGACTTCTTGCCTCTGTTTCAGTGTTTGGTGTAGCTCAAGGAAGTTGGAGGTACATGAGAGGTTGGGAGGAGACACAGGTGACCCAAACTGACCAAAAGGGGTATTCCAGACCATATGGTATCATGCTTGCTATATAAAGTGGGGGGAAGAAGAAGGAAGGGGGGGACATTTGAAATGATGGTGTTTGTCTTCCCAAGTCACTGTTACGTGGGATGGGGCCCTGCTCTCCTGGGGATGGCTGAACACCTGCCTGCCCGTGGGGAGCAGTGAATAAACGACCGAAATCCTTCTTGTGTGTGCAGCTTTTGCTTTCCCTATTGAACTGCTTTTATCTCACCCTACAAGTTTTCCAGCTTTTACCCTTCTGACTCTCCCTCCAGTCCTGCTGGTATAAGAGTGAGTAAGCAGTTGTGTGGGTCTTGGCTTCTGGCTGAGGTTAAACCACAGCAACAAGTAAGAGCTTTGACTGGTAGAATGTACTCATGAAATCCTCAACAAGTTTTTAACTTCTATATTAGATTCATATTCAATACTGTACAGGCAATCAAACTGTTATCAAAAGCAGACGTCTAAATGACATGTAAAGATGCTTGTTGCATATATATTAGTAATAAATAATTACCAATGTTTTTGGAAATTCTGATCATATAATTCTGCATTTCTTTTCTATCATCACACAAAAATTATTAAAAAATATTTTCATTTGCATATCTTTGACATACATTTATCAGAACTTGTCTTACCAAGTTTATTCATGTAGAATGGTAATATGTATATTCTCAGTTAATTTCACTAGTTAGAACTATGCTTTCTTTTTCTGGTCACAGTTATGTATCTACAGGGTGGGTTCTTCAGTAATCATGTGTTTTCAGCTCAGACTTCTTCCCACTAAGCACAATGTAAATTATTAAAGAAATTCTTCATACATGCAAAAACCATTTCCTAGGAACAGGATATTAAATTAGCTTACCAGCAAATGAGGCTTTGATACAAACTGGTCTGGGGCCACTCGTGAACTGGGTCTCCAGCTACCTTGATTCTCTGTTGGACATTTAGCTGTATCCCAAAACCATGGAGCAAACTAGAAAAACCTTTTAATCTCTTAACGTGAAATGAACTGAAAGACAACTGCTGGTCAGTATTAAGGCAGATGGGTATAAATGCAGTAATGAAAAGCTTGGGCTAAACCTTTCACCTGCAATACCTACCTATAAATACAAAATAAATAGGGGGTTACTCTGTAAGATCAAAATACAGACATCTGGCTCTTGTATTTGTCACCCACGCAGGGTGAGAAATAAATTCTCCCTGTACTTAGTTGTGTGATATCTTTGTTTTTCAGTTTCTATGGTTTAAAAGTTTGCAGAAAAAGGCTTCCACAGATTCTTCAAGCCTGCCCTTTTTATCAAACACATTTTGAAAGGCAACTCCCATACTGTTTATACTTCTATAACATGTGATTATTATAATTTCCTGAGCTCTGACAGTTTGGTAGGTTCTGGAAGAAATATAAAAGAAGGTATTAGTGATGTCTCAGATGGCTTAAAATTGACACTATGAATCCAGTGTTCATTCTAGAAACTAAACTCAAATTACTACTTCAATGAGATATCATTCAAATGACTGCCCACCACAGGCAAAGGATGTAAGATATGGTTCTGTATTATATTGTTTGGCTCTAGTCAGAAAAGTCTTAAGTACTTTTTAAATCTGGATGATGAAATGGGTGAATTTAATGAAAAAGGACTTAGGTAGTCCTGAACACAAAATGGGAGGCAATGACAGACAAGATACAGAACAAGGACAAGAGGAATATTAAAAAGGCTGCAGAGGCAGAATAGGAGACAGCAAAGGAACAAATGAAAAGCAAGAAATTTGTCAAGAACAGAAGGCTATCACAGTGGAAAATAGCGACTAGTAGAGGGCAGTAAAAGGAGATGATTGACAAAAATCAGTAGGAGAACGCTACCATTAGAATGACAATCTTGCTTCAGAGAAAATACTAAGACAGGTCAGAACATATTTCATTAAATGGTTCAGCAATGTGATATTAACAGTGAAATGAGTATGGGAAACAATGGAATCGAAGGACACAAACAGAATACATGTACAGGAGTCCACAGAATAAAGATCAGTCCAGACTTGGAGAGAAAAGAAAATTGATAAAAACGTGAAAAGATTTAAAATAAGCAAAGGAAAGGTTGGAAAGGAGAAACTTATGAAGTGAGCAACAGAGAAAAGAAGCAAAAAAAAAATGGAAAGCAGGTTCTAATTAAAAACCAGGTAATGTGCAGAGCTTGTACTTTAGTGTTTTAAATTATTTTTTTATGAGCTTGAAATGAAATGTTTGTGCATGTCAAGTACTTGAATTTCAAACCAAATGAGAAGAATTTTCAAGTTGCTGTATGAAAGACATATCCTTTAGCCTAAGTTTTCACTAAGAGTATTTACTCTATAGTTGTTCCTATTTTGATTTTTTAGACCAATTTAATAACCATAGAATCATAGAATATCCTGAGTTGGAAGGAACCCACAAGGATTATCGAAGTCTGACTCCTGGCCCTGCACAAGACAGCCCTAAGAAAATCATATTGAATTCAAAATTATAAGGTAATATGAATCTCTGAATATAATGTTGCTACAATATGCCGGAAAAGTGACACTCACATTGGCATTACTACTGTGAGAAACACTTCTAGTAACTTCTCGTTAGTCTATCAGTGGGATAGTCAGCACATTACATTGATTAGTTAATTTATATGAGCACATTTATAAACTTTGGACTGTCCAGAACACTTGCTGCTAAATGTTCATGCCGATAAAATTTTTAATTACAGAGACATAAATTTTTAAATTTTTCGGAAACCTGGTTTCATTAATTCTGCTCACACACAAATTGTTAGGACTGCAATTTAAAAACCATGCTAAAATAATATGGTATGTGAAAGTCTTTCTTTTAGAGGTTAGGTTGTTTGAAGTGAAATCTTACTGTCTCAAGTAACTATACACAAGGCAAAAAGCTTATGTATAGCAGATTATGATTATTGCAGAGTATTGATAAATAAATTAAAAAGAATTTGGGAAAAAAAGTCCCTCAGTCATCAAATCATACTACCTAACATGACCACCACTTTCAATGAAATCTGCATGCAAAACTAATGACAAAGAGAAAATATTGGCCTTGTACTTCATCAGTACCACTGAGTGATAATATGCAATGCATTTTATTTCATCTTTTCCAATTACTAGCCATGAGAATTGATTTAATTTGCCTATTTTTGCATTGAGGTAATTTAGGCTACTATGTTAACTTAAGAGCTTTCCCAGACTGGGAAGATTAATTTCTTCTTCAGTAAGTTTGGTTTTGATTTAGAGTATAGCATCTTCACTGTTGAGCAGCTTTGAAGGTATGTTATGTATGGATTGAGCTAATGAAGTTGTATCTGAGGAAATCTAAAATCCTAGACAATAATCAAAATGTTTTAAAACCCTGTAAATGCAAGTACAAAAACATTCGGCTCCATTCAAGAAATACTCAGCCAATTTTATGAATACATTTGTGTTATTATTTATAATTATTACACAGCTTTAATCCTGGTGTTTCAATAAACATTAAATATCTGTGTTCCATGTTCTCTGGTATTTTGTAAACAGTCTGTGCCTTTCAGCATTGAAGTTCTGCTTATTTTGTTTTCCTGTTGACTTTATTTTCCTGTCTTGTTTATGAGAGCCTCTTGCAATCACTTTAAAAGTGTTGAAATTACCAGATTCCATGGCTGGGTTATCAATATGTTAAGAAGTCAGAACTAGACATGTTCCTCAGGTTTTGGATGACAAAACCAAGACTGGTTTTCAAATATGCTAAGCATTTTTAACTTCAGTGGTCAGTGTGTAGTAGCTCTCAGCCTTATTAAATGGTGCTCCAAAATGAAGTTCACAAAAACCAGGAACTTGCTCTGAAAGGGGCTACATACAGTATATGACAACATAGCCCTGGAATAAGGGAACCCATCTTGGGGTTTATTTCTATCTGAATTGGTACATATGTTCTGAGAATGTCCTTATCAACACAATTTTAAGGCTTTCCCAAAGATCTGTTCAGCAAACTCCAAAGAAGCCATATCTCTTCCTCTTCATTTTCCTTAGTCCCAAAACACTAAGAGCCACTGACTTTTTTTCTTCAGATTTTATTAATTCATACCTTATAATGCCTGAAGAGGTTTGCTACTTTGCAAAAAAAGCATGGAGCATTCATTTCCCTGGAACTGGGTTCAGCTTGTTCCCCAGGTACATCCTTTGCACTATCAGCCTGAGGATTTACCCTTGAATACAGATTTAGGTCTTACCTATTTTCAATGAAACTTCGAATTTATCTATCTTAATTCTCATGTTTGCTAATTTCTCTCACAATATAAGTAATAATTTCAAAAACTGTTTCATTGCTCAAAACACGCTTTCTTCAATACTTAGGCTCTTAAGCCAATACCATCCTCTTCCTCATTCATGTCACATTCTGAATGCCACAAATATATTTGTATTTCCCTGAACATGTTCTCCCTGGAGATCTTTTGATGTTCTAAAATTAAATTAATTGTGCATAGACAAAATAAAATAATTCTAGCCTACCCAAGTTGGCAGTGCCATACTCAGGTCCTTGATTTGCAATGCAACCATCTTTTTCTTTGACAGACTGAGATGTCTATTTGAAAGAAAGTCATACTTTCATCTGCAACAAAACAGAAAGCAGTAACCTTGACATTTGAAGAAACTTCTGGGCTTACCTGCAATGCACAACCATAGGTCCAGCATCAGGTGGGTTGCAAGTCTTGACTCGTCGCAGGAAAGCTAAGAACGGTGTTGGGTGTTCTGGGACACCATGGTCAGGCCAGGCGGTGAACTGGAACTGCCTCACTTCCCTTTTCTCACTTGAGCCATTCTATGAAATTTAAAAGTTTTCATGACAAAACTGCTACTTGAGATGGTATCGGCACTTTTCAATCAAACAACTGCAGAAGCATATGTCCCAGTGAAAATTATTTAAATAACATTTGGAGCCAGAAAGAAAAAGAACTCAGGCTATGGAGGAAAATCCAAATTACAGATTCAAACAATTTAAGATCCTTAACTGTAACGTACACCCGTGCACCACAAGTGCCAGAGACTTAGTATTCAGGTTTTTCATGGTGACAGCTCTGCATTAACCTACAAAACTTCATGCTTGTTATAAGGAAAATGTAGAAGTCTCTATGTTCAGTGCTGTTAGAAGGAAACCAGGTAGTAAAGTGAAAGGAGGAGAAGAGGAGAAAGGGAGTAAGGAAGTAAGGGAAAAAGGCATGCAAGGAGGGCAGTAAGAAAAACAAAGAAGGAAGACAAGGTGACAGGAGGGACGTAGGTGATACGAAGGAAGGAATGGGAGTGAAAAAATTGCCAGCCTTTCAATTTATAAGTATATAGTAAGCATATGTAAGTATACATACCTTGTAAAGTGCAAATGTACGAACACAGTATGTTGCCAATTCAACAGTGTCTAGAAGGGTCACTTGGATTAGTCCGTAAGTTTCTGTGCCTCTGCTTGGCCAGTATTGATCACACTTCACCTGCAGTGAAAACCATGTTATCATTTAATACATTTAATAGTGAAATGTGTTACATATCTGAGTGTATATCACCATAGGTTTTAAAAGTGTGTGGAGATAGAATGGCCAGCTTCCAACACAAGAAATTTACTTTATCATCCACCAGAACTGCTGTTCTGGTAGTAGTTTATGTAATGTCTTCTTCCACAGTGGGTAAGTTCAGTAGGACAGATAACTGAGAAATGCTAATAAGCATAGATACACTAAAGAAAAAAAACAATTTAAAGTAGTTTAAATTATGACCTATATCTTCACCTTTCTCAGTCCAGAATTTAATAACAGTACTAATCCCTTCAACATAGATGGAACTTTTTTTAATATCTGCCATATTTTACATTGGTCCCCAAAGTTATAAACTATTGCTTAGATGTTAATATTCACTATGTATAGAAATAGCTCAGTGCAAACATGGATGTTTTTAGAAATAATTTCAGTACACTGATAAATGAAAGGGCATCATACTAAGTGGACTATGAGAAAAAAAATTTCCTTCTGAGATCAGTGCTCATCAGAGAAGAAGCACATAATGAAATTGGGTCCAAAAGTATTTAAAAAACATGGTTTGGTGGAGAGTTTATCCATCAAATTTAAAAAAAACACAGAACATTTCATTCAGAGGAATCTTCATTTTAAAATGCCATAGTTTAGAATACTAAAGAAATGCAATAATTCTGTGTAAGATGACACATAAGAGAACCATATTTTTATCAACATTTGTTTCAGTTAAAAAGTGTATTTACAATGAAAACTGTTAAGAAAATAAAAAATCTGAACCCCTAAACTCATCGGAAAATGCAGTACAAAGCAGTATGAGGGTCAAGTAATTTAAAACATTTTACTTTCAGTGTCTGATAGGTGAAACTGAGACAGACAATCTCTATCCTATTTGTAACAATACATTTTTACCAATTAGCCCTGCCTACAGTACAGAAAAGAAGTTTAAATTGAGTCCACTAATAACACATTGCTTTTTTTTAATAAATGCCTTCATTAATCATTCCAAGCCAGACTTGTATCAAATTCAATGAGAATACAGTAAATGTAAAAAACATCATAAGCAGAATATTGCACAATATTAAAAAAAAAAAAAAGTGAATTGTTATGCTAATTGATGAGAAAAACTGATTATTTCCCTAAAATGGAAAATTAAGATATGCATCTTTGAAACTCATGTGTTCTCCAGGTTTTTCATTCTACACAGTACTTATTGAAAAAAGACTTGGTATGCTTTCCAGCTCTCCAGTCCCAAATAGCTTTTGCTCACAGATCTTTTTATTTTGAGGCTCAGAGGTCACAGATCATTAATGGTTCACAAATCACAGTCTGAGAACAAGTAATCTAGATAGAGAGGAAAAAAAATTTTAGCCACTAAAGCAGGTGGTAAGAATTCATTAGTGGCAAAATAAAGGGATGCAATTTTTTACAGGAAATGATAGTTTAATTTATAGATAAGGAATTGCAACAAAGTAACTAAAAATGTTTATTGATACTGAAAAATGGGATTGATAGTGAAAAAAATTCTCTTATAAAGAGGAATTAATTACTTCCTTGTGTCATTTATTGAAAGAGTAAGTATTACAAATATCCATTATTAATTTGCAATTTTCCTAGTACTTGCCCCCTTGGTCTTTCTATACCAAACTGAAAAGCATGTTTTCAACTGAGACATTTAAATATAATTACAATAAATCTAGTTTTACCTTATCATTAATATAGAAACAATGCAACATATCTATGTTGGTTACCTGTATTTTAAACAAACAGGTTGTGGTTTGCTGTTTATTAATTCCCATAGAATGACACATTTTTTCATGGAAAATGTTGATACATAATAACTGTAATCTGCAATCTTAGCAACTACAGGTTTAGTATAAACCTCTAAATAAACCTGGGTTTTTTGAAGGTTTTTTAATTAATAAAAATGAATTTTTAATTAAAACAAGAAAGTAAAGTGTAGCTGTATCTTTGCATGCCTAAATAAGCAG
The DNA here is from genome assembly GCA_013400235.1 of Oriolus oriolus. Lineage (NCBI taxonomy): Eukaryota > Metazoa > Chordata > Aves > Passeriformes > Corvidae > Oriolus > Oriolus oriolus. The sequence continues at coordinate 4,457 of VXBT01012011.1, read as the reverse complement.
TTCTTTTCTTCATCCTGCAGTTCTCACATATAAATTGTATGCTCATAGAAGCAGTACCAGCTTCCACAGAGAATTCCTGAAAAATTAAGCAGCTTGCAGTTTGCTAACAACAAAATTTGACCAGCTTGAAAAGGACAGAAAATGCTTGCTTTATTTTTATTTTGTAGAGTAATATAATGTTAAGAATATACTCAGACTTAGAAAGCTGTAGAGAACTCCTCCTTTTCAGTTAGGCTGGGAAAAAATAAATGTGCATGCTCCTTTAGGTGCAGATTTTGTTTCAGGTTTTTTAACGTACTAGTTTATCTAAGATAAACTTCAATTATGGTATATTTTTTTCTAAAATACTTTCTGTGAGAGCTACGTGATGCAGAGGACTGCTGCTGGAAGCAGACACTAAGTGTTCAATAAGAGTCAATTTGTAGAGTAGTATATATATTATTTGAAAGTGGAAACTGATGAAAATAAGTATCAGTACTTTTAGAAAGGAAACCTGATTTCAGGTTGATGTGGATTTGACCTTCTGGAAGAGCACATGAAGCATAAGTTGATTGAACTGCATCTTTTGCCCCTTTTGCCTATTGATTTTTCTCAGAACAAGAGGTCTTCTTCAGACATGTGTCCTTATGTGTCTCCTACATTCTTTTGCTCTGTGATCATAAACCTTATATTCCCAATACTCCTAACAATTTAGAGTCCAATTTATCTTTGTGAGAGATCAAACAATGCTTTCTATTGGACTTCACTAGCAGCAGAGGACCAGATAATACAAGTTAATTGGTAATACACTACTTTCTGAGACAGAGTTCTTTTCAAATGTTTTATTCTATGTTTTCAGTCTTCAGCTTTCGAAGTTAGAGAGGTTACACATTCTACGTTCTTTTCAGAAAAAAAAATTCTCAACCGCCTTGAGTCATCCAAAATTTAACACCAAATGTCAACAAGTCAATTTTGAAATTTTTTGCCAAATGTGTTCTTGCTTTAGCTTTCCGATCTGTGTTTAATTTCTCTGTAGTCATGGCCATTTCTTCCTTGCTTGTGTAAAGTGTTTGGAAAAAAAATTAACATTGCAAAGTATGATGACGATAATACTAACCCTCCCCAGAAACACAATTACAGTGTTTTTAAGAGCTTTTTTCTAATATACCGTTGATGAGTCCTCACCTCAGAGTCCCCATCTTTCTCTTATCCATGTAGCTCCAAGTTCCAAGGGTAGATCTTCTCCCTGGCAGACTATATTCACCTGCATCCAATGAGAGTTCTTCTGTGCCACTAACTGTACATGAGAACAGCTAACACCAGTAATTATCTAATGTTCTATTGCCTGCCACTAAAGATGGCAAGATGAATGAAGCAGATACATAAGTGTGAAATAATTCATTGGTGATTTAAAAGAGTGTTTTTTAAAGAGAAATTAAATTACAAGTACTGACAAGCATGCCTTTTACTACTACTTTCACTATCTCCCAATCATAAGTTGCACACTGCCAAAACCACTACATATGACATCACAGCAGCTGTCAAAAGACTAATAAATATATTAAGAAATCTTTCTAAGTACCACAGTAGTGGTTGTAACTAGAATATATAACTAGTGATAGGCAGATTCTCTTGACCTGCCTCTGAAACATACATATATTTTCTTTCTTTACATTTCTTCCACTCAGACCATGCAAATCCTTGCTCTACATGGAAGTACAAATATTCACTGAAAGCAAAGCTGTAAGAAAATGTAAATGCTTCCTTTTCCATTAAAAATGAGAAGCTTGAGACACTTTCAGACTTGAAGGGTTTCAGCTACAGAGTCCCTAATATTCGTGGATATTCACACTTCAGCAAGTCATAGACACTAGAGAACATGCTGCCATGCATCAACAGAGCTGAAGGAAGTGTATTTCCATATGAACATATGAATACAAAGATTCCTGACATTCAAGGGTAGAGAAATAATTTTCCAGTATAAAGTTCCATCATTCAGGCTGAAAAGCTCCTTCAGGTGATTCTTAACGCATGAACCAGCTGTTACAGGCTATCTAAGACTAGAAGGACAAAACACAGATCAGGAAAGAGAGCAAACTAGTATCGGGCAGGTACATATAGCACATTACTTGCTGTAAGAACAGCATATGAATTATGCTGAATCTAGAACACAAAATGTCAGTAGTACATAATGAATTTCTTGCTCTAGTTTTCTTACTAAAATAAGCCTTTTGCAGACAGAATGTTCTATAGTATTTTCAGATGATCTTCCTTCAATAAAGGAAGAAGAATAAAGTGTCTCTCAAATGACGTTGAATGGTAATAATAACTATGCATTACGAAAGTTAGTGCCAGGGTGATGGAACCTGTCTCAAACCCTATCAGGCTAGTCTACTTTCTCAGACATTTCAGCTAATGTTCTGTCTCCAAAGAGATGTTACTCTGAATCCATTTTCTTCTTTGCAATGATGGCCTTGTCACGTAAAGATTAGGCTGATTTGACTCTAAAGCTCAAAGACACTGACAATAGCATTTGAGATTATAAAGCAAAGATAAAAAAATAAAATCAGAATACAGACACATGTTATTAGATCTTATTTGAACAAGATTCACTCTACTGTCACTCTCTGGCTTCAGTCTAAGTCTAAATGAAAGATTAAAATATAAACTTACAGTCATAAGTAAGTTTTAGATTTTGGTATTAATTTAAAAAAAAAAAAAAGTTCCAAACAGAATTTGCACACAACAGAAATGAACCATATGAATTCGTAACAAACTTTAGTCCTCTACTAAGGCTTCAAATCCACCCTCAGTACACCCCTACTTTCTGAAATTTCTGAGATATGATTAGTAGGCTAACAGTTAATATTGAAACATAAATGATAAATTAAAGAGATTATCCTCAAACTGTTTCAATTCTGCTTCTTACGAAAAAGTGTGATATGGTCATTAAAACAAAAGCAAACAGATCCTGAAAGGAATCTTGGGCATGTTTAAAAGTGTTCTCTATCTCAATTTTTATCTTCATCTATTCAAGCAAAGTACCGTTCAAAACTGTATTGCTGATGGCAATGAGATGCCCTTTTTGAGCTCTTTCTAACAGCAGGGAAGGCGTGGTTTTAATGAATTCATTTTGAAGGATGAGTCTGTCAAACAGTTAAGTTCAGCAAGATTTTCCAAAAAAGTCTTGAAAAGGTTTAAATGAATGGACTGACTGGAAAAGTGAATGTGCTGACTACTTTTTGTTTCATCCTCTTGTACTCAAGTCTGATCACTGTGTGCAGCCTGCATAATCCTTTCATTGAGTAAGATATTACAGTATGAAGAACATATTGAACAATTCAGCCTGCTATTCAAGTGCTTTAATGAAGATCTACTATTTTCCACAAAAGAGAGCTATCTCTTTAAACTGATATGAGTATTATGTAGAATATCAGTGAAACAAAAGGATCAAGAAAGACACAACAGATCAAATAAATTCTATTATTCTTGGTTTTGGTTCACTTGAAACAGAACTAATAAAAGAAAAGGTACACTGGAAAGCATTTTGGGGACCTAGAGGCCTCAGTCTGGATTTAGATTTTTGAATGGAACGCAAGACATGGTGAGCTTTCTATAGCTACTTTGATACACAGATAAAATTCTTAATCCCATAAATGTATTTCATACAGTTCCTGTTATATTAACCAGAAAATTCCCCTAGCAAAAGCATTGATTACCAATCTCAACACCCAGCTGTATCTGTTCACTTTCTTAGAACATAAGACAAGCTCTATAAAGAATGCAAAATATCAATCATGATATTCTCTTTCAGAGACGCCTGTTGGAAGAACTTAAATTTTCCTGATTTATTGGTTGTCAGAAAGGAGAACTGGCCTTGAGTTTTTCACCATAATCTGCTAAATAAGGAAAAGTAGGATTACTTTTTGATAAACAATACTAAAATCACTCACTGACGTTTTCAAGCCTCAAATTGCTTGACAGGATACCGTGCGCTGAAGGAACACATTACAATGCTAAACCAAACATGAACTAATCACGTGTCCAGAGAAGGGCCGCAAAGGTGGTGAAGGGTCTCACACATAAGTCCTATGAAGAGCAGCTGAGGATACAATAGTTGTTCCATCTGGAGAAAAGAAGGTTCAGGGGGTACCTTATTGTGCTCTAGAACTACCTGAAAGGAGGTTGTGGCGAGCTAGGGGTCGATCTATTTTTCCAGGCAACCAGCAACAGGACAAGAGGAAATGGCCTCAAATTGCACCAGGGAGGTTCAAGCTGTACATCAGAAAAATTTCTTCACTGAAAGAGTGGTTAATCACTGGAACAGGCTTCCCAGGGAAGTGGTGGAGTCACCATCCCTGGAAGTGTTCGAAAAATGAGTGGACATGGCACTCGTGATAAGGTTTAGTGGGCATGGTGGTATTTGGTAAAAGGTTGGATTTAATGACTTTGAAGGTCTTTTCCAATGTTAATGATTC
>VXBT01012010.1:554941-589739 GCA_013400235.1 Oriolus oriolus | reverse complement strand
GGGTTCCTCCCCGCGATTGCCGGGCAGGGGGGAGCCGGCGCTGTCGGTGCCTCGCTAATTGAACTGGGATGCGGCGGCGGCGAGCGCCGGGAAAGGCGGGGGCGGCGCGAGCAGCGAGTTTCGCAAAATTCTGTCTCTTCAATGAGAAATCGGCTATTTCGGTTAAAAAGAAATTGACTGTTGCGTTTAAAAAGAAAGAGGCGTGAAGGGGTAAGCGATCGGTGTTTATTCCGCCCTGCCGAATGCCGATCCATCTCCTCGGGCCCGGGGGAGGCTGTAGGGAGGCCGTTTTTCTCGCCCCGTGTTTAGCGGGAGGTGCCGCAGGTACCGCACACGTGAGGCGAACGCACACCGCCCTCGCCCCGCTGCTGCGGGCACCGGGAGGGTTAAACCCCCTCCCTCTGCGCCCTCCGCGGGGTGAGTAAGGCGTATGGAGTCTAATGACACACGCTATCTCTCCGTTACAGGCGTGGGTTGGTTGTTGGGGGCTAAAATGCAAAAAAGCAATGCGAGATGATGAGGCAGACGGCGCTCAGATGGGTGTTTTGCAAGAAAAAGGCAGATTCTCATCCCCGTTTGTGTTGGCAAGTTCCGGAGCCAGTGTTGGTGAGCTGGTTTAGACAACGATGAACCAGTACGGGTTTTAGGCTTTTATACAGGTGAAAATAGTGCAACGAAAATGAAATATCTGGAGAATGTAAATAAATTATGGAGGCTAATTAGCACTGCCGGGGAGTGCAACATAGGTACGGTATAGGAGTGAAGGCAAATTAATGTTGGATTGGGAGGAGAAGAAGAAATACGGCGAGCGCGCCGTGGAGCAACGTGGCCAGGAGACCCTGCTCCAGCAGCATTGCTCAGGCTGGAGCGTGGAATGATTCCTGCAAAATGCTAAAGGTCGGGTGTTGTCTATTTTTCTTATTTAATCCTCAGAGCTTACATTCCAAACCTGCACCTGGAAACATCCATTCCTAAGGTGTGAATTAAAAAGGAGCTGGTGTAATAAGTGCCTTTTGGTGAGAATGTTTTGAAGAGGATTTGCTGGCTACAGTCACATGAGGCTTTTTACTGCATGGCGAGAGACACCTTCGATTATGGGCAGTTGGTGTGCGGGAATGTTTACCTAGGAAATGCGTGATAGACCTGTGGCCGAATGAAGAAAATACAATGTATTGCCGCTTGCCGTAATCAAAATCTCGTTTTTTGGCTCTGCAAACGAACTGTTGGTGGAAAGAGAGCGGTAATGCTTAGGCAAAGACTATCTTAGCCAGTTTGAAGTCTATGGCTTTTATGACTCTGGGGCTTCTAAGAAAATAAACTCCTTAGAGTTGTGCTTTGTTTTGGTACTAACTCGTCCTAAGGGCATCGTGAAAGACCGTGTGCTCCAAATTTACCCCTGTTTCATTGGAGTGACAGGGTCGTATCCTGTTTGGATCTCTGCCGTGGCCGTAGAATATTGGAGCGTACCGGCCTGCAATGTAGAGTTGTAATTACAGTGTGAATTACTGGTTATATATTCAGGGTAACTGGATGACTAATATAATTTTATAAAATAAACTCCTTATCAGTATTGATTGCCTTGTAGCAATTCCTCTCTTGTTCTCATCTTTCTGTCTTTTCCATTGGTTTTCCCATGATCCTGTGTGAGGTTCTGGGTTGTTTTAAATTTCAGGTTGCATACACTAGATTTACTTCCAGTTAAACCTTTAGAAGTACCAGTGATATATATATGTTGATGTTGAGAAATCCGTGAGCATACCTGTTATGTGCAGGGAATTTTTACAAGATGAATTTTTTAATACGTTACGGACAAGCATCCCTAACTTCCTGCTTGCAAATTCTCACTTATTAATATTAATGACCGTAAATGCAAATGGTATAAGGCCCAAATGTGTATCACGCACAGCGTCGTGCACTCTGTACTCTGAGTTCTGCAGGTTCGGGTTTGTATGTATTTCCAGAAGGACATTTTAATGCCAGGCCTGCTTGTGACACATTTAAGTTATTTATACTACGTATTAATTAGTTTAGAATCTTGTATTTTGTTTAATTTCGGAATGCTTGTTAAAATTCGTAGTAGTATATCATACTTTTTTGTTAGACAGCAAAAGAAAAACAGTAAGAAGGAAGCCAGAAAACTAAAACAACCCCATGGTACATTAAAAAAAACAAACAAAAAAAATGGACTTGTGACCCTCCCAAATTTGTGCGTGGTTTTTCTCATTAGAAAAAGAGAAGGATTATGTCCTTCCTTATGTTTTATCAAGGTTTGCCTTTTCCAGAGGCCGTTAAGCGTGAGATCAGCTGCGCCTGGTAACACCTGTAATCTCATGTTTTACAATGTTAACAAAATCTTCTGCTTTTGAATTTTTTCAGAAACAAAATCCTTATTTCTTGTCTTTTTGGTGTATAAGCATTGATTCTTTCAACTTTTGGGGATGAATTTTCTTTAGAGCACAATGGTTACTTCCTTTGACAAGGTAATTTCCTTTGACATCCAGACAAGTAAATGGCTTTGAGTGTTGGTTCTTGACACTGAGGTTAGGCAGATTTTAAGAAGTGCTGCCAAATCAGTAACCTCTCATCCCTGTTCTCCCGCACGCAATGTTGGGGACCGTCTGTCTTGTGCTGTGTTGAGCTTTTGGGCAGCTGTTGTGTGAATGACAGCTATTTATTTTGTGGAGTTCATTTCTTGCTGGATCAACAAACTGAACTTGACCTGTGGAACGTGAAAGTGACAGGAGGAGGACGCAGGAGTAGGAAATAGAGTGGCTGGATCTATCCTTTATGGCAGCCGTGAGCTCTCTGAGTGGTTGATGCCGGTTGGGAACTTGTGTCCGGACTATTGTGCAAAGCCTTAAAATGGCACCTCTTGGTGTATGGGGAGTGAATGGTTTCTGTTTAGTACTGCACAAATACTCATAGTCTTGCAGCCTGTGTTACGTCATTGGTTATAACCCTCGCTGTCGGCCCGGTCAGTAATTTCGGGTTGTCTTGTGCTTTGTTTCCGACGTGATAAATATGTGCCAACCTCTAGAAGTTCTTTCAGCGTCGACAGGACGTGTGAAACTCTGTGGTGACACAGGACACGGTGACATTACCGGTAAGGGCTTTGGGAGGTTAGCGTGGTCGTCGTGGTAACAGAACCGAGCCCGCTGGTTGTTTTTGGCTCTTGTAGTTTAAGTCTTCAGCTAAAACATGGCCCTGTGTGAGCTACTGCGAAGAAAATTAGCTCCAGCCCAGCCCAGCCCAGAATGGCGCCTTCATTTTAAATTGAAGGTGGAGAACGTGCCTGTTGCACTCACTGGAGATAAATTAATGTTTGAGCTCACTGCGCCTGCAAATACTTGATCCGGTGAACTGGGTCATTCGTCTCTGATTTATTTGCCAGCTGGATTTTATGAGCTTGGAAAAACCAAATTCTAATTGTGCTACTTAGAATGGTTCCAGTCCCGTTATTGTATGCGGCTAAAATGCAGTTGTTCGTTTTACATTAATTTAAAAAGTAATTTCTTTAAATACAAACTCTATGTAGAGGAAATAGCGCTTGTTTTGTGGACTTGCATTAGAAAGGGAGAAACTGGGAATTTAGAGCCCAGCCTTGGAACTGTCCCTTGTGAAGCTGTCCCGTCTCAGGGTTCCTCGAGTTTCTACTTCAGCAGCCTGTGATGAAAGGATCTAGTTTAACAAGGATGCTGGACACATTGGAAAGGAATTTAGCCTGGAATTGCCTGTGGGATTCTGATGAGAGAGCAGAAGTTACTTTACTAGGGTGTGAATAAAAATGCTGTGTGTTCTGGGTGCTGTGGTAATGGGACTGTGGTGTTTCAGCTCCTCAGGAAGAGAAATCTTTGAATAACCTGTTGAGTTCCCTGAGCAGCCTGGCTTTCTTCCTGGGTAGCATTTATTCCCTCTCTTTCCAAACTTCATCAAATAACAGAATTTATACTGTGGTGTGAGAAACTCTATCTTGAAAAATACTCTGTAAGAGCACATTAATTAGTAATGATAAAACATAAAAATTACCACGTGCTTATTTGACTCAACTTTGGGTTTGTGTCACGTTGCGTCATTATTTGATTTCGAAGGAGTCATTACTTATTCATGGTTTTTATGAAATGTATGTAATAGTTGTGTTTGTGTGTATTCTGCATAAAGCAAACTTTGGTCTAAGTTTTGCTTCCTCAGTCATTTTTATAAAATTTTGGTAAAGGTTCTTCCTGCTCTGATTGGAGGGCTTATTTGCTAAAAATATTGCTTTTTTTGAACTTAAAATGTGAGTAGCTTTTTTTTCCCCTTCCTCTCCCACCAGTCCTGTTGCTTTGTAAAGATGAAGATTATTTAGCTTTACTGAAGAAGTAACCTGAGGTAGGAATTCTTAAGAGGCTATTTGGCAGAGGCACGTGTAGACGCTTGAGGAATATACAGGATCCCGGTGAGTTCATGTTACTATTCCTATACGGGCAGGTCTCTGCACGCTGCCGGAGCCCTGGTGCTGCTGAGGAGCGATGTTGTGTGAGCTAATGGCAGGGAAGTAATCTGGGAGAGTGGTGTTGTCTCTTGAACTGGCATCACTAATGAAGAGAGCAATGAATCATGCATGTTGACATTTCAGCTCTTACCAGTGTTTGTTATTTATTTGTCGTTTATGAAAAGAACGTATTTGTGACTGAAGGAGAATCTTCCTGAGCAGACTGGGAGCTCTGCAGGGTGAGGGCAGGCTTGCTGTTAATTTTGCTGTTTGGCTGGGGAGGAATTTGTTGTTAGAGATCTTTCAGACACATAATTTCAGAGTCTTAGAGCAACTTGTTGCTCATTAGTTGTTCACTTGTACTTAATGAGAAAGAATTGAGTGGTATGTCCGGAGTGGAGGTTCTGGGGTAGATAAGTGATCCTTTCTTGCACCACAAGCGGTTCCATTCATGAAACCCCATTTCACAGAAGTTACTGAAAAGTCATCTGATGAGCATTTGTGACCTTACTGTGCTGATCAAAGCAGAGCGGGCTCAAAGCTGTGTTTGTTCCTCGCTGTGCTGCGAGCGTATGCAAATACCAAAAGTGTGTCTGCCATTATCCCGGCCTTCCCAGAGCTTGGAAGAGTGGAGACAAGCCTTCTTGCTGCTCTTTCCTCAAGTTTTTAATTTTTAAATTTGTGATCGTTTCTTTTAGAGTAGGTTGCATGTGAGACAGCAAAGGTCTGCTTGTCATTTGGAATTATTTGTCTTTACATCCAGATTTCCATATGTTCTGGGGGTTTTTTTGCCGTTGGAATAGCTGACTTGGTTTTCAGAGATCAGTGACCCTTTGCAGATTTCCAGTGTGTAATACTTAAAACCTGAAGCTCATATCACACCACTAATGAAGTTCAGATGACTAGTTGAACTACATCTTTTCCCCTCATCTGCAGGGAATATTTTTAAGATTAAAATAAAGAATAGCTTGACAGTTGAGGAAAAATTCCCGAGTAACAATGAATGGGGTAAATGCATCGCTTTTCTCTGAGTTCCTCGCTTTATTGGTGAATATTCAATTGTCTTATTTTTACTTGCATCAGCTGTCATTGCTAAGCATGGTTGAATTCTAGTGATCTCAAATTTAAGATTTGTAATGATCTCATTAATGACAGAAGTATTTTGGATAGGTGAATCATTATTTGCAGTACAAGTCACACTGAGTATTTCTTATTAATTAAGAAGTGTGAGAAAAGAGATGGTTAATTAGTATTTTATGATGGGGAGCTTCCTGTTTACTTACTTACTTTTGAATATTTTGGGTGTTTATTTGGTTTTCCCCTTCATGCCTGTACGATTTCCATGGCAGGTACATGTCAAAATAATATTTGACAGATTGGTGCTATTTTTCCGTATTCAGATTATTTAAGCAAAATGCTTTTATAAAGCAATCGGTAGGAAACATCTCTGCTGCAATTTATATTTTTTGTATGCCTTAATGAGTGAGGCTCATATATGGGTGTGAATAGTTTCCTCCTTTTGTTGTGTTCTCTTCAGGTGTCTTTCTTAAAAATTTGTGTTTCCTTCATAGTTTGGATGAGAAATTTGATGAACGCGTATGAAACAGAGAAACCATCGGTACATATGAAAAATACCAAAATTAAAGATGCTGTGAAATACCTTTCAGAATGGGAGTTTGAATATTTATAGTGTTGGTGGATCAGAAGGCAGTTGTGCATTGCCTCTAATAGGCTGAAAATTATTAACTGACGTTCTTGAAAGTGTCTCAATATCTTTAACGTGGAAACGGTTATGGTCTCTTCTGTTCCTGCCAGTCACCTTGTTGGTAATCCGGACTTCCGTGAAGGTGAATTTTCTGTCCTTGAACTGCGGAGTGTGAAGCTCATTGAGCTGGATCTCGTGGTCGGTGTTTTAACAGTTGGCTTAAATATTGGTAATAATATAAATACTGTATTGATGGGCTTTGATGCCATGCCTAGCATTTCCAGAGGGCTGCTTCTGACTAAGGTTATGAAATACTATTTCCAATAAAGTCAAGGGGAAAATACAAGGAAAACTAGGAGAAGACGCTGAAGAGAAACAAATGTGAATCGATTCCTGGCCCTGTATCTGGAGGTATAAATGTTGGAGGATTTAGATTCTTTCTGCATTTGTTAGATGGAATATTGCTTATTGGCTTTATTATTTTAGAGAAGCAACATGAAAGAAAATAGGGCTTGTCTTTTGTTGCTCTTTGAGGAAGTTTTCCCTGCCCTGTCCCATCATCAGGCTGGTGATTGCTGCTGAAAGCTGGTGGTCTCTCAGCTGTGCCGAACTGGACGTCTGGGTGTAACGTAAAAAGAATAATCACATTTTACTGCCTTCCTCATGCTGTTCTTGCCCTGAAATTGCTCGCTGGTAGAGCTGATTAAGTGGAGTTAACAGTCCTGTTTTGTCCCACCAGTCTGGCACAGGAGATTCTGGTGGTGCCTTTTTCCATCAAGAAGAATGAGCTTCTGCTAGTTTATCTTCTTGGGTTGGATCTCCTAAAGTTGGCATTTTTAATGAAGAAATATAAGAAAGTAAAGGAGCAATGTGCAACCAGAGTGTGCTGAACAGTGAAGTGTGCGTATTCCTGTGGTCGGTCCTTTTATTTACCTCTTTAATAACAGGTGATTTTCCCTTTTGCCTTATCTTCTGTTGTCTCGTGTAGGATTATTCTCTGTCTAGAAATTATTTTTGATAGCAGGGTGCCCTTAATGTTGCAGGCAGCGGTGTGAAGAGGCCTAATAACAAGAAGATAAAGGTACAAAGTGCTTTTGTAGAAATGAGTTCCATGTTTTTAATGCTGAGAGGTATCAATGGGAAAGCCTGTACGTCTGTAGTTCACGAGGACTGGGGGATGGCAGCATTTATTTATTTATTTATTTATTTATTTATTTATTTATTTATTTATTTATTTATCTATTTATTGTGCTTGGAATTTGAAATTGGTCAAAAAAGTGTTGTCTTTTCAGGCTGAAGACCCCGGTGCTACTCCTGTTTCTCCAGGCTCCTTCAGAGCAGGCACATTCCTGGTTCCCTGCCTCAGCTCTGCTCAGTGTCTGGAGCAGATCTGGGAGCAGAAGGGGTCAGTGACTGAGTAGACTATTGGAATGGGCTTAAGCCAGGCTGTTCCTGCCAGTGCGCTGGAGGAAAGTCTTCAGCAAAGGGTGGAATAGCAGGCAAACAGGTAAACAACTTTCTATCCTTCAGAGATTTTATGGAATAGAGTATGGAAGGGTTCTGAGAGAGGGAAAACCAAAGTAAAATAGTGAGGATAGATTTTTAGAAATCAGTGATGCTTGGAGAAGAGAGACAAAAGGACGTGTACGCGTGTAGCTTTTATGAGAGTTGTTAAACTGAGCCCGTGGAGAGGTGCAAATGCAAGTGGAAATTGTGATTTAAATGATCCAAATAAGTGCTTGTGCCTGCAGATTTTGCCGGCTTATCCGAGCTTGCGCGCCCTGGTGTTGTTCGTGTGACTTTATTTTTAAGGATATTTGCAAAAGGATCTGGGTTCTGGCAGGTATTCTGTGCATGTAGCTGTGGGCTGCTTGATCTGTTACTTTCTGTGTAAGTTTGGGTCTAATGCTGATTATCTTTCCCAGCAGCTTTTGCAGTTCTACATAATCTTAGTTTAATAGATAACTTATATTTTATGGAGGGACAAATCCCCCATTTTCTTATTTAATGGGCTTTTCTCCTCTTACTCAAATGATTTTCTTATTTAATTTTCAGTGTAAGATTTGATTAGAGGACCCCAACTCAGTTTCAACTGCTTCATACAGTTGTTAATATGAGATACTCAGCTTCACTGTTAGAACATCTGTGTTTGATTAAAATCTTTCTGAGCAGCTTTTCATTGGCACCAGCCTTCGGTTAATACCTGCGTGGGGGTCACGACATCCCTTGTTTTCTTGTCTTCAGGAGTGGGGATTTAGTATAACAGGCACCGTGATAGAAAGGACTGTTGTTCTTTGAAGGCTGAAACTGTAATGGAGCTACATGTGCCCACCCTCTTTTGTCTTCAGACTGGTAAAATCATCTCTGTCTTGATTTAGAGAAAATGAAGAACCTGTAATGCTGACAGCAGGCAGTGCTGCTCCACCTCCTCAGCAGAGGTGGAAGGGACCATCTGGCACTATGTGGGTAGCAGTTATCCCAAAAAGTAATAACAGTGGGAGTTCTTGCCAGTTACAAGTTGTGATCGCAGGCCAAATGGTGTCATTCTAAATCAGTGTACGTTTTCAAAGAGAAAGAGATGCAAGTATTTATTTTTGCCGACTTGAGAAGTATTTTCAGTCACGGGGGGCTCTGCTGGGGTTTTAGTTGCTGGCATTTGAGAGAAAGTGTGAGGGGAGTAAGTCAGAGGAGTACGGCTGTGATGCCTGCTAGACCAGCTCCTAGGCACTAAAAAAAGTTGGCTTTTTTTTTGGTATTATGTAAGCATCAACTTGATTAATCCATGAAACTGAGGAATTTTTTTTAAAGGCTGTGTGATGGAGCGGTCTGTCTGTTTGATTTAGATTTGCCCAATGGGAACTGAAGATCTCAGTCCTTATCTTTGGCACTACTAACTAGTCTTGAACAGATTGCTGCTGTAAAATGATAAGAAAAACTTTGTAATGAGGTCAAAACTTGTCTATATTGCTTTTAGAAGCACTTCAGTATGGTGGCCTGTGGTATTTTTGTCCAAAAAGTTGGATGTAGCGCAGTCAGAAGTGCTGTATGGTGGATGCGGAGCTGGTTAACGAGTTGCTTAGTAACCCAGATGGAGGAATTGAGAGTGTACTGGTAGAACCTGTGGATGGCATTGGCTTTCAAGGTGTTGCAGGGATAGGAAGAAAGGATTCAAAAGAATCTTGAAAAATTGGAAACTTAAGAGTATGAACAAGTTAATTTCTCAGCATTCATTCTGCATAGAAACGGTCAGCACTACACATACAGAAAAACAGGAGCAGCACAAAGCGCTGCAAAACATCTGAAATGAAAACTGAAAGATACTATTTGCATGTACACAGAGCAAGGGAAATTTAGGGGGAATTGTGAATTTGTGCCCTTGTTCAGACCTGGGTTCTTGTTGCAGACTTGCTCAGACTCTGTCAATACTACGTATCAGTGTGGAGAAAATTTCTGCATAGATAAAGATAGGTTTTCAAAGAGGGCTTTTGTTGGTCTTTGTCAGGTTTTCTGGGTAGATGAAGCTGCTTTCCTGTCAGTGTACACTGCCTCTGCACGGGGACTTTGCCAGGATCTTCCCAGCCCCTGCACAGCTGTAGCCGCAGGAATCCTCACAAAGTGTCTAAGCTTTGCTTCAGACTCTTGATTTCCCTGATTTCTTTGTATGGGTCTTCTTGGTTTTGTTTTTTTTGGTTTTTTTTTTTTTTTAACTGCTTCTGCCTCTTGTAGAAGTCCAGAAGCCTAGCCTACTAAGTCTGGTTGATAAAGACACTGTCCAAGTCTACTGAATGCACCTCTAGTCCTTGCACTGAGTCAGTTTTCCATGTTGTGTTACTGTAGTTTGGATCTTTGGGAGTAGAAATCAGAATTGAAATTGGTGGGTACATGAGCAAATTTTTGAAGTGAGTTAACAAATGTTGTGTTGTAAGTGCGCGCATGTGGTTGTTTAATCTGTTTACCAAATTATTTCTATTAAGAAATACAGTTTTAGTCAGATAGGAAGGCATAATTTTGGAATAGTCACCTCAATTAGTTAATTTTTTGTGAGAAGTTTCAGCACTCACGTAAACCAATTCCACGGTATGGCATGTGAGTACCTGATGTACCTGTACTGTGTGTTCTCTAATGTTGCTTGGTTACAATTAAAATTTTGCACTAAAAAAGCCACTGTGATTAACTTAAACTTGTGCATTGCTTTGGTCCTCACAGACAGGCAGCTGAAAAAGCAGATCAGGTCCTATGAGGGGCTGGCTGTCGCCTTTACTGGTGACCACGTGCATGTGTTGTTGTATAGTCAAGGTTTTTGACTCCAGCGTAACTGCTAAAAATCAGATGCAAATAAACGTTCTTCATAAATGGAGGCAAATGAAGAACCTTTCCGAGTTTGGATAAAACAGTCTTTAAAGGAAGATTAAATCGTGTAACGTAAGTTTATTTAGCTGTTCATCATTATCTGGAAACCGGGCAACCGTACAGACCTTCCGAATGATGAGTCTGTCTTTATGTACCGTGTGCTCTGGGTTGGTTTTCCTCAGTTTAAGAGGAATATAATATGCAGAGTAATCTCGTAGTATTAATGGTTACCTGTTTAGCTGTAGATGCAGTAGAGCTGAGTGTGGATGTGGGGATTTATTTACCCTTCTCAGATGTCACGTTCTGCCACCTGTGCTCTTGTGTCTGATGGACGCGAGTGCTGACTGCAATCTGGAATTTGGGCAGCTTAAACCTCTCCTGTCAACCGTCTGTACTATAAATCCCCAGATTTATATCTGCTGGCACTTTGCTCGTAGTCTAGACACTTGTGCTGAACTTCTATGTGAAGCCAGTCCTGCCTGCTTACGTTCAAGAAGTGTCTTTCTGTATTGTATTAAGAGCTTATCCATATGCTTCAAGCTTGGAGCGCAGGAAGTCTGCTGGCAGCAGGCCTGCTGTTCCATATTCTGAGCTCAGGCTCTTTGTGAATAGTGAGGAAGAAAAAAAACAACCGTAAAGCATGACGACTTTTGTTGACCGACTGATTTCTAGGTAAGTTTTGCAAGAAAATTTGAATAAATATTAATGTTACATGTAAGAAATGATGCGGCGTGGCTGGTTGTGGTGTGAACTGCAGGATGTGATTAAAAATGAGATTGAGCAGTGTATAGGGGTTCATTTGGGGAAGAACAGTCTCCACTTGGGCCTCATTCACTGTGGTTTAGGAGTAAACATAATGTCTGTTAATTGGAACAGGTTTCAATGCCATGAAAAACTATATGAGTATTTCCTTTTGACACTGGATACGCTTGGTCGTTTATCATTTATCATGAGAAAGAGCATCTGGTCTTGATTTTTACAATTAATTTAGATCAACAACTATTTTTTATATATTGTTCTATTTTGGAACTTTTTATGTACGATATATAATGCTTTTTAACAAAGATTCTAACTTTTTTTACCTCCCAGACTCCCTTCCAGAGAAAACAATAATTTTGGTTCCACATAGATTGTAAATAAGTGACTGTTGAGTTCTCTGTAAGAAAAAAAACCCCAATTCTCCTTGAAACTGAGGCTGACAAAGCCATGGCTATAACAAAGCACTTGTTTCCTGACTGTCAAAGCTGGTTTTCTTTGTGAGATTTTCCAAACCTGGGCTGAACTTTCAAATGGTTTTGGTTTTCTGAGAATTTTCGTTCTGTCACACCAGCGAATAGAATATCCAAAAGAATATCCTGAATTTCATAAGCAACAACAAAAGGAATAAATTCTGGAGCCTTTTCTAACTCTCTGCAAGGGCACAGAGTCTGGCTCCGTCACTTCAGCGTATAATAGACGTGACTAGACCAAGCTCAGAAGAGTTTAAAAAATAAGCCCATGGTAACATACAGAATTTTATATATAAAATAATCTTTGTGGTTTTTTGGGAGAAATAGCTTTTTGTTCGATATGGTCCATGCTTGTGTATGTTAAGGCAAATAGCATAGTTTTCAAATATTCTGGAGGGCCTGCGTAGGAAGGAAAGTTCAGTCTCAGCCTGGAATTATTTCGGGTAATTCAAAGGAACTACAAAATTGTTGTGTAGTGTGCTTGTTTGTATTTTTAAGATGCTCTGTAACATGTTGTTCACATCAAATATAACTAGAGAGAGCCCAGTAAAAAGCACTATGTGTCCATTCTCTCTCTTGTAAAAACCTGAGTATCCATTCCTGGTCTTGAGTTGTTGTATCTGAGGTGCTCGTGCTAGTGGGATTTGATGTGATTTTTTTTTTAAATAAAACAGAAATGGTAAATGATTATTGAAAGTATAAATACTTAATAAAATTGAATTTTATTAGCTTCTTCCAAATAAGAAACCACTTAAAATATTAATCGCTTCACTTACATGTTTGATGTGCCTAATTCGGTGGAAAGATGCAATATTTACAGCTGTTTGCCTTTCAGATAAAGGAAAGATGTCTCCAGATTTCATATTGCGTTGCTTGTATACCTCTGGGAGTTCTAGATTTTCCTTGAGGAGATGGATTTTATCTGTGTGCAGCTTGCTAGCAGAGTTTTACTAAATAGCATGTAGAAATACTGTAGGCAAAAACGTGGAATACCGTGGAAATATTGTTAGCAAGCTCCAGGAAGAACCTGGTATTTTTTTCAACTGTGTTTCGTTTGTTTTCCTCCAGATGCTGCTTTTACCCAGTATATTTATCAGATGGCAAGCTTTTGCATATTACTCATTAGAGGACCATCAGCTTGGTTTCCCTTCCTTTATTTGTGCTCTTCCTCCTCCCTCCCCCTTCTCATCCTGCTGTTGTTTTATTTCTGTAGCATTGTTGAATTGGAGTAGCAGGGCCAGGAATTGATCTTTGGTGCCTCGGCGCAGAGTGAGTTGTGGGTGTGCAGCAGAGCCTTGGGCAGGACCTGCTGCACAAACACCACTGACTTCCCTTCTGCTCACGTGTGCCGAGATCTTCTGAAATGAAACCTTTCATATGAAGTGAAGTCTCCCACCTCCTCACGCTTAGGTGATTTTTATCGTTCTGCTCGTTAGTAGTAGGAAGGATTTAAGTAAATGATCACACACAGAGATGCTCCTTCCCACTTTCCTCTTCTGTCAGTGCGCAAACTTTTAAATCATTAAAAGCAGCCATGGGAAAGTGTTTCTACCTGGTCTCGAGAGAATTACACGTGTGTGACAGTTGAGTAAGCGTATGAGAAAAGATTCTTCCTCAAAGGGCACCAGTCTGTGCTGGTGTGCGGGACTGAGAGGCCTTGAGTGGTGTGTTTGCTATGTGCGGTATCACCTTCAAAACACCCTCGGGCTGAGCAAATCTGCTTGTCCTTCATCCAGTGAGCTCTCTCAAAAAGATGTCAGGTTGGCATCCCTATTCTGAGAGAGTCTGTTATCTGGGAACTCCAGCTTCTGCTCTGTGTCTCTCAGTAGACTGAAAGGAAATCTTTTCCTAGGATGGCAATCCCTGTATTTTTCCAGCATCCCTGGATACCTTTCCCTCCTGAGATGACTCGGGAGCTGCCTATGTGTGACAGTAATGTTATTTTCTTCTCCCTTGCTGTGAGTTGCTCCTGCAGATGCAGGTGTGTAAATACCAGGGCTTATATTTCTCACTGTTGTCTTGTGCATCCTGAGGGTGAAGGAAGATGAGAAAGTAAATTATTGGAGAAGAACTCAGTTAGTGAAGATCACATTGAGGGAGAGAACAAGCACAAGATGTTTCTGAATTTGTAAATGTTTTTCCTGAATAGACAATTGCATGTAAACAAATATGCAGCTAGGCTGGTGGGAAGAGTAACCGGAAAGTGGTGAACTTAGTAATAACATATTTTGAAAAGCCTGTGTGAAAAAGGCTCCCATTCTCCTAATGGAGAGGTTAGAGAGAGCAAAAGCTTGTTTGAAGATTAAGACTGACTTGGTAGAGTGATTTAAAAGTCAAACAGGATTTTGACACATTTATACCTGTGCTGCAAATGCCAGTCAACATCCTTCTGAATAGAATGGATCATTGCACTCGAGGTGACTCGCTATCAGTGATGGATGAGTGTGCAGCTGCTTTTTCTCCTTGAATGAACATATGTTGCCCTTTCATGGCAGCTTGGATCAAAGGTTTTAAAAATTATTATTATTTTCAAATAAATGTGGGGAAAGGAATTTTAAATTTTATTTAAGATACTTTTCACAAAAATTTGTTAGCATTGTGTATGCGGGGCAGTGGTTAAGGGGGTGGGTGCTGCTGGGACTGAGCTGTAAGGAATGTAGAGCCGTGTATTTGTTTCAGATGAAAACTGCCTGGTGTTACAGATACATTTCTCTTATCTGCAAGGCAGACAGGCTTGAGACTGAACTGGAATGCGAATCAGCATTATTTTTCTAGACATCCTCATAGTAAAGATTATAGGTCACCTTTTGCTCTAAGCAGCATCTTCTCAGTGGATGTTTAGTGGATTTTCACATCTTTAATTATTATCTGAGTATTGGAAGCTGGTAAATCTTCATGACTTTTTTTTCCCCAAGTTCTTCTGAATTTACTATATTGTTTATGTGTATTTGTAATAAGGTCTTTTGGACTTGGTATCTAGTTGACTGCAACCTTTAATAGAGAATTTTATATTATTTCCCTTTTTCTAACAAATTGATATACTCCTTAAAAATTTTCTGTGTGCATGTATTTATAGCCATAATTTATATTCTGCCGTAGTCTGGAAAAATGTAGCAAGGGTACATTTAGAGAGGACTAAGTAGCATTTCTTAGCTGGCAGTGGGGAATGGAGTAAATTACTCCTTGGTATTAGACATTAATCTGTCTAATTGCTGCCTGAGTTTTCTACAGATGTTTTAGAGCAAGCTAATAAAATGTGCCCTGACACAAATGATTCTGTACAAACAAATACAATTGAGAGTTAAAGAGAAGGGATGTTGTTAATAATATTGAAATGAATTTCTTATCTTCTTCTTTTAATTACTTCAGGGGTATAGTTATTTTAATTTTGCTTACATAGATCAAACTAAGCATTCAACTTTATTGCCAATATAGTGTAGTGTGAGTACTTAAAGCAGGTGGAGTTTGTAGCAAAAACAGCCCTTGAAGAAATTCTTTCTTGAACCTGCTGCCAGATCTTATTTATTAACTGTTGCGATAGAGTCGCATAATAGTAATTTTGTAGCAGTAATAACTTTCTAGAAGGATTTCAAGTTAGGAATTTAATTATCCACTGTCAAATTACCTAGAACTACCACAGAATCTGTGTTATATTTCACATATTGATCATTCACATTATTCAAACTATTGGGAAAGTATAATTCTGGGTTTAGTTTATAGTGGTAGCCTGCGAACCCACCCTACACAAATTTGACATGGGCAGAAATAATTAAAAAGCTGGGTGTTTTCTGTAGGTTTTGGTGCTGTGGCAGAGCTGCTGTATGAAAGAATATATGCATCTGTGTGTGAGAAGCTGGACCCTTTCCCGGGTTACCTTAGGCATGACTGGAACATCAAGCACCTTGTATTAATCTTTTAACGATGGTACTCACTGTTAAAAAAGTGTATTCTAGGATTTAGGTAGGATTCGTGTACTAACGTGGTGACAAACCAGCCGCAGACAGATGGAGGTGGTTTTGTACTGATCCTTGTGCCTGATCACAGCTTACCTTGTGTGCGAGGAGAAAGTGGCAGCATTTAGTTGCGCCTTTAAAAACAGAAAGTGCAGGAATTTGTTGCATTCTGACAGTAACATTCAGAAATAAACGGGCCGGTAGAGTCTGGACAAAAAATACTTGCGCACGAAGGAGAGATGAAATCTCCCAGTGCATTCCAGCAGAGCCTTCTAGAGCCATTTTAAATGTTGGTTTTCCTCCCCAGACAATGTCTGTGGGCATCGTTTTGGAGGGGAGTCATGGAAGTGGCCGGAATGGTGCTGGGCTGTGGTTCTGCTCAGTTACCGATTTTACATCTTGCCGTTCTCAGGGCATGCCTCATTTGCACGTCGTCAGCAGGAGAAACGATGTGACCAGAATGGGTGCTTACATCTGAAATACTGCTCTTTGTGGTATTTCTCTGTCATTTGACAAGGCACAGGAAACCAGAGCAGTGGTGTTACATCACTACGTGTCTTTGCACTAGTTTTATTCTGGTGTGGCCATGATTTCCTGCCTGTCCTGTTCAGTATTGACTTGTCCTTGCTATGGATTTCTCTGAAAAAGCTAAAACTTGTAGAAAGCATTTAGCCTGTATGACAGCTTGAGTTGTCTCAGTGCAGGCTCCAAAGGGAACTGCTCATGCCTGTAGTGGAGGGTTGAAGCAGAGACTTGGAGAGGAAGAGTAATTAAAAATGGAAAGAGAGAAATAGGGACCATAATGAGGCAGGTACAGGAGCTATGGTTGAGAAACATTGTTTAAATTGCCCTCTTGATTTTTCTCTTTAATAAAAATATTATTCTGTTTAATAAAAATATTTCCCTTTAATATGTTGGGGTTTTTTTAACATCACTTGTGCTTTCTCTTAAAAAAAAAAAAAAAAAGTCGCTAATCTGTATGTTACCCATGACAATTAAATGATCGAATTGCAAAGAAAAAGACCCCAAATGCTAGAATATTGTTCCAAAACTCCCATCCCTGGAAGTGTTCAAGGCCAGGTTGGATGGGACTTAGGGCAGCCTATTCTAGTGGGAGGTGTTCCTGCCCATGTCAGGGGGTTGGAGCAAGATGAGCTTTAAGGTCCCTTCCAACCTATACCATTCTGTGAATTTATGACTCTGTGGTTCTAAAAGTAAATTAAACTTTAAACTTACTTTTGTAGGTAAGTTTAAAAATAGAATACCAGCGACTAATTCTGAATTTTTAATAACCTTTTTTCTCAGCTGGCCAGTAGTTACACGTAGAGGTAGACTGACTGCTAAGGTACAACTTTAAATTCCAGTTTTTAGAATAATTCCACGATTTAAAAATAATTAGTTACCCGGTGTGTTTCTTAATATATATTTATATTATGCATTTCTGTTTGCTAAATATAGCTATGGTGGAATGGCGGTTGTAAATTGATATTTAGGAACATCCTTTGACCTGTGCTTTCACAATATTTTAAACTGTGGAAATGCTTCATCTTTCTCCTTGAAATATGAAGTGTGCTTCAGGAAGCCTCTTTATTCTGGTGCAAGTGGAAGAATCCTTGTTTTTCTTGAAAGAGTAGCATAGGGACTGCCACGAAACCTCACTGTTTGTGCCTGTGTGTATTAGCTTATTAAAAGTAATTATTATACGAAAAGTCACTAGTGAGCAGAGTAACCTTCTAACAGGAGGGACCTCAGCTTGACACTGAGGGAGTAATTTTAAATTCACTCTTGACTCAGTTGAAATTTTCTTACTTCTGTTTCTTTTTTTGGTCATTGTTGCTCTGTCAATCTCTCCCGTAATGGGCTGCAGGAGCAGCGGAGGAAATGGACTTCCTATACCCGGAACACCAAAGGCAAACACGTGCTTTTGGCTCTGCAGAACGAGCTCGCTGGGAGAAGGAAGATTTTTTTTTTTTCCCCTGCTAGCTTCATTCACTATAATCTTAATTGCCTAGGCTTTATAGAGGAGAGAAATGATTTCTTAGTCATCAGCTTTCTTGTGTTTTCCCTTATTATTTAATAGTTTCATCTTAAAGGAATTTTTGAGATCTGTATCAGTTACAGAGGGACATCGTAGTGGCTTAGTGGTTTGATTAATAGAAAATGACTTGTAAATAAACGAAACCAGCAAATTTTCCTAAGAGTCACTTTTGATCCTTTTCAGTTGTTTTGTGGGAGTTTCAGTGTCTAATTAATTTAGGCATGTCTGAGGCATGGCAGGCACCACCACGGCTGCGCACTGTGTTAGTGAGGAGAATCTTGCTTGCTTTAGGTGTAAAGGAGGGAATACAGTGCGTTTACCAGGGTAGAGTAATGCTGGGGATAAGCGAAAGAGCTCAGTGTGAGTATCTGAATGTCTTCTGATGGAGCTAGGTTTTAAACTTCTTAATTGATTTTATTTGAATTTCAAAACAAAGACCTACATTATTGTAATGATAACAGAGCCTGAAATATCAGTTGTAATTAGCTGAAGTCATAGCACTTCATTGCATTAGATTGACTAGTGCTGCTTTAAAAACAGGAATTTGGTTAAATTTGCCGCACAGTCACTGTGAGCAGCCATTAGGACATCCTGTGAACACGATTTTGGGTGGATAACAGGTGTTTTGGCCTTTTATAGTCAAATGCTAAAAGCCTGAGAAATGCTGTTGTATTTATTAGTTTCTTCTGGGGAAATGGAAAATTATCCTAGCAAATGCAAACCGTTCATCTGGCTTGTGGGTTTAAGAAGATGGAGTCACTGTGTGGTACCTCCATGTTTGTATTGCTTCATCCTGGATGAAATCACCCTTCATGCTCCTTAGATGGTATTTGAATAAATGCAGGAAAAATCGCCGTGGGTTTTGTAGAAGGAATTGCTGCTTTCTGAACCACACCGTGTTCTGCTGAAGGGGCCAGCAAATCATGGAGGAGAAGATCCAGTTGATATAACTCACTCAGATTTTCAGCAGAATTTCACCCAAAGTTTTTCAGCAAAGACATTTTAGAAAACTCAATGGGCACAGCCTGAGAGGGTCTTGTCATGGGCAGTAATGGGCTAAGATGGAAATGAGGATTGAAATAAATGGTCAGCTGTTATGGTGGAGGGATGTCACCTGTAGAATTTGGCACCAGGCTGTGTATGATTGTGCTAATTAATGGGCTCAAACAGGAAGACTGGAGGTGATGCGGACTTAGTACAGTAAAAGCAAAGGGTGGCTGAAGCGTTGCAGAAGGGTCTAAAGTCTTTAACTACTGATTATTAACTGTGAATGAAATAGAACATAGCCAAATGTAAGCGCTGCATGTGCTGGAAGAACAAAGCCAAGTTATAGAAAATTATGATTCCTGACTGACTGTTACTGCTTAGTAGAGAATCTTGGGATTATGACTAGTAGAGCCACGGAAACATCAGCTCAGATCTTGGCATCTATAAAATCTAAACAAAGCAAAAAAATCTCAGTGAGAATTGCTGGGGATTAATAGGAAAGAAATAGTGAATAACACAAAGCATTATGGAGCTGTCATGGAGATTTTTGGAATGGTCACGGCCTGAAGCCTGAGGTTTGGTCAGCTCCTTTTGTAGAAGATACTTTAGAGCTGAGGAAGACTTGAAACAGGGCATGACTTAGGTAGAAAAGATAGAGTACGGAGAAGCTATGTAGCAGGGAAGGAGATGCGTTTTAAAACCAGGTGTTTGGAAAAGAGCGAATGAAGCACGGATTTCAAGGGGGATGAACGTACATACCATGTTTGTCTCTCAGCATTTAAAGGGTGCAGTACACCCTTTAAATCAGTGCTGGAAGTAAGGTCATGCCACTTCTCTTGTGTTCTTCAGTATCCGTATTCATCTTCTTGCCTTGGCTCCATTCCTGGGAGGTGTGGCTGAGCTGGGGAGTTGGTTCACTCATGTATTAAGGAGGGATTTGTTCATGGGTCTTGTGATCTCTAAAGGTTAACATGTTAAATGAATGTATCGCACAGCTGGGCAATGGGGATTATGAATATTGCTTTAATAGCAAGGGCCCAAAAGCCAAGAGCAGAGATTTTCCTCCTTTGCTTTCCCTGTGTGTGTTTATACAGCATAAAAGCTCTCTCTGGAAGCTGAGAAAATACGCCCTTTTTTGGATTTGTGTTAGGACTATTCTGAAGGTTTCTGCAGTATTGTTTGCATTATTTTGCTTTAAAAGCAATAAACTTTGGAAAATGCGATATCCATACTCAATTTAGGTTTAAGATAATCAATCTAGCTACAAGACTCTGAACATTTAACTATTTTTCACGTTCCAGACTCATTCTTGCTAAAGAAAAAAGCCTTTTTGAGACGGGTGGTGATACAGCCAAGCGACTGCTGTATTTGCTGTAATGCATCTTGATGTCAGAGATGTTTTTCTGCAGAACTTGCCTGAGGAAATTTCAGACCCTTGTTTCTCAATAGACATTGTTCCAGAGTATAATAAAGGTGAATCAGACATTTTGGCTATGTTAGCTACAGCAAGGGAGGGAATGTGCTGCTGCTTTAGGCTGAGAGCAAAGAAGTAGGAGTGTAACCAAAGGGGATTCCTCAAGCCTTGAATTCTTGCAACTCTGGAATAAGAGTTTGTGTCGAAGTGGGGTCTTTGTATGGATATTGGATATAGGATGCAGTTACTGCTGTGGAATGTGAAATTCTGCTCTACAAAGAAACTCTTTGCACCGCTGGCAGCACTTCTGTGTCAATCCTCCTTCCAGACAAAAGACTGTTCGAGTAATGTAAGAGTTAGTGGTGGTGCCACGGCAGAAAGGAGTGACAAGGCTAAGGCTTGGGTCACCCTACTCTCGCCAGCAAATCTGCTTGATGGCTTTAGGGAGAGAACAAGTGTGAGTGGGTGTGGATTATTTCTTGACTGGTTTTTGCAGTTCAAGTATTTTGATGCTGTAGACTTCAGAAGAAAAGCGAGCCAGTTATTTTTGTTATTTCTTCTTGTTTTCCTTGGTTGTGCATGCTCTTCAATGCCGAGAAACGGATAGGATTTGGGATTTGCCTCGGTGAATGATGACATAAGTTACTGATGATTATACATGCCAGTTGCAATCATTTATGTTCCAAATGTAGGGAAAAAATACGTTCCCTCTCTTTCCATCTCTAGGAGGCATTTAGATTTCCTCCATATGACAAACTATAGATAGTATCTAAAAAATCAGTTTGTTTTTGTAGTTACGCAACTTTATGAAGAAATCTCACCCCTCACTGCCAAAGTTTCATTAAAGCTAAATGGGCGAGGGTGTAAAGGCTTTGTCTAAAACCCCAAACCGACACTGCAGTATTCAGCTCTGCTATGTTATCACTGACTTTGATACGCACTTTCTGATACTCCTTGACTGTATCCATGACTCACGGACAGAGCATTTCCTTTCCCGGAATGAAAGAGAACAGTGTCCCCAAGCATTCTGGTGCTGGAGGGACTCAGAAAAGCACTGGAACTGCAGCATCACCACCACCCATCTTCACTTGGCTGTGAAACTAGGGAAAGGACCGTGCAGAAAAGGGGGCAGGAGGGGTGTGTGATACGCTGAACAGGGCAAAGCAAATTGCAGGTCTGGTTTTTCCGATGCTCCTGTACCAGCCAGCTGAAGTGACTAAGGCACTTCTGAGCCAAAGGCAAGGCTCCTGAGGCAAATATAATGGTTTGGTTTACAAATGGGATAAGTTAAGAGGGTACTTGGTATTCAAAGCTGACTTCTTAAGCCATGGTAATGTAGTTTTCAGGAGTCACACTGAAAGTAACTCAGTCTTGGATTTGGGAGGTGCTTGCTCACGCTGAATCTCTTGCTTGGAATATTTCCTGCCTGCTGCTGTTGATCTCCTCGAGGCTTTGTTCTTTGTGATGCCTTTTGTGGACCCCTAACAGCATGCTTTAAGGTGTTGCGGTGCGTTCTTCCCTGCCCCGGCCGTCCGGCAGGGCGCTGACCCATCGCACTGCAACACGAGCCTCTCCCGCCCGTCCCGGCGAGGGTGTTCAGAGGCGGGTCCCGGGGGGGGCACGCCGAGGAGGCAAAGGAGCGAGAGGGGACTTCGGCATGGGGTTCCAAGGCTTTATTAAGGGAGGGGGAGGAACCCCAGAGGCCGAAAGACGAACAAAATGGGGGTACAGAGCTTTTATAGGGGAAGGTACAAGGGTCGGAGGGATACTTCAACAGACCAATAGGAAAGGTACGGGGAGGGACAAGGGTACAGGAGACCAATGAGGTACACAGCAATTCAGAATTCTCTAGAACAAAACCATACAAGGAATAAAGCATGCATATTCAGGGAGATTACATCATGTGGGGTAGGGACAAAGAAGTCACAGCACAGCGCAGGGCCCCACCAGGAAATATGGCCCAAAAGGAGGCCACCACATTAAGGTTAGCTGGTTTCTCCCGTTAGAAAGAATCTCACTGGGCTTTCAGTTCTCACTTGCATCAAGCTGAGGAACCACCGTTGTTTTTGCCAGAACTGTAACTCTTTATATCCCCATTTCTGCTGCCGGCTGTGGGATGAAACCAGAAACTCCTGATTGTTGTTAGCTGAGGAGGACAGTGTGGAGTGGGGCTTGTGTATACAACACTGAATTCCTTTGAAGCCTGCTATGTGCTGTAATTTCAAATGTACTCGTACAATGGCTTCATTTATAACTCAGAGTTTAAACACATTGTCTGAAGTAGTGAGGCCTATGGTAAATATCACTTATATACATCATGAAAGATAAAAGGTGTATAAATAAGCCCTTTCCTTCAAATACTTATTCAACTGTGTGTTCCCTTGTTGGAAAGTTTGAAGAAGTGACTAAAAGCAGAACATCCACTTCTGCCAAGTCCCAGTTTTCCTGCGTGGAGTGGTTAGCCAGCTATCAAATAAATGGGAGTCAAGCGAAAAGCTCTCACTTAAATCCCCTTACCTTTGCTGCATTTCACTCGGAATCTAAGATCTGGTCTGTAGTGTTAGCAGACTGTTAACAGCACCAAAAAAGTGTTCTTTTTATTCTAAGTGTGGATTCACAGATGAAAAATCCTTTGTAAGGTGTGTTATTTCTTTCTGTCTTCCCTCTTGTTTTAACCCAAAACCCAAGTTGTTTGTGTATGTTAAACCTTAGCACTACTGATTTTGCTGAGTACCAGAAATGTTGGAAAGATAACTGCCACTATATAATATGTTTGATTGACTTTTTATAGGGACCTGTACTTCTCCCTGAGAAAGCTGTCAGTTGGATGTTACTTTTGTTTCATTCAACCGTAGATAATTCTGTCCTCTAGCAATATGAAAACAAATTAATTCAAATAAAGTATTCAACATAGTTGTAATACTTCTGTTAAAAAAAACCAAGACCCCTCTTTAACCCTCTCTCTCCTTTAAAGGTTAATTTCTCCCTCTCCTCAATCCTGTTTAATTTTTCCAGTTTCTTCCCCTAGCTGCACTTTCTTCTCTCTCCTGATGAGTGTTTTTATCTTCACATATTTCCAGGTTGTTTCCACATGGTGTATTTATGAAGAGGAAAATAGGCTGGGAAGAAGAGTAGTGTTTGAGTACTTGAGTTCTGGTTGCACTTTCTGAAGGAACAAAGAAAATATTTTGACATTCTTGGTTTGTTCTGTAGAAGCTGGTTAAGGAGGTTTGAAGTAGATATTTTATATCTTCGGGGGTTATTTTATCTCCTCAGAGGGTGCTGCTAAAGCAGCACAGTGACAGCTGTTGAGGTGCCTCCTTAGGTTGGAGCAGCAGAAGTTCCCCGTGGAACACGTCTCATGCACGTGTCCTTTCAGAGAAAAGTTAAATGAGACAAACTTGTGAAAAATGAGCCCAGTTTCTTGCAAAAATTAAAAGAAACCAAGAGGCAGGGAGAAGAGGGAATCTTTACCAGTCTGTTCTGGAGCCATCCCCAGCAGGCCCTGGCTGTTCCCAGCTGCTTCTCAGCCTCCTTCTTTGCCTGTCTGACACAGCATTAGCAGTAATGGTGGTGTGTGGATGCAGGGATGTAACCATGACCCTTGGGATAAAGCTGTGCTGTACATGACACTTTTGAATTTTAGCAATTTCATCCTTAAATTTGTTTGAATCCCAGGATGGTTTGGGTCAAAAGGGACCTTAAAGTTCATTTCATTCCAACTCCCTGCCATGGGCACAGAGACCTTCCACTAGACCATGCTGGGTACCACTGTACCAGGTTGGGCTGCATGTATTTGAGCAGTGTTGTCAGAATTTTTTGTTTGGTTCTTGCTGAAATCCCTGGCAAAGCTTACAGCAGTACTGAGAGGATGGGAATAGGCTTGGGATGTTCAAAGGCCTGCTGTGTTAGATGTCCTTTCAGTGTCATGGTGTCTCTGAACCATTAAGTCTCCTCGTCTAGGTATTTGCTGACATCTATTAAAAGTCAGAAAATTACAGCAAGTCCTCTAGCCTTGAATTACTCTGGAAGGAAAGCATTTTTCTTGGTGCATCCTGACCATAACCCATCATTTCCTCATCACAGGGGCATGGGGAGTGCAGGACCCAAACCAGCTGGTTGATAAACCACAACTGATCTGAGACAGAGGAGGGAGGGTGAACAGACAGGTAGTATTCAGAGTTACTAAACATGGGATGGTAATTAGAGTGTGAAGATGTGAGAGAGGCGAGGGCTGGGGAGCACCAGGTACTGCAACAACAAAACAGTGACAGCTCCTGCCCCCAGATTGCTGGGGAAAAGGCGGAAGATAGATAAGATTGTAAATTTTTATAAACATGATTAAGGTGCTGAAAAATGTGATCCTCCATGAACAGGTCAGAACTATTTGTTAGCAGAAAATAAAATGAGAGCTCCTTATAATTTTCATATAAAACCAGGAGTCTGAGTTGTTAAGAGCAGAATGTGGATGTCATCTAGATTTAACACACAGGGTGGTTTTTTTTTAGGGCACACGTGATAAGCAAAAAAATCTTAATTTAAAACATGGTCAATTTTCTGATTTTTTTTTTCATAATTCCATTGATGTCTGGATGCTTTCCCATAGTTATTTAGAGTGATGATCGTGAAGAAACTGTTGCCAACTTAAAATATGGTAGAGTGGATGCTTGCTTAATACTGTTGAAAATCAGCCAAGACGTATCTAATTCTGGTCTGGAGTGTTATGTTGTACAGTTTTATTTGTGGAATTCTTGATTTATCAATGGTCTTCGTTCCTGTGTAATGAACTGTATAAGTACATTCGTTATGTATGGCAAGGTATGATTCAAATCTTACTTTTAATTAGAGAATATGAGGTTAAGAAGACAAACTCCTTGTCAAGATGGAAACATGTCACTTGTTTTCCATATTAGTCCCCAGTAAAATCAGGTCAGTCATATTTACGTGACAATAATTTAAAGAATGTTGTCATTTTCCTGATCTTTGATTTGTTACATGACAGACATCATTAAAACACACATTTTCCTTAAAAATGAATTTAGGCGAGTGAGAACTGGAATCAAGACTATTTTTAGTCAGTATATATTTTGTTTCCGACGTGTACGTATGTGCAAAGAATTTAAACTGTGATTTGATTTGATTTTAGAATACCATCCAAGCTTACTCAGTTTATCAGATGAATACCAGCTGATGCATCTGACAGCCAAAACTAGAAAAATAACCTCATTTAAAGATGGAAATCCCTATTCATGAGACCATTTCTGCGCCTTTGCTTTCCAGCAGGACTGGTTGAGCAGCGTGTTCTGATCATTGGGGTGGTTTTGGTTTTCAAAGACAGATGGTCATTGTGTTTAATGTCTGTGTATTAATGTTCTGTTGGTAAAAGTATGAGTAAGTTGCTAATTTCTCTGGGAAAATATAATTAACCTTTGAGATCAGGATACATGTGACCTGTGCTATGTTCGGTTCAGAGGCTTCACATTCAATTAGCTTTGCAAAATTGCTGTGAATTTTTACCTGCTTGCTTGGATTGAGGGGAGAAAAAGGTTCCTTTGTTTACTCTAGAATGAACAGAAAACTGGTCTTGGATGTTTCTCAGTACTAAGGTTCAGTATTTTCAAATATAGGATGGGTGGTATTCAGCTCAAGATATCTCAAGAGACTTCTCAAACTTGTTGCTGTGAAATCAAACGTTCTGGTATGATTTCAGACTATGTAGTCAAGTTGCCATGGATGGCAGCTTTTCTGGTTTCTGCCTCAAATAAAGCTTTAAGTCTTTTTCTTCATGGATTTTTAGATTGGCAGGAAAATATTGAAGCTACAATGAGTGTTGCTGTACCTGAAAGTATTCATTCCTTATATAGGCGGTTTTCTGTGTTAGAGTGACAGGAAGGTGCTTAATTTTGACAGCTGAAAGTGTCAGCAATATTGGGATTTTTTTTTTTTTTCATGAACCACTCTTACCTGTTGCAGTAATTCCTACATTAGGTAGGAGCCTGTCTCTTGGGCAGTCACTCAGCTGGCTTTGATTTTATGCCTTTTTTTGGTGCATTCATGCATGGAGATACTTAGAATTGAGTTAATTTGCATGCCATATACTTATGGGTTTAATAGAATATAAGAAAAGCTCTTTTAAACAAATATATGAACGTAGACGTGAAGGATGGGATGATAAATGTGCAGCTTTTTGCTGTTTTACACTTTAGTTGTTTTTAACACATTCTTCTGCAGAAGAATTCAGTGGTTATTACCTACAGAGGTATGTAAGCAAGAAATTATTTGGGACTCCAGGATGGCTACTTTGTGTCTGAGTTACTTAACTACCTCCTGTCCTGAGAGTGTAGTTTTTAAATGTTTGCTTACTTGGCTTTGTGACACTATTACTTGTACTTTTAAACAGCATTTCTTTGTTCTCTTACTCTGGAAATTATGTAATATCTGTTCATTCTCAACTGTCTAAGCAGCTCTGTCCATGATGGCTTCATTCAGAAATTATCTGAAGCAGTGAAAAGGTCGCAAACACAGAGAATTATCAAAAACTATTTAAAGTGGATAATTTCTGTTATAGTGGTGGATGTGAACGAAGTGATGGATGCACTGGAACAGAAAACATGCTGTAAGAAATACATAGTTGAATTGATACTGTTCTGGGCTGAGGATTCTTCAAAAGACAAGGAATCAGCAGTTGGTTGCAAAATCAGCGAAAGGATCCATGGGCGAAGTGAGGTTTCCTGCTGTTCTGTGTCACAGGAGGGCCTTGTGACATTCTCAGTGGGTTTTGTTTCTGTTTGTGTTGTTCCTGACATAAATTACCCGACTCTGTTGGCAAAAAGCATTCATTACATTATTGTCGTTATGGTGGAACTCGGTAATATTCCTATTCCATGGGCGCGTTTTACATTTGCAAACCTGGATGGCAATTTGGAGTCGTTAGCTGGCAGTTCTTAGCTGGATTTTATGGGCGGAAATCCCACTCGCCAGCAATCGGCTTCATGGGCAGAGGCAGGAGTGTGAAGCCTGCAGCAGTTGGCAGGACAGTGCCCGGCAGGGACTGTGTTACCCAGCACCCACCTTGTGCCTGGGGAGGAAACCAGCAGAGCAAAGTGGTAACCGGTCAGTTGCTGGTTTGGGAGGGGAGAGTTAAGATGTTGGACTGTTACCTTCTCCCTGCCAAGTCTAACAGAACTTGGAAAAACAATGCTGATACAGTAAGAAGAAAAGGAGTAGTTTTATAATAATAATTTGTAAAAAAATATTATGACTTGCAGCCATATCACAGGCCAGAGGTTTTAATCTGCCAAACTTATAATTATCTTCAGAAACCCTGACTGAATGTCACTTCTGATTGAAATACGCCAGTTGTGATTTGTATGTTTAATCAAGAGGGAATAATTCTAAAAGTGATTCTCTCCCACCAAAGCTGTTTGTATATTAGTCTCTAAATGTTTTTGTTGTGATAAAATATGTCAGAATTTATAACTTTCATACAGTTCAACAGCAGAATTTACAAATATAATTAGAGGGTTAAAGGCATTTAAAGAATAAAAGCACTTTAATGATGTTCAGTTTTTATTGACAACCCACTAATATCTGCTGCATTCACATAAAGATTTCTAACGTAATCCTGTGAGCAGATAAAAGCTCTGCTATTTAAAAGCTCCATGCAAAGCAGACTCATTGGATCCACTCGTGGAATGCAGATGGGGAGTTCCTGAGTAGGTGATGGGTTGTAAGTGCCTGTCTGCAGCTCACACAGGCCATTCCTGCTCTTTGTTTTACAGGGTATCACATTAAGAGCTGTATTAAGAAGATAGATGGCAGCAAACTGAAACATTTATAAGGAGTTATTTTTAGTTATTCCATGAATGTTTTTGGTTTTCCAAAAATTGCAACGTTGCTGCTTTTGAAAGAAAAAATTTCTCTTTACTCACTCACCCTGAGGTGTTTGCAAGTACCCAGATTTGGACCGTTTAAAAGAATTGTGGCGAATGCCAGGTAAATATTTAATATCCGTTTTTTCTTTTGTCTATTTAGGATCTAAGGAATACAGTTTCTTTTAGAATCACAGAATCCCAGAATGGATTGGGGTGGAACGGACCTTAAGGTTTATCCAGTTCCGCACCCTACCATAGGCAGGGGCACCTTCCACTAGACCAGGTTGCTCCAAGCCTTGTCCAACTTGGCCTTGGACATTTCCAGGGATGGGGCAACCCCAGCTTCTCTGGGCAACCTGTGCCAGGGCCTCACCACGCTCACGGGGAACAATTTCTTCCTCATATCTGATCCAACCCTGCCCTGCTTCAGCTTAAGGCCATTCTCCCCTTGTCCTGTCACTCCATGCCCTTATGAAAACTCCCCCTCCGCGGACTTAAATCATGTGAAGCAATATCTAATAAAAGTCTTCCTTAATCTGAACCTGTTTGGGTTTAGGTTCCATGCTGGTCTTGTGCTCTATGTGATTGGACACTCAGAAATTTGTAGCCGAGTCTTCGTGACCAGACAGTTTCTCCCAAAGGCTAAATGCTGGGGCATTCAGGTGATTTGGGGCACAGGCAGTTTGCACAAGCCGGGAAGGGAATTTGAAGAAGCAACATCCTCTCGCAGAGCAGTGGAATGCAGCCTGTGAGGCAGAGCCCAGGGCTGGGCTTTGTGGGAGCTGGGGTCTCTGCAGAGGCTGTGGGACATTCCTCCTGTCACAGGGATCCCCGTTAGTGCTGCAGGGTGAGATGCCTTTGGAGGTTTCCTTGCTTGACTGAACGAAACCTCCCTGCTCCCATGGAAGGGCTGTGCTGGCTACTGGCTCTTTAGTTGTTTTTCCAGAGAAACTGAAAATTGCAAGCAGGGAGGTAATTGGCAGCCCTGAGCAATAAAATAGGGTTTTCCATTAATTTATGGAATGTCTTACAGTTTTACATACATAATTGTTAATCTAAGGCCATAGAAGAAGTTGCTGTTACGGTTCTGGGAGCACTGTGAATCCCAAGTAAAGCTGTCAATTACTTCTCAGTATCCTCTTGCAGGAGGACAAAAAACCTGACTGATGCAGTTGAACAATTACTCTGCTTTGCTTTAAACTTGCGAATACAAGGTGGCCTCAATTTACTTGGATTCTTTTTGTTTGCTTGTTTGATGACAAATGAGATGTGTCTGTCTTTCTACTTGCTGGTTCTCAAATGAGATTTCTGAAACAATAGATCGGAGAAGGCCATAATACAGTATTGTCAGCACAAATGAAACACAGGCTGGGACTAAAATAGCTGCTCTGGTCTTTTTCAGTAAGTGGCAAGATATATTTCTTGTGGCTTTTCATTGATGAACTTGTTCTAAGTACATGATGACAGAGCGAAGGGCCAAGTACTGAACCCTTGATTTAGTGCTAGATCCCTCTTGGGAGTTATGTTTATGTAAGGACTGAGTTTTTAAGAAAGCGCCGTGGGGAGGCTGTAGGATTTTAGCAGGAGAACTTGATAGGATGAAGGGAAATATACTTGTTAACTCATGTACTGTATGATGTGTGTCAAAAGGAAGTTTATCTGCTTTTCTTCTCCTCCCATTTGAAAAGTGGTGACAAGGAAGAGGCAAGTGACCAAAATTAGTATTGATTAACAGCGATTTAAAAGCAGGAACATTCACTTTTTAAATGTAATGATAAAGAGTGGGGTCTGCCTGATGCTTACACAGTAATACTCTGGAAGAGCTGTGGGTTTATTCCTGGGATGGGATTATTGTAGCTCTGCGTGTACATCTGGACAGGATGGGACACAGAGGGTGCTGAGAAGATGCTACTAAATTCTGTTGGTTTTCTTTATGTCTTTCAGGACTTGCAGTGAATGGAGGAGGACACTTTTTGCTAGAGATTTAACTTGTCTAAAGCTATCAAGGTAGGAGAATTTTTTCTTCCTACAGTCCCATGTGTTCTTTGCATGCATGATTGAATTGTTTAAATAGAATTGCAATTGTCTTCTGTTGTTTCATTGTTAATGTGTGATCACCTGAAACTGGAACAGGGGCACTGTCTTTCTGTAACAGTTTTACCAATTCTTAACCTGGCTGTATTAGAGAAAAATATGTAAGAGCTTTCACATATTAGTGTTTGATCATTCTCTTTTCCTACTGGAGGTAGGAAAGGAAAGAGAATGGATGTAATAAAACAGTATGTGGGATTTTATGTTATTGAGTTCATTCTAACTGCTAACTAAAATAATGATACTGTTTTGTAAACACAATGTGTCATAGTGACACTGCATTCTGTAAAAATGTACTTTGGTGTCTTAATTTTTCAAGGGTTTTTTTTAATATAAAATCCAAAATACTCCGTGTTCTGAGAAAATCTCTAGTGCTTGCCAGTGGATTGAACTCCAGCTTCTTATTAAGTATTATTGAGATTTGAGCAAGTTTGCGGAACAAGCTTGCAGCTGCTCCTTAATTAGGTCTGTATTTTTGATTATTTAAAAACTAAGAAATTAATTACAGTTTCCTTTAATCTCTTGGAATAGACGAGTGCTATAACATTTTCTGACTTTATACATTGCCTATTTTTTTCTTTTCATTTTCTGTTGTACCAGGTAATCTTCAAAAGAAATTTCAGATTGGTAGGAGCCTCAAGCAGAACATCCGTTATGGAGCTGGTGTGGCTGCTCCATGTCTCAGCCAAAAGCTGAAATGCAAGAAACTCTCTGCATTTCAGTCTTGTGGTGGTTGGGGGCAGAATCAGGATGGTGAATCCTGGCACAGTGAAGTTTGTTAATTCAGCACAGGAAGGACGTGGAGCTGTTGGAGTGAGTCCAGACGAGGCACCAAAATGATCAGAGGGATGGAGCAGCTCTGCTGTGAGGAAAGGCTTGGGAGACTTGGGACTGTTCAGAAAACAGAAGACTCTGGGGTGACCTTGTAGCAGCCTTTCAGTACCTGAAAGGAGCCTGCAAGAGAGATGGACAGACTGTTTACAAGGGCCTGGAGTGACAGGACAAGGAGGAATGGCTTCAGTGACAGAGAGTAGGTTTGATTAGATATGAGGAAGAAATTGTTCCCTATGAGGGTGGCTGGGCCCCGGCACAGGTTGCCCGGAGCAGCTGTGGCTTCCCCATCTCTGGAAGTGTCCAAGGCCAGGTTGGATGGGGCTTGGAGCAACCTGGGCTAGTGGAAGATGTCCCTGCCTATGGCAGGGGGTGGGACCGGATGAACTTCAAGGTCCATTCCAGTCTGGGCCATTCTATGATTCCAGCTGTAGGAAGTGCCCTAAAATTCCTTCCAAGGCACTTTTACAAGACTCACCTTGTGCGGACCTGTACCACATTTTATTTTAGGCTTTAATACCTGTTCACATGGTTGTTGATGGAGGCAGCTACTAATAGTATTTAAAATCAAAGCAATTGTTTTAACTGTTATGAGCAACACTAAAAGCGCAACAGATGAATTGATGAAAGTGAGGTGATGGCATTTCTACCTTTTGGTTGTAATTTTTCTCCAAGGCTGGATAATTGACATTATATATGGAGAAGAAAAGTGTTCTTTGGGAATTCAGTCTGTGTCATTAATCTAGAATTAGAAACCAGGTTATGCAAAATGACAAAGCCTGGTTTAAAATTAAATTTCCTGCGTTTTGAGGTCATCACATTTTCATGTTGAGGAGAGAACTGACTTTTGGCTTTCTCCTAGCGAGTGACTGCATTCTCTCTGCAGTATTTCTGATCTCGTTTTAAATAGGTGTTAAATTTCAACACTGAAATAAAAAATGTTGCTGGAGAAATCTTTTTCCTGGGAAAGTAAATTCAAATGTTGACTGAAAAGTTCAGTTACAAAGTCTGTTAGTTAGTATTCTGTGGTTGGCAGGGTTATCTGTTGAGGATTGTGACTGCTTGAGAGTAGTGAGTTTCTCCGGATTCAGAGTGAGTCATAAGCTGGCTGTCTGTGCTGTCTCTCTGAGAGCAGTCGTGCTCTTATTCTCGATTGTCCTTACTCGAGGTATGACCGTGTTCCAGACAAAAGGAAAAACAATCTCCTGTTAGCAGAGAACAGGAAGCTCGAGCCTGCGCAGAGCACGTGTGTTTTGAGGGATTGAGCATTGCACCTTCCTGGTGGTGTCCTTCTGCTTCACAGCTCCAGGTGCAAACAGCTTCACCCTCTGGAAGTGCTGTTTGCCAAACACAGCGCCAAAATGAGCTGTTCCTCTGCTAAATTGTGTGGGTTTCCAAAATAATACAGTGCCTGTCTCCTTCCTCCCAGGCTGTAACTGTGTAAAAATTACCTCTGAACATAAATGCCACAGACTTCGAGTGAACATAATCACCACAGACTCATCAAGAAATATGTTTGGCCACATTCACCTTCGGGCTGTTGGGAACTTCACAAACATGGGAATATTGCTTTGCTATGCTCTCAGAATTGCTTTTTAACTGGAGCATTAACAGCTGCTTCATTTGATAAAATAAAGGCAGAGATTGAGGCCAAACTATCTGCTTCCTTGTGAAACGTTGCGTTGACCTCCTGCACGCATTTTTCCAGTGAGAACACTGTTAGGTGTTTTATGGGTGTATTTTTATGTATTTCTATCAAAGATAGTTGGAGAAGCAAAGACAGTGGGGTCGTATCAGGAGGACAGGAGAGAGCACAAGTGCGGGGGCTCCTGGATTATGGGAGTCAGAGCAGGATCTGTAGGAAA
The DNA here is from genome assembly GCA_013400235.1 of Oriolus oriolus. Lineage (NCBI taxonomy): Eukaryota > Metazoa > Chordata > Aves > Passeriformes > Corvidae > Oriolus > Oriolus oriolus. The sequence continues at coordinate 556,931 of VXBT01012010.1, read as the reverse complement.
GGCAGTCCAGAGACCTGCAAGTATTTTGTTTACGAGTGGGTTGGCAGATTGGCCTTCACGTCAGGCCCCCCATGATAGTTATTAGTGGTCAGGCTTTTGTGAGGGAACATAACATCAAACAGTTAGTTTTGCTGTTCTAAAGCCTATTGGAGAACACTGTTTAATAAACTCTTAATTGCTTAAAGACGCCTAATTGGTAGGGTTTAGTGCTTTTAATACCTTTGTTGTTTTCTTATTTCCAAATAATCCTAGAAGTTCTTGGCAAGCTTGCTAGGTCACAACAATGCTGTTTTCATTCGTAAAGTTCCTGGAAATATTTAATCTAAATTTAATCTCTAAATTCTGCTCCTGTGTGTTTAAATGTGCACGTACCAAGCTTATTTAATATACATTTCTTTTGACTTCGGTGTTGTTGTAATCAGTTATTCCCACCCCTGTGGTGAGTCAGAGTGTTGTGGGAGGCAGAGTTTAATGGATTTAATCGTTATGGAGTTCATGGAGCTTCTGCCATTTCCTGACAGTTCTCAGTGATGGCTGTGGCCATCCCAGTCCTCCTGTGAGCATCGAAGTACGGCTTAAGCGTTCTTTAGTCTTTGTCATCAGTCTGTCTCTGAAATCATCCTCTGGAATTTCAGGGCAATTTAAAATAAGAGTTCAGGGTAAACTTCGAATAGTTAATATGAAGAGCATGAGAAGTTTCAGTCTGGCAGCAGTTACAGGCAAATGTGGAACACATCTGTGTACAATACCCGTTAAACGTAGAGTAAATGCTTGAGAGTCAAGCTCTGTTGTGTGTTTTGTTTTCGTTTTTCAATTTATTTCATCTTGTGATAATTAGTTTTCTAAATCTGTCACTTGTGTAAAAAAAGTTCTTTTTACCTCTTCCTTCCTGAAGCTTGAATGCTTTTTGAAAATGGTTCACTAATTTATGAAAAGTTAGATTTTTTTTGTTGTTGTTGTTGTTTTTCACAAAATGTTCATTTAGGCCTTACAAGTAGTTAAATCCTGAAAGCTAATGCTCAGAAACGTTCCTTTTTATGGCATCTTAATGTAAGATATGTGTTACATATATGTTACACACACTTCGTAATTTCTACTGTAGTGAGTTCAGCTTCCCTCATGAAAACAGCTGATCTTGTGCTACCGGGAACCTTTGAAATAGAATATTTTATGAGTAACAAGCTTTTCTGTTACTTTACGTAGCTGAGTATATTTTCTATCAAAGGACTTCCGGGAATTTTTTTGAAAATCACCCTTTGAAAAAGTTTTTCTTTACATTGTTCCTTTGGGGAATTCAGGGAAGGTGTACTGAAAGAATAAGATGCCTCAGGATCTTCTGAGAGGGACAGAAGCTGATAAATAAAGGAGTAAGCAGTGAGATTCTCACTGAAACATGTGCTTTAATCAAAGTTTGCAAATACTTCTACTTTATAACATTATAATTATTTATAGCATTATTATTATTTATAATATTATGTTTATATCTATTAACGTAATGTACTGAGACTTTCTGACTCCATAGTGTTCATAAACTTCTGCTGAATATTAAGAACGTTCTGGAAGTAAATTCTGTCTTAATTTGCTGTTGCCTGACCCGGAGAGTGAGTTAATGGGATCTCATGAGCTGGCACAGGCTTGTACTTCACTTTTCAACTACAAATTAATATCTGAAGAGGCAGCTGACAGAACAGTTGAACCACCTCCAATTTGGCAAGATGGTATTTTTCTTTTTTCTTTTTTCTTTTTTCTTTTTTCTTTTTTCTTTTTTCTTTTTTCTTTTTTCTTTTTTTTGTTAAGTTGTCTTTTTCACCCATTCAGTTAAAGCTCTGCAGTGGCCACACTCTGGCTGTGCTGCTGAAACCCGTGAGCATCACTATGCTACGCAGGAAGCCTGACTGTGGGCTGTCTCCTGGCTGAGACTGGGAACACGTCTGGTGATCCCAGACACTCTTTTATCTTCAGCAATGCTCAGACAACATTCCCTGCCCCC
>VXBT01012010.1:489258-554909 GCA_013400235.1 Oriolus oriolus | reverse complement strand
CCCCCCCAGACATACACAGCAAGGAAAATACAGGGGTAATGTTTCCGTTTCTTTTAAAGTGTTTGTTTGTAAGACCAAAATGTTTACAGTAATTTTTTGCAATGCTTGTCCCTTTCCATATGTATTTTCACTATGGAGGTGAGGAAGGAACTGAACACCTAAAGGGGAAATCAAATTGTTAAGAGATGTGCATTGCACATATAACTTAGGATGCTTTCCCTTCCTCCTTTTGTAGTTAGAAACTTGTCTTATTGGAAAAATCACAGAATTCTAATCTTAAGATATACATTTAATAGCTTCTCACGCTGACGCGCACAAAGTTTGCCAGCAGTGTCTATACGACTCGTTGGACATCAAACACTCTTTTGAACAAGAGCTTAGCTTTGCTAATCAGCTTTATGTAAAATGAAATTTTATTTTTAGTGAGGTGATCAGAGAGGAGGAGAATACAGGGATATGGTTGTTCTACTGGTGGTATATAGGCAAAAAATTTGCTTTGATTTTGTAATTCTGTGTCTGACAGACAATATCTCTCTACAAAAAGAAGCAAAACTGGCTTCTGTGGGCTGTAATAATGTGTAGCCACCCAAAACATGAGGTGGTTTTTGCAGCCTGTGTACAAACTCCGTCTTAAAATTAAGAAAACACTGAAATAGGCCTTAGTCATCCCAAAGGATTGAGATGTTGCAGACTTGTTCAAGCTTAGCATTTGGTGTAAGTTTGTGGCTTGCAGAGCTCAAGTCTGCTTCTACCCCTCCACTTCGGGGTTTTTTCCTCATCATATTTGTACTACTGCCTTCTCATGCTACGGAAACTGTTGTTTGTGTATTTCATTGAAATTTTGATTTGTTAGGAGATCAAACAACAATCTGCAGAGTGTCTGGACACAAACCAGGAGATTCTTGAGCTATTTTTTCTAAAAATGCTGCACAGAGATTGTACCTTTTTTATTCATCTGCTGATACTGTTTGGAGACTCACGCTCATATAGTGTCTTCGTTTGGTTTGGTAAACATAAAAATGACAAGATAAATGACAAATCTAGTGTAGAAGCTCTTGGTTGCCCAGATTGTTGCCAGAGGCATCCTGTGTCAGTGGGGGTGGGAAGGATCCCTGTCACCTTCCTGCAGCTTTTGCTTCTGCTGATAGAGCTGCTGCTGATCCTGGAGAAGGGAATTAACCTGGGCTGTGAGGTGCATTAAGGAGTTCATGGAGTAGGATGAAAAATTGTCTGATCCAGCTCTTCCTAATACTGTAATTCTGTTTGCTGTTTAATGCTTCTAATTCCATGAACTAATACAACCAACAGGATTTTTAATTTAGAGTGCTTTTTCTTAAATATTACTTCTGGCTTAGTGGTTGAACAGAGTAAGAGCTGTGACCATGTTTACTCGAAGCCACAGAGGGACGGGGTTGCGCATGAAAACGAAAACCAGCGGCTGATTTTGGTCAGCTCCTCTGCACTGGGAACACCTTAACTAATATATAAACTATATAAGTCTAATGAGTGCTTACACTTGGACTACATCAATATTGTGTGTAAGAAACAGTGAGGAACCATGTCAGGAATTGCTGCTAGAGTAGAGTCACAGAATCACCGAGTGGTTCAGGTTGAAGGGACCTTAAAGACCATGTAGTTCCACCCCCCTGCCATGGGCAGAGCAATCCTCCTGTGGTTCAGGAGTCCCCTGAGAGTATGGAATTAGTCCTTGGGATGTCCCTTGGCTGGTAACTCAGGGTCTTAATGCAAGACATCCGTTCTCTCTGCACTCTCTGGTTCTTAGGAGAAAATTCATGGAGGCCCCATCTGTGCCCTATGCAGAACGTTAATTCAGCCCTGGTAGCAGCACAGCACTTCCTGGCCCTGTTTGGCGTGGGCAAGATACAGGTAAATATAATTATTCGCAAACTATCGGGCTCACCTTTGGCATGGCCTAGGCTCAGGCCAGGTGACTCCTTCGACAGAATTTGGTTGAATTCAGTTGTGGCTCAGCGCTGGTGGCACAGCTCTGCTCAGTTCTCTCTGCAGTGCAAGCCAACGTGGGGAAAGTCCCTAAACAATTGCCTGTGTGCCCAGGCAGAATTTTTTTTGATAGTCACGTAACAGTGGGATGCTCCGAAGGGGACCTAGGCCTTGTTTAGGAGCCTCGAGAATGAGGCTGAACACCAGCTCCTTGTGTTTTGGTGGCAGAAAGGTGCCAGGTGATGCTCAAGTGATTCATTAATGCAAAGGAAATACTGATTCCGCATTTTCTCTTTAACGCTCATCCGTGTGTGCCCACAGACTCCCAAATCTGTTTGTGGAATCTGGTAGGTGAATGGGAACTTGTGTCAGGAAAGGCTGTCATCCCTGTGTGCTTACTGGGGCTTGGGATATGTGTGCTCTGAGCTGCTGCCCTGGAATGCTGGTGTCTCTCAGTAAGTGAGTAAATCATATTAAAAGGACTTTTAGTGGCTTTAAATATACATATAAAGTTCTTTGAACTGGGCATTAATTGTATTATTAGACTTGAAAGTATCAGACAAATGTGAAGAAACGCAAGATGGCATTTACTGAGCATCCTCCGAGAGGAACCGAATATTGTTACAGGAAAAAAATTCGTTATTTATTTGTACAAGATGAATGTGTTACCTTGTAACTATGAAGTATAATGTGTACAATAGAAAGAAAATTGTGGTTTATTGTATGTACTGATCAAAGACTCTTTACAATTCTTTTGGTCTGGTTTCAGCTGCTTTTGTTGTAGGTGTTTTGATGCTTTACATGCTTTAATAAGTGGCTGTTCCCCAGCACAGGCTGTCAGTGTGCCTGGTGATCCCAGACACTCTTTTATCTTCAGCAACACTCAGACAACGTTTTTTTTCCCCCGAGACATATACAGCAAGGAAAATATAGGGATAATGTTTCTGTTTGATTTTTTGCATCAGTTACTCTGGGTTTGAGCGACTTGCCTCCTCATGACAATTTATTCAGCTCACAGGAGAATTTGACAGTCAACCAGTCCAGGAGCTGCAGAGCATCTGGAGTCGTGGTTGGTGTTGGCAGGATCGATTTTCTGAGCACCAGGAAGGGCAGCAGCTCCTTCTGATGGGTTTGTCTTTAATAGTGATGGGAAATGGAGGCAGTTTGCTAAATGCTTTGTCTTTCCCACTTCAGTGTGATGATAAATTATTTGGCAAAATAGGTTGGTTCTACCAGCAGCACTGAAACTGTTTTGTCCTGGAAATAAAGCCTGGGTAACTGAAAGCAAACTGAATGGTAGGGTTTATATGGATGTTGTTGTTAGGAATTGTATTGGCAAAATAGTTTTTCATCGTTTTATCTTGGTTTTAGCGCTTCTTTACCTCTTCTCCATAATGGCTTCCTGTTGTCCAAATGGGAGTGTTGATTTCCTATGTCTGTTGTTCTGCTTTCCACAGTGTTTGGAATAAACCAAGTGGAACAGGATCGCCATGTTTCGAAACAGTCTCAAGATGCTTCTTACAGGAGGGAAGTCAAACCGCAAAAACAGGTCCAGCGGTAAGTAATCGTCACCTCCTCGCGCATGTGGAATGCTGACACTTTTGAAACAATTTCTTTTATGTGTGTTTTGGTCTTAGCAGGAGTTTCTTCTTGTTAATGAACGGATGTACTCAGCTGATGATCTTGTAGACTCCAAACATCATTATGCTTCATTTTAATATTGTGCGGTACTTTTAATTTGAAAGTATATGTATATTTATTTTAAAATGTATGTAAACCATCATCTGGTTTTACTGGGGAGATGTAGGGAAAACCAAATAAGAGTTCTACATAATCTTGCAGTAAACAAACATCAAGGTTCACGTTTCATTTATGGGAAGTAAGAAATTTTTTTTCTTCTGCAGTATCTGTGATAACTTGTGGCAGTGAAACCTGCTTTATTACAGCCAAAACTTGTGAGACCAGCATCAATTTCTTTTAAGCTTTTATTTTTAAACAGGAGGGAGAGAGAGGAATGGGAATAGTTGAACTTAAAGGAGAAATTGCCCAAATTTAGTCATCATTTATGTCAGTTTTGTTTTTCCACCGTCCCAGGAAAGGAGTTTACAGTTAGTATTGGTTCATGTGGCTTGGCCTGTTTCATCCATGACGGAGACTGGGGGAGCCTGTAATTGTAAAACAGAACATTACAAAAATATTGAGAGGCTTTAAAAACATTTTTATTTAACTTTCGTAGTTATTTCCAAAAACGGAGTGTTGGCAGGATAAGAGCTTTTAATTAGTTCTTTCATTTTGAATTTTAAAGCCATCTGGCAGCACATTGTAAATATTTTGGGATACAGTGTCTATTTGTGCTCATGCATCTGTGTTAATACGGATATTTATGTTATGGATGTTCATACGGATGTTCCTTGGGAAACCACAGGTGAGGATGCGGAGACACAGTGGTGGTAAAGGCAGTGAGAAAACGGGCCGTTTTCCTATGATTTAAGCAAGTTGTTCTGTATTTCTCACACTGCCGGAATTTGGCCATTTTTAGTATCTTCCTGACCACGTGGTATTTGGGGAAGGAGAGTTGTGGGGCTTTGCTGTGGGGCAGCACTGATGTCTTAGGCCTTAGACATCAGTGGTCTCTTATTCCAGTGTCTGGTGTCTGGGGTTTTGGTCGATCCTGAAGGCACTTGTCCTAGGAAGTTCAAGCGTGCATCGTGATGTTGTACTTGGTGTGGATCTCAAAGCAGGTAAAAGTCTGTTTTGCAAAGGCACCATAGGAATTCAGGCCTGAGGTGGTGGCTGTTGGTTGCTTTCATGGAGGAGATTTCCTTTCCATAGGAATTCAGTCTCTTGTAGCAGGAGTGGTTAGTGTGAGAGAGGTACCTGCATAAAAAGACGGGTTTGGAGAAGACACGTGAGCAGATGGCTCCATCCTCTTGCGATTTGTGTAACATTTGCCGTTTGAAAGTACAAGTCCTTTGATGATACCTTTGGAAAACCATACATAGACAAATCACCTTAGGTTATGATTTCTGTACAAAGCCCTCTCTTTGTCAGATGTGCTGGTAACAGGCCCTAGTATTCCTTTTGGCTTATCTCCCAGAAGCAATATTAAGGATCTTGTATATGCCTAGCTCTGCAAATATGTGCTTCTTATTTTGTGAATGAAACACGTCAGTTCTGTGATTCGACAGTCTGTTTTGGGGCAAAGCAGAAGAAGAGATGGGTTTTCTTATTCATATATTGAAAAATAATACGACAGAATTGAATTGATGAGGTTCTCTCTAATGCCTAGTGACTGTAGTGTATGTTTAATTTAATGCAATTCTGCCCTTGAAATAAGTTGCTTTATTGAGAAGTTCTCTTTGGCATTCTTCAGGGCAAGAGAGGAAGTGGGAAAATGAGATGATCGGGTTTGTTATATTGTTTGTGGCCAAGTGGCACACATCCCTGCACTTCAAAATAATTTTTCAGATAATTGTTAATCTCCCAAATTCGTACATGACATTAGATTAATTCATTGCTGCCTAGATTTTTTTAAAGATAAATATATTTAAGTCTGTATTTCTTTGCAACACAGTAAGGAAATGTCAGTAAATCTTCTGTGTACATTTCTGTGTTGCATGCAGTATTGTAAGCCTGACACTTGCTGTATTTATTTGCTTTGCAGTTCTGGTAAACTACAAATTTGATACTTTAAAAGCAGATTAAAAAGGAGAGAATTTGCCTAATAATATACAAAAGGCATTTGTCACCCTGTCACTGACAGGATCTTGATGAATTCTCCCACTCCCTTGAATAAATCCCAGAAGAGTTTGAAGTGGAAGGGAACTTAACTGTCTAGTCCCATCCTCCTGCCATGGGCAGGGACACTTTCCACTATCCCAGGTTGCTCCAAGCCCTGTCCAACTTGGCCTTGGACACTTCCAGGGATGGGGCAGCCACAGCTTCTCTGGGCACCCTGTGCCGAGCGAGTACTCTAAAATCAGACTATCTGGGGCATGTAGTCCTTAGCCCAAAGGGTCTGCTTTTCTCTTCTGAGTTTGTTAGGAATTACATCTTGCTTGTTCTTAACTATAAAATGCACAATTTTTATCTGGAGCTTCCCAGCGAGGAGCCTGCCTGTCATTCAGAACATTTTTGGTGCAGGGTGTTTTAAAACCTCTTCTTCTTTCCTGATTCACAAAAGACCCAATTACTTTTACTTCCAGAGTATTTATAGGGCTTTTTGGAACCTGCCACTTTATATTTTAATTCCAGGACTGAAAGGGCCCCTGTCAAATGCTCTTCTTTGATTCCTGCCTTGCGAAGATAAAAGGCATTTCTGTGAAGGTCTCACTTCTGCTTGGCCAGATCTCTGGGCAGTTTCTCATCTATCTGATCTCCTGTGGAAGTGTAAGGATAACTTTTATCCCCGAAGAATTTGAGAGTCACAATTGCTTTTTCAGTTTCATTTCTGAAAGAAATCGCTGAGTGATGAGATTCAGCTAGTGGAGTCCTATAGATGTCGGGTAACTCAATTTAAGAAAGTGTTAGAAGTGAGGTATTAAAAGACCCATCGTGTATTATGGTCCTGAATACTGATTGTATCCACATGTTCAAGGTATTCCATCCAAATAATAATTCGGACCCTGTTCTTCCACAAAGATGGCTGGTTTTTCATAAATCCATTTTTAAACAAGGCTTGAGTACGTTGACAAATCCTCTGACCACAGTGAAGTTTGTCCTTGAGTTTATTTAAGCATGAACTAACCTTTCCTGAAAATTTGTTTTGCATTTATGTAATTCAATGTTTTCCTTCTGAAGAAGGCAGTATATCGGGAACATGTACATGTACACAGGCATGCTGTTTGGTTCTTAGTATTCTGATTTATTTGATCAGAATATGTCTTGTTCATGTACCAAACTCTCTTCCCAGATAAATACGAGGTGTTTGAACAGTGAAGCTTCTGCTTCTGTCCTGCACTACTATTGTAGAGGGAATTTTAGCAAGCTGTGTTACAATAATATGTATTTATTTCCTTTTGATTCACAAATATCTACTTTTTAAATAATAACACCACAGATCTTAACCTAACTTGCCTTATAGCTTATAAATAAAACAGGTCTGTTCAGTCCTTTGCTGCGCTTATGGTTTTTTTTATTAACTGACTCACCCATTCCACTGTTTATCAGCGCATATTGGTTTATGCTTCTGTGTGAGCTCTGAGGAGAGCAGGGGCTCATCCAGCTCTGTCAGACAAGATTTTCACACGTGTGACCATCACCAACTCTAAGAACATGTGCAGAGCCATAGGGTCCCCCCTGAGCCTCCTTTTCTACAGGCTGAGTCCCCCCAGCTCCCCCATCCACTCCTGGTGCTCCAGCCCCTTCTCCAGCTCCGTTCCCTCCCTGGACATGGTCTTTCTTGTAGTGGGGGCCCCAGAACGCAGGACATGTGACTCGTATTTTGGATCCACGTGGGATTTCGTGGTGTTTCTCTCATTTACCGACCGGTTTGTGATGAAATATTGGTGCTTTACTGGGGCTGAGCCAGTAGAGGGAGCAGGAGTTTTCCATCAAATCCCACCGAAATTCCTGTGCTGATGTGCAAAGGAGATGAAGTTACATCTTCCCACATCAAATGACCTTGTCTTCTCTTATTCAACATAAAAAAGGTATTCTCATATACAATTCAAAGAGAATATACACACTAGCATCAACAGGAAATAGTATCAATTTGAGGGATTTGTTCAGCCAAACTGTTGGGAAAGTGGAATGTCCTTTCCAGAATGTCTGAGGAAAACCTAAGGATTTGTATGTCTGTAATAGTTTAAAAATCCAGTCAAAACTTTTAAGAAAGTAAGGTTTATGTCAGTGACTTCAACAGTTTCATCTGGAAAATCAGTAAGAAATCACTGAGGTGTCTAATAACTTAAGGGTTCTCTGCTGGAAGAGGCCTGGCCCCAGAAACAAACTTGGATTCCTTCCCTTAAAGCAGTAATCTAATCTGTTAAAATGGATTTTTGGATTTTATACGAGCAAACTGAAAGTAATGTTTCTCACAATTCTAGAAGCTTACTAAGTATTGAATGTTTCTAAATCAATAAATTGTTTTAGAAATATTCAACACATGCATGTTGATTTTGCCATTTTACCTGAGTGTGTTGAATATATGGTTTTTTGTCATCAGAACTTGACCTGTTACAAAAATAAGCGACATCTTCATGTGCAGGAAAGAGAATTAAAATGGAGACAAGTCTAAGCTAAATATAGCATCAGAGAATCCCAGAATGGTTTGGGCTGGAAGGGACCTTAAAGCTCATCCTGTCCCACCCCCTGGCAAAGGCTGAGACACCTTCCATCAGCCCCATCCAACCGGGCCTTGGACACTTCCAGGGATGGGACAGCCACAGCTGCTCTGGGCAGCCTGTTCCAGGGCCTCACCACACACTGCAGTTTCCTGAGATCTCACAAGAAGGGAGGGATCTTATGGAGCAGGATAGGAGGCTGAATACTGATTCTGTGCTCCTTGAGCAGAACACTTTTGGGTATTAAAGAGTTGTGTACCAACTGGAGATGTTCCTGTGTTCACTCATACAGTGTGCTAGGAGCATTCCCAGACGAAATGAAACAAACCCTGCTGTACTTAGTGTCTGTTAACCAGCTCCATTTTCATCACACTCCCCTCAATATAATTAAGCCCTGTTAGTCTTGATGTGCCTTAACTTCAATCTCCACCCAAGATGTGAGATTTTTCCATATCCCATTTTTCCCCAGTTCCTAAAGGTAATATTATTTATATTCAGTGTTGCTTGTCCCTGGGAAGTGTTAGTGCAGATTCTTGCAGTTGTTTATTACACTGACAGATGTCGAATCCGTATTGCTCCATTTTAGGATTATATTCCAGGTATGAGTAATATTTTTATTTTCAGGGGATTTTTATGATCAGCGCTGTATATGTAAAGTGACTGCTTTTCCAAGACGTGTGTTCCACTTGGTTCACATAAAGCATTTCTTGGCTGCAGGAAGTACCTGTGCCAGGTGTGAGGGATGACTCTGGAATTCCGTCATTACATTCTCTTTTCGGAATTGCAGTTGCCCTTCCTTTTTCCTTTTTTCCTTAAGGAAGAGTAAATGTCTATAACTTACTAATACTTTTAATGGAAAAATCATCTTTTCTTTGTGAGAGGATTGACTTTTAAGCTGCACCTTTACAGGAGTTTCTCCTCTTCAGCCTCTTCTACTGCTTGCACAAACTTCTCCTCTCAGCATGTCTGTGAGGACTATTTTTTTTAGTATCAGATATATTTTTAGATAACTCATGGATAATTTTTGCTAAAGCTTCCGTCTATAACTGACCTATTTGAAGGAATTGTGGAAATTTTTGCTGCAAAATCTTTCTGAAGTGGAAGGATTCATGTTTCCTTTTATATAATTTTCTTTTTGAGGATGAGATCAGTATAGAAACCGACCCATATTCTCTCAGATACAAAAAACCCTCAAAACCTAAGCAAGTTAGGGACATGTTTTTAGTAGAAGCTTTGATAACGTGTCCAGATCTTGACAGAACGTACTCTTTGTCATCTAAATAGGTTTGAAAATCTTCTGTTAGGTGAATTCAGAATGTTTATCAGCCACCACTTCTCCTCTGAGACTCTGTTACTGATTTGCTGATAGACAAAGCTAGTCTGTTTAACTGGACCTTTGGACCGTTCTTAGAGTAAGAAATGAAGATCGTGGACTATCTCACGATTCCAGTATACAGATTTAAAAAGAGGCTTTTAATTCATATGTGGGGGGTTTTTTGTTATGATTTCAAGTGACACAATTTAATTGCATACTAAATATAGTCTGCTTTTAACTTATATTAAACCACCTTCTTTCCCTGATACCACGAGAATTAATAGTGCATTTAAATGATTCATTCATCATATTGTTCTTGTCTGATTTGTATGATTGAGTCATCCACTTACTCTTCTTTTTTAAAGTATTCCTTGAAGTTGCTCATGGTGAAATGCTCTAATCATTGAGGTGCCAACACTGTTTTATTCAAAGGCATAAAAAAGGAGCGGAAAGTATTCTTGGTGGTGTTTTGGTCTTGTTCATTTAGAAATTCGAGTTTTGAACTGCATCTGTGTTTTTAATTACTGTGTTACATGAACAAAACTTGTTTGAAAGTTTACAGCAATGCTGTGTTATTAAATACAGGCAGCTAGAAAAGCTTCAGGAGATCATATTGCTAAAATGTAAGAATGGGTGTCTAAACATCACAGCTGCCTTAGTCCTGTCTGGTGATCCCAGTGGCTGATAGATGATCCCGAGCTTGGAAGTGCCTTCTGAAAGCTGCCCTACAGGTGGTTAAAAGCCCACTCACACCTTGTAAGGGAATATCCAGCTATTCCTTCTCTTTATTGACAGTTAAATAAAGTCAAATTAAGCAAGAACTTAGTGTCACTGTGTGCGCCCAAGACACATCCCTGTCCTTCCACGAGGCCGTTTGTCCCTGTTGTTGCCCTTTGTACAACCAGCACAATTTACCTCTTTCCTTGATGTACTCGGAGAGCAGATCATCCCTTCAAATAGATGGGAAAAGGTGAAAATAGAACTTCTTGTTCTCTGAAGCAGCTCAGGGGGACTGTGCTGTGTGTTCCTGCCCCTTCAGCCCTGCCCTGGAAAGGCTGGGACAGGGGAAGGGCAGGAGCTGCACCTGGAAGCACTTCAAGGAAATTAAGGCCCAGGGAGACAAAAATCAAATTAAACAGAGACCACTTCGTAAGTACATAATGACGGCAAAACAGGCCTTGTCATAATAATTTGCTTATTAGTTCAAGCCAGTTTTCTGAATTTTCTTTCTGTTTTCCTAAGACAAGTGTTTCCACCACAAAATGTTACAGCATGTTCAGTTGCAGAAAGGTACCACATACTCACTCTGAGCTTTTGGTTCTGTATTTTCTAAACCCAAATTTAAACAAAACTCGTTTAGTCATAGTGTGGGACAAGCTTAAGCTGAAAGAGTAATTTTCATTTTACTAACAAACTGATCCAATTTTTAGTTGGGATGAATAAATGCTTTGGGTGTTGGCTATTTTAAAAAAAAGTATTTAAAAGTCCACAACCTCACCCACACAGGTTGCCTGGAAGTTGTGGCTGCCCCAACCCAGAAGTATTCGAGGCCAGGATGGATGGGGTCTGAACAGCCTGGTCTAGTGGAAGGTGTCCCTGGCAGGGAGTGGAATGGGATGAGCTTTAAGGTCCCTTCCAAGACAAACTACTTTGTAATTCTATAGCTTTACTCCTGAAATGAGTGTCTGTAGCAGCTGAACGGCTCCCTCTGATCTCTGGGTTATTGGAAGAAATCTCATTTTTTAAATTTTGCCGCTGGTTTCCAGGAGGTCTGTGTCAGAATTGTAATTAAGGTGACTGTGGACGTTAACTTTCTCTGTTGATGTGCTTAGGAATTTCTTGTTAGGTATGAACAAAAAAATTCATAGCTACCAAGTTACCTGCACATTCTTGATATAAAATCTTATGACCTAACTAGTGTGGTTTCCTTGTTGTCCCGGTTTGAGACACTTGTTCATACAGAATTTAGCATATTTCACTCCAGAGAGCTGAGGCACACTTGCCAAGGTGAGCTGTGATGGAAGCAGTGCCCAAATATAGAGGCCAGATGCTTTTATAACTTGGAAACATTTTTAGTAGAAAATTAATAACTAAAGGCTAAATTGTGTGTTCTGGCTGTGAACTTCTTAGCTAAGCAAAGCAGATGGATGTGCCCCATGCAGAGTTCAGAGAGGATCTCTGAGCAGGAGACACCCAGTGACAACATTGATATCCTTGTTGGCAGAAACCCGTGGGCTCGTTGATGGCATTTGTTTTTCCTTCATGTGACATGGGAAGCTCCTTTGTGTCTCTGTCCAGCTGTATCATCACTGTCTGTATTTTAATTACGTAGTTATGGTGGTTTTAAAATTAATGAATTAAATACGCTATATAATATCCAAATATTATTAGCAACACAATCTTTTACTCCAGATATTTTTGTCATGAAGTCATCTTCCCACATCAAAATTAAAAAAAAGAAGGGTTGTTGGGTTTGATTTACATACTCAGTATAGGTGTCTCTGGATAAAAGAGTCACTTGATGTTAATAGAAACAAGGATGCCACTTTTTCTGTATGAGATAGGTGAGATGAATCGTACCCCGGATTACAAGTACCTGCTTTTTTCCAGTGACAAATAACAGCTTTTGAGATGATGAAGGTACAGATGTGTGTCACCGATACCTGAACTTATTTAGGATTCATTCTGCTCCAGAATAACTCAGATGTTGGTGTATATGATTTCTGATTTCCTATACGTGCCAGGGAAAAACCCCATTTGTACTTGTGTCTAAAATTCCCGGGCAGGAATGCTGACAGTGTCTCTTGTAGGAATAGGACTTAATAAATTTATTATGACAAGGGTGTTATCTTATTCTGTTTTTGTACGAGCTGCCAGCACAGTAGGACCTTAATTTCAGTTCAGGCTTCCAAGGATTGCGGCAATAAAAATAAACCCAAATATACTTGCAGAGGCAAAGAATTCTTTCTTAGTTTTGCAGTTCCCCTAAGAAGTCTTTCGGCCTCTGACCACTGGGTTGGTTTTTTTGTTGGTTTGTTTTTGATTTTTTTCTGTGGATTTTCATAATTAATAAGCAATATGGGGAGTTAATGTAGGAGATCCCAGAAGAAGACAATGGACCTTTACATTTTGAAGTCTATTTATCATTGAATTGCAGAGTAGTTTGGGTTGGGAAGGGACCTTAAAGTTCGTCCAGTTCCACCCCCTGTGATGGGTAGGGACACCTTCCACTATCTCAGGTTGCTCCAAGCCGTGTCCAGCCTGGCCTTGGACACTTTTGGGAACGGGGCAGTCACAGCTTCTCTGGTCAGTCTGTCAGGAAGTGCGGGTGTTGTCATGCACAGTCCCAGCAAGAGTCCATGCTCTGCTCCTAAAAAGAGGAAGTTAATGCCATAAAAATGTAGCAGGAGGAGGTGGAGGAAAAAAGGCACCAACCTTTGGAAGGTGCTGAGGCATTTTAGCATCGCATTCGCTGGGTGGTGGTTCCCTGGAACCGTCTTAGAGCTCCCTCGATAAACCAAACAAATCCATAATTCCTGCTCTGCCAATGACTTTCCTCGAAGACAGAGGAACTTGGACGATAAATGGGTGGACTTAAGTATGTTTATTAATTGCCAAAGCCTCTTAAGCCAAATTGCTATTTTTACTTCATTAATTAGGATGTTTCCATATTGCAGCCAGTGCTGGTTTAACCCCAGACAGATGGCTCTCTCTGTGGGGAGCCTGACAGTGCCCAAATACCACATGCCCTGTCCCTGATGAAAGTTTTACTTATGTTTGCGTCTCTTTTCCGTTACAAAACCTGAAAATTCTCAGCTCACACTTTGAATAATTGAGCAGTAGCTGAGGCAAGGCACTAAAGTAAAACATGGAATAATTGGCCTGGAGTGACTTTGTGTGGCAAGGTTTGTTCACTTTGGTTTGTTACAAACAGATAGTAATTCTCAACACTTGTTATTTAAAGAAATTGCAATTTGTGAGGGACAGAGGGATGGGAAGGTGTTGGCTATGATGTGTTAGGAGAAGGGGAGAGCAAAGCCCAGAGCTGCTCCTGGAGAGACCCAAGACTGATTCTTCTGGAGCTGTGGGGTGTGGTGCCCATCTGGCATCTGCTCCAGCATTTCCTGCTCTGCTGCCTTGGAGATGGTCTCAAAGGTGCCTGAGTTTAGACAGGAATAACCCTATAACCTGTATTTTTTTGTGTGTGTGAGATGTGGCCTAACATCTGTTAGTAATTTGAGCCATTAGTTTCTTCATTCTAGGATCATCTGGTTGGTAAACGTTAGTAGTTGTCTTTGGCACTGTGAGAAGTGTCCTTCTCTCCGCTGAGGGGAGGAAAAGAAAGTGATTCCTTGCTGAAAATGAAACTGTTTTGTGGGATTCTCGTGGATCTTACAAGTAAATCCTTTATTTATTTGTTTTAACTTTGAGTTAATTTAGAAGGTCCTGCTCTAGTGGGCACAGTGGTTATGTAGGTCTCTTTGAGAAAATAAACTAATTGCTTTTGGGTTTTGCTACATGAAAACGAGTTGCTGATTTGAATATAGATACTAAGAAAAAAAAGGTTGTATTTAGTCTGTTTTCATAGAATCATGGAATGGCTTGGGTTGGAAGGGACCCTGAAGATCATCCCATTCTACACCCCTGCCATGGGCAGAGGCACCTTCTACTAGACCGGGCTGCTCCAAGCCTTGTCCAACCTGACCTGGGACACTTCCACATATGGGGCAGCCACAGCTGCTCTGGGCAGCCTGTGCCGGTTTTTACAGACCATGAGTTGCTCTGCTCGCCGACCTCACCTGGACACATGTGAAGGGCTTGCCAGCTCACAGCAACACCTTGTAGCGTCACCTGCTGCACCAGTGAATGTCTGCAGTGGCTACTTCAAACTCAGGAGCCTGTTAAAGAAATGTTAAACCAACCAAAGGGACTAATTAGGCACCTCCTTACTAAAGAACTTGCTTTATCATGTTTCGTTCGGTATGTGATGGATCTTCTGAAACCGGTTTAGAGACAGTTCTCTGCTGATTGTTCCCTTAAGTTCTGAAGGAGTTTTGTCTTCTCAAAAGGCAATGAAAATGTTGCCTCAGCTTTGAGGTGTTTTTAAAGCAAAACCACTTCTGTTGTTTTTTGCAGGTGTACCCTATGCTGGTTGGGGCTGACACCAGGTTATCCCCATGGACAGGTTGTATTTGTTATCCCCCTTGAAACCTGGGCTGACTGTTGATGTGTGCTCTGCTCGCAGTTCACAGCTCCCTCCTCTGTGTTCTTGCCATCAGTCACTGCAGGTGACTTCAGTTACATCATGGGAACCAAAACATTCACTTGGAAATGAGAAGTTCTCTTAGGCTGTAGACGAGCACTTTTTTGTGGAATGCAGCTTGGATGTCTGGAGCTGAGGCACTGGGTAATTCGGGCACTTTGCAGCCTGTTCTGTGCTGTTGCTTCAGTGCATTTGTGAAAACCTTTGTGTTTCCTTCTGCTGTATGGATTTACCTTTGGTCCACATTTCCTTATTGATTTGATCCATAAAAATAAGGGGAATAGCAGGTACCTGAGGCTGAAGCTTTCCTTTCAGCTTGGGATGATGAGGGAAAGGTGAGTCATGCAGGTAACTTGTTCCTGGCAGCTTCTCATAAACAAGTCACAGAAGGGTCAGAATTACGAAAAGGAAAGCCCCAAGTGACCTGGTCTAAATTGGGGTTGCTGTGAGTGGGAGGTGTTGGACCTGCTGAGCAGGGTCCCAGTGTAGGCTGCTCTGTGAGCCTCAGGGTCTGAGGATGAGGACATGCAGTTCCAAAGTACTTCACTTAGAAGACAAATAAAAAACCCTTTTAGATTAAAAAAAAAAAAAACTGCACGGATTTCTAAATTCTGCTGTATGTGACTCAAGTAGAGGGCAAATGGAGACCTGTTCAAATCAAACTTCTTTTTTTTTNGTTAAAAACAGTAATCAAATTTCTTTTTTTTTTTTTTTTTTTTTTTTTTGGCACCTGGAGTGTTTTCACTGTTTACAGACTGACATGGAGCTATAGAGAACAATTCAGGGATTGATTTATTCTTGTACTACCAGGAGTAATAAGGAATCTGTAGACTGAACTGTGCAGCCAGTCAGTATCTCTCTGTCCTTTAATGGAGATGAATAAATATAATTACTGGCCTCATAATGCCTGGTGTCAATTAAGAAGAAAGGATTGGGTCTGGTTGTGTAACATACTGGAGTGTTCTGGCTAACCTAAATACAAAATGCGCTATTGCAAAGACTTAATTTTCACTAATTGCTCGAGCAGCTGTGTGACTTTGCAAATGCAAGAAGAGTTAGGTATAAAGACGATGCTATTTTTATGTAAAACCAGATCCACACTAACACTGAATGTGCACAAATCATTATTTTGCCTTTTTTCCTTGTTACCTTCTCCCCTTCAACTCCCGAGAAGCTGAACATACAGTAGTGTTATACTATGTGTAGAATTTAGGAATTGTATGGATCTTAAACCACAGAGAATAGATTCTTTGGTCCTTATAAAAGAAAATATGTATATTTGAAGTGGGCTTTTTACCTGGATAGCACAGTTTACATTTAGCATAGACTGAAAAAAATATTCCGTTCCTTTTGGGTTGTGAATTCGATGCGGGGGACAGATGTTTCTGGAGCCCTTTGGGTAGAAGTCCATCAAAGTTCGCTGCAAGAACAGACTTCGGCATTTAAATGAGGATTAGTAAAATTGTGTTGTGGTATCCAAGAACAAAAGTATGTGGGGGAGAAGCAACTTAAGCGCCTGACTGCTAAGCGTGGTGTGACTCTGCAGGGAGCAGCTGTGGATGTGGTGGCCCTTTAGTCCACTGCCTATAAACTTGGACCCTGGGTGTCACCAGGGCTTTAACCTAGGCACTAATGCTTCAAGAGAGTGCCAAAATCACTGGAACTGTGTGTACAGAGCCAGCTCTGAAGGCAGGAAATAATTTGCAGGGACACCTTCCAAACTCATCACCACCCTTCTCCTGCCACCTCCCGGACTGAAAGCCCTGGAATATTTAGCCCACATTCAACATTTCACAAAATCCCAGAATGGTTTGGGTTGGAAGGGACCTTAAAATTCATCTAGTTCCACCCCCTGCCATGGGCAGGGACACCTTCCGCTGTCCCAGGCTGCTCCAAGCCCCGTCCAACCTGGCCTGGGACACTTCCAGGGATCCAGGGGCTGCCACAGCTTCTCTGGACAACCTGTGCCAGGGCCTCGCCACCCTCACCGGGAAGAATTTCTTCCTAATGTCTAACCTTAACTCATTTCATGAGTTTTACACAGGTAGTCTGTCTTGCTCTTTAATAGCTGCGTGCTTATGGAAGCACCACAAAAACTTAGTCATAATTTATTTAATCAGTAGAACAGCTGTTTCCCTGCAAACTTTCATTAATAAACTTCAAAGTTTGTCTACAGAAATAGAATAATTTTAGCACTAGCAGGTTTCTCCATAATTTTGTGTATAGCAGTAATTTTTAAAGTGTAATTATTTTACAGGCTGTAATGCTATGCAAAACTTGGCCTCATTAAATTAAATGCTCCACAGTCTGAAATTGAAATTGCAAAGCAAAACAAAGATACTATATACAATTTTTTTTTTAGCAGGTAATTTACATCTCATCCAGGTGATAGAGCAGCACAGGAGAGGCAGAACAGCTAATTAAGTGGTGATAGCAAAGGAAGATTAAGTGAATGTACAGTCACTGTTGAGTCTGGGCACGGCACGATTACAAATGATACAAATGAACACACAAGTGCCATGTCATAGAATCATGGAATGTCTTCAGTTAGAAGGGACCCCTGAGGATCATGGAGTCCAACTCCTGGCCCAGTACAGGCCGCCCAATAGTCCCACTATGAGTGTTGTCCATGTTGGTGTATGTGCTAAGCCCTGTTTCCCACGTGAAAATCAGACCATGTTTTGGAAATTTGGTGGGTTTTGCCACATTACACATATGCTAGTTAAGTGAATTTTCCTTGTTGACTTCCTCCAGAAGAGGTTCACAATTTCCTGTCTCCGGTGGAATGCCCCCAGCCGTGCTGTGTCCTGCTTCCCCTGACTTCTCCTTTCACAGTTTCTCAGTATGGTGAAGTTTTAGCTCACCTCTGACAGATTATGGCTTTGAATTTTGTGCCATCTGCTGTTGTCAGCTGCCGCCATGGTGGTGAGAAGCAGACAGAGATGTGAAAACAAAGTGCTTTCACCAATTTTTAAATAATTTTTTTCTCCACTCCCCAAGAAAAGTGCCGGGGTTTTGCCTTAAGGCAATTATTTTTTACTTTCCATTATTTTATAATAATTTGCATTTAGGCTATTGATTATTTGCCATATCAATAACTTCTTGTTTCTGATGCCATTTTCTCTGTAAGAATATTTTATAGGTTTTTTTATCTTCTCTCTAACCGAGAAGGGATTTTGTTTGTTGCTGTGCACATTAATGGCATTATATGACCAGGGTAAACCTCCCTTTGCATTAGAGGAGAGGCTGGGCATTGATCCATGCTCCATGACTTGCATTTCTTTGAGGAACAGGTTTCTTACTTCACAAAATTCCCTTTCAAACAGAGAGCTTACTGGAATATCAATACAAGATAAATTCCTGTTTCTAAAATGGCTTTCTTTTACTCTAGCACCTTTTTGCCCTTGTCTGTGACTATTTCCTTCTCCTTGAGAAATGCTAGAGTAGAAGGGAATGTTCCTTACCTTCCAGGATATGAAGAATCCCCAGCATCATTTCAATTGACAAAAAAAGTTTATAAGCCATCACAGATCATACAGTTAGTACTAGGTTGATTGTGCCTCCTGGCTGATAAATCAAAAAAAAATTGCTAGTAAGAGTTTCTCTAATTGTATTCATTAGTGAGTTTTATGTCTGGTCTGTGCAAAGCAGTTTATGATCCTGCGTCTGACACGGCAGCAGCTTGAACTAGTGCTGCAGTGACGGGGATGTGGCATCCCTGGTGTGGGCAGGCTTCCTCCTGGGAACCAGAGAGCATAGGATCACAGAGTGGTTTCAGTGGGAAGGGACCTTAAAGCCCATCCAGTTGTTCCACCCCCTGCCATGGGCTTCCACTCGACCAGGCTGCTCCAAGCCCCATCCAACCTGGCCTTGGACACTTCCGGGGATGGGGAGTTCACAACCTCTGTAATAGCCAAGAGATGATGCACTAATGCTTTGCTCTCCCTTCACTGGCTTCTTTAGACCTCTTTGTGTTGATCCTAACTAAATTCAGCATTTTTCTGTACTGAGGGAGCTGGGAAAGGGGCTCAGCCTGGAGCAAAGGAGGCTCAGGGGGGACCTTGTGGCTCTGCACAACTCCCTGACAGGAGGGGGCAGCCGGGGGAGTCGGGCTCTGCTCCCAGGGAACAGGGACAGGAGGAGAGGGAACGGCCTCAAGATGTGCCAGGGGAGGCTCAGGTTGGAAATCAGGAGGAATTTCTTCATGGAAAGGGTTCTTAAACATTGGAGGGGGCTGCCCAGGGAGGTGGTGGAGTCCCCATCCTTGGAGGTGTCCAAGGAAGGCCTGGACATGGCACTCTATGCTCTGGGCTGGGTGACAAGGTGGGGATCAGTCACAGGTTGGACTTGATGATGTCGGAGGTCTTTTCCAACCTTAATGATTCTGTGCTAAGGGATTCACCATGTTGGATGGTGATAGGGGAGCTGGATTTTAATGATATGGTGCTACAGTTCCATCAGTAAAAGTACTCCACCCTCAACACCCACAACCATTCCTGCATCCCTCCCCTGCACCCTGACACTCCCATCAGGGAGTTATTTTCATGGGTGTAAACATTTTAGTCTATTAGTAATTTAATGCAGTTCTTAAAAATTTTAATTATCGTAATAATTTATATCATACTGATTTTAATCATAACACTGCAATAATGCTATTTCTAACCATATTGTGGTACTTTACCGCAATACTAATTATATAGCAACAAAAACAGTAATACTAATACTAATACTACTACTACTACTACTACTACTAATAATAATAGTTTTATAATGGAATTAATTATAGCATAATAATTTGTGATGGTGGTGCATATTGTTTTCTGAGGCAGAAAAATACTCACAGACTAAATAATCAGGAAGGACTTTTGATTAAAATAACTCTTTTCAGTATCAGACTGGGCTCCCTTTCCTCTCCTGCTCCGGCTGGGGAACACTTTGCCCCTTTCCAAGCACATCTTGCCCTGGGAGAGCAGCAGGCAGATCATGTGGCACGTGTAATTTCTTACCAGGCTGGAATCCATCGGGAATGCTGAGAACAAGATTTGCAACTCCCTCTCCTACGCCGGCATCACTGCAGCAGGTTCCAGGGTCGGACTCAATACTGGCTCCTGCAGTGGCAGTGCTGGCAGCTCCAGGATCCTCCCAGTGGGCTCTAGCCCCTGGAGCTGTTTGATTTATTTATTTAGGGTGTTTTTTCCCCTGTGTCTCTGTTTTGGGAGCACAATGGCAGTTGGGACCCACATCTCCAGACGCTGTGCCGGGCACACAGACCTTTCCTTCTGCAGGGATGCTGGGCTGGGCTGGAATCGGATCCGTCCCTAACGGCTTGACTGGCTTTGTGTGAGTCTTCCACCTTTTCCAGATACAATTTTGATACGATAGGGATTTAAACGATTGATTTATCAGCTCTTACAGTGGAGTGTGCTCTGCCAGTTGCCGTGAGAGCAGCAGCACATCCGATGCAGTCGGCTCCTGCTGCAGATTTCCCAGCATGCATGGAGCAGCCTCACCCACCCTTGGATTCTTCTGCCTTAAAAATTGCTTTGTCAGATCAAAGATCTTGGGAGACGTTTAGTCACGGTATAGGTTTTAAAGGCCTTTTCAATTACATAGGAAACCAGAAATATTAGGCTGGTGGCACTTGATTTTATATGAAACCTGTTACGTTTGCCTTTAACAAGTATACCTGGCAGGAGGTGCTGATGGAGGTGATGCCAGAGGTGCTGTGGAATTTACTGACATCAGATGTGCTGGTGCAGATGCATCTGGCTCCTGTTTGCAGCCCCCTCATACTAATTGAGGTGCTTTGTGCAGGGGATTTGTTTAGGAATGCTGAAACCTCTGGATTTTTTTTCCCTGTCAGAGCAGTCAGTTCGAAGAATCCAGTGGTGTGCATTGGGGAGGATTTGTTGTATCCTTGGTTTTACTGAAGAACTGGTGGGATGGGGATGGGGGGAGAAGAGGAAGCAGGAGTGTTTCTCAGACCTGACTACAGCAGGAGAGGCTGCTCTGCGGATCCTGTCACTGATCACAATCTTTGTAACTGAGAGAAAGAGTTAATAGCCGTGACTGCTTACTCTGTTCTTGCCATCGAATCAGGCACTCAGAAGCCTTGTCAGGTTTGTGGTCCGTGTCCAGCGTCCTTGATGGATGGATGCTGGACACTGATGAGACAGCAGCTTTCAAAAACTAAAGTAATGTGTAAGAGTTAATGGATTTTCTTAACACTGAGATTTTTTAAAAATTCTCAAAGGTTTTCCTCCCTCTCATGGTGAGATGCAAGAGGATATGAATTACTGAGTCGGTATTTACTATATTATTCACTTCCCTTGTGGCATTTGACTATTTTTTCTTTTGCATGTCAGCTTCTGTAAAGCTCCTTAAACAGGTTCATCTCAGTCTGTGCTGATCTTTATTTTAAATTAACATGGATAGCTGTGTTCTCTCGCAATGATTTCACAACCTATTTACTTCTGGTGACCTCTTTTAGCTGTTGCACTGAAGGATTTGTCAATAACTTTGGTGTTTCACCACATTGGCAATCGTTACAGCAACTGAGTTGATTGAACTTGAGGAGTGATACTGTCCCCAAACTGTTGTCTGAATAGTAGGTCATGTCTATAAACAATAGCTATAGCTAAAGCAAATACTAAGAACTACCTAAAATCATGCATAAATAAAATAACTAGAGTGCTGTTGCGATGACAGAATCCCAATGCATGCACAGAGGTGGATGTGAATACGAGCACTTGGAAGTTCAAAAAATGTGAGAATTAATATTCCCTTAGAAACAGTAATCTTCCCCTTTTTTATATGTACAGTGAGATAGCTTCATAATTACGTGTGGTATTGTTCCCTGCTAACCTTGCTCCTCCACTGCTGGGAGCAGATTGTGCTCAACGTTTTGATTTGTAGTGAAGAGAAAAAGAATTAAATAGTTCACTTGTTCAGCTCTTAACTGTGACAGTTCCTTTCCATCCTTGGTTTCCCCCAAGCTCCACCTTTGCTGCAGCCATATCAAATGCAGCAGCGGTTGCGTGCTGACTGGAGATTTAATATCTGCTGAATCATCTGATTTATTTTCTCCTTTCCCACCCGCTAAATGCATTTTGGAAATTAATTTACTGTGAGCTTTCTTTACCCCTTAATATTTTGTGTAACTTGCAGGGAGATCCATCCCAGACTCCTGGCTCCTGTGCAGCTGTTCCTCTTCTCCAACCCAATGGCTCTGGCAGCCTTTTGTCACCGTTTTGTGTCCCACCATTGAGTGCTGGAGCATTCTGGGGAGCAGGACCCCAGATCTGCTGCCCCCAGCCCCCTCCCTTGGCCAAGGCTTGTTCTCAAGGCAGGGTTTGATACACCTAGGTAACTGTACATCAGAGGTGTTGCCTTTCGAAGGGATCAAGGAGATTGATTCATAGAATTATCGGAGATCTCAGGATGGGTTGGTTTGGAAGGGACCTTAAAGCTCATCCAGTTCCACCCACCGAGCCCCATCTACCTTGGTGTCGAACACTTGCAAGGATGATGAAACTTTCAGGGATGGAGTTTGTCTTTTGCTGATGATCATGCATCTTTGGATACATCAGAGGTTTACTCCTGATTTTAATACGGGGACTTTCTTGTCTTTTGAAATGTTCAGTCCTTGTAATTATTTTGCATTTGTATTTATGTTCAGAGCTCAAAAGGGATTTTGTTTTCCTCATGACTTAAAGGTTGTCTGTGGGGGCTAGTAGCCAGGGGCCATTAGGGATGATGATGATACCCATGTGCACAGCAGTGGCCAAACCAGCACTGGGTGTTACCAGTGAAAATACAGTCAGGGCTCTGTTAATGCCTTTGACTGTAGGAAGGCTCATTGCAGCTAATTCCAAGAGGGAATCTCCAGGCTAATAAAAGCTCCTATGGACACATCCCAGTTGCAGTTGTATTTGCAGTGTGACATCCTTCTGGCAACCAGAATGGAAAAGGGAACTGGGAAAGTGTCGTGGTCTGTGGCCTCCCTGGCACCTGGCGGCTGATGGCTTATCAGGGCAGGTGCAGCTGATTTAAAATAAGGATTCTGGGCTCTTGTAGCCAGATGACCTTCACGTGCAGCTGCTGTGTCAGCAGGGAAAGATGCAAAGGTGACAGAAATGGCCTGGCTGGCATCTGTTCAAGGTGCCTGAGCATTGCTTCAGGGAAACCGAGGGCTGGGAGCATTTCACCAAGGGAAGAGGGAACAGAAAACCTCTCCCAGCCTGGGCTGTGATTCCTCTTTTTTTGGGGATGGGGGTAGACTGAAATTTTTAGTCCCCATTTTAGTTCTGCTCTTGTGCTGCAATTCACAAGTTCCCATCAAGCCAGACATAGCTCACATGTAGCAGGAGTTGATAAAGTTAAATTACTTTATGGCCTAACAGGCCTTTCCAACAAATAACTTCTATAGAGCTATCCAGAGATATAAATATATCAGGATGCAGTTGCTTTTAGTATCATCAAAACACATCAATGCTAAACCCGCTATTGAGTTTTTAAACAGCTATTTAAGTATTCAGTTATTTCAAATCTATTTTTAAAGATTTTAAAAGCTTCCCCTTGCCCTGCTATAAGGGATAAGAACTGCTGAAATACAGCCTGCATTTGAAATCCGTGGGTTTACTTTTTCCCAGTCTGCAGACCTGGGCTTCTTTTTGCTCTCATCTGCCAGAGACTCCATGCACTCAAGCATCTATATTGATGGGTGTATCTATTGTTTCTAATCTGATCAGTTGATCAATGAAGAGCAGCCTGTAATTAATTGTATAATACTGTACACAATGTCCCACTCTGCATTTATCCAGATGGATTTGGGATTTGTTAACTGTAGCTGCTTTCCTAAACATTTTCAAGAGGATGTAATAACAGATTTTCTTCTTCCCAGCCTTCCTGGTTTTTAGCAGACAAGTAATTTTAAAGGGACAAAATTTCAGATTTAATGTTTCAAATATTTTTTTCTTTTTTTCTGGATCTCTTTATTCCAATGCTTAATATTTTTATATTTTGATGTAACAGTCCAAAGTGAAGGAACTCATTGAAGATGCCCAATTTGGTTTTTATTTCATTCAGATGTCCGTGGGATCATAGGAGCAAGTAAAACCTTCCTTCTGTCCCGAGGACCTCACGGATTTCATTGCAGTGAGCTGGGGCAAAGGTGGAAGGAGCAGCAGTCAAGCAGCAGTTTCCCCAGTTTCAGTGTGCCAGAGGGACCTTTTGTCCTGCTGTTCCTCAGAGATAGGTGATGGGACTGAAGGAAAAGTTGCATCTGCCTGACCTGTCTGCTATGATGTTCTACTTGTGCTGTTTTGGTTCTCATGCAGATGGAGGGAACGAGGAGCCACCAGACCGAAGACAGGCAAGTGTAGACTCCCGTCAGAGCCGAACTGGGCAAGGTAAAACCTGAGTGTTGTTCTGCCTCGGGGACTCATCTCATTTGTTCACCTTTGATAGCTCCCACGTGTTGTGTTTCTCGTCATACTGTGTGACCTGACAGACTTTGTACCCACTGTTATTATCCACGCAGCTACCAGCGTACTGAGATTCACAAACCAGACAATCTTTGAGTGGCTGAAGGAGTTTAACCTAATTCCTGGCACAGCACAGGTGGACTTGCAGAGCACGGTATCTCCGTACTGCAGCCAGAGGGACAGAGCATTCTACTGCTGGAGCTGGTGGTACTGGAATTCTTCAGTGCGTACCAGCCCAAACCAACACTCAGTTTCCAAGTTTCTACTTGCCTTTCCCCTGATGCCAAAGGGGAACCTGGCAGGTTCGCCATAACCAGGTTATCCTTCCCCAAGCCCTGGGATGCAATGGAGAAGGACCTGTGTGTACCTGCCTGGGGGCTGAACATCTCCATGTTGCGTCTTTTGCTTTGGTTTGTTTCATCCTACAGGAAGAGGACAAAAGGTCCAAGGGGAGTACTAAAACCAGGGTTTATATTCTTTAAATAACAATTCAGCAGACTCTTTTGTTGAGTATCCATCACTCAGAGTAGGTTTGGTGGTTGGTTAATACCACAGAGCCCTGTAATGGCGATTTCTGTCCCTGACAGCAGCAGCTCTTAGATCTGTGCTGGCTTACGTGTCCTTTGAAGCAGCTTTACTTAGTTTTAAGCATTTTCTCATTTGTGAGGGTTGTGAAAATGCTGTATTCTCATACAGCTTTGAGACTGAGCAGCATTTTTTGGAAGTAGGGCTCTCGTAGGTTCTATGTGCATTGGCGTACTCTCTCTTTGGGATTGCAGCAAGAATTTTCCTTTCATTTAGGCTCAAGCCTGTTGTTGTCGTGGTGTCCTAATGACTTACTATGGAGGCATTTTCTCCAGAGCATTGTCTTTTTTTGGCAGTATTCCAGTGTTGCCTGGGTGAAATGATTTTGAGTGACTGAAGCTATGATCAGAATTAGGGGGATCGGAATTGGTAGTTAAAACCCTGAAGCTCTGTGAAGTGTCAACTGCTCTGATCAAATAGGATCTTTCAATTACTGTATTTAAATTTATTATTTTAAATTTTATTGTTTTAAAATAGAGTTAAAGTAAAATCAGGAAGGAACCAGTGAATTTATAGCTATACATATCCCATGGCAGCTTGCATACAAGGAGCAGTGCTTTGAGGTTCAGAGGGAGTGGCTGCTCTTTCCCACTGTGAGCTCAGATGAAGTTGTTGCTGTCTAACTGTGCTAGAGGCTGAGCTTTGCGCTGCCACGGGTCCCTGGCATGTCCTTCCCTGTGTTTGGCTCATGTCCAATGGTTTCTTGTTAGGGGACAGGGCAGCTCAGATGCAGCCGCTGCTGGGAGCTCCCTGCACACATTCTGCTCTCTCAGGTTGCCTTTCAGCCCGTCTATTCTGGATCTCTGCTGCTGTGGGAAAGGCCTGGGTTTTGGCAGAGGAAGAGGGGATTTTTTTTGCGAATCCTTGCCCAAGAATGACCAACCTGTACCTGTTCACTTTGGTGACTGTGACTGAAGGAACGGCAGTAACTAGCAAGAAGTTTCAGCGTGAGAGGGAATAGAAAGGGAAAAGATAAAAAAGCTTCCAAGTTCTTGGAGAAACAACCGTCTGAGCTAAATACTTCCATTTGGATCAGTGGATCCAATTGTATAGGCAGGCTTTCTGCAGCATGGAAGGAGAAGTCTCTCTGCTCTATAGAAGTGTTATCTCTAACTTTTCCCAGCTCTGTGTCCGTCACTTGAAATCTATCTGCACATGTTAATGGGTATTTTTCATGATGGTGGGTTAAGGAAGTTTATTATCAGCAGCCAGCTGAAATGAGGCATTTGTCTTCCTGCTGTCTGACCTGCCACATTACTGTGTGTGATGCCCAAGTGTCACAGTGTCTGCAAAGCTTCGTTGACAGGACAAGAGGAAACAGCCTCAAGTTGTGCCAGGGGAGGTTTAGGTTGGAGGTTTTGGTTAGGTTTGTTTAGGAAAATTTTTTTCATGGAAAGAATTGTCAAGCCCTGGAATAGACTGGCCAGGGCAGCGGTAGAGTCACCGTCCCTGGAAGTGTTCCAAAAATGTGTGGATGTGACACTTAAGGACATGGTTTAGTGGTGAACATAGTGGTGATGCTGGGTTGACAGTTGGACTTGATCTTAAAGGTCTTTTCCAACCTGAATGATTCTGTGATAATCTTGTTAAACTCCAAGAAATAGTTTGTTAGTTCAAATATGCACTTTGCAGTAACATTTTATTTAAATATATTATATAAGCAAACTGTTAAAGTTCCATTTCAGCCATGAATGAGCCCTAATTCCAGGGTTTGATAACTCCAACATTCTTTCTGATCAAAACATATTTCAGACTGTTTCGGGGGTTTTGTTTGTGTGCTTATTTACTCTGCCAAGGAGGAGAGAGAAATTTTGATATGTGTAAAATGAAGGTAGTACCTTTGTGGATGTTTTGTGAGTTCACTGTTTTGTTATAAAGCATTTTAATTTTAAGAGGGGAAACTTTGCCAACTGATAATTACTTTTATTTCTATATAAGATACTGCCCTTGATTTTAAGTAGATTGATCAAAGACACTGGGAGCTTACACTATAATAACCAGGGAAACGCACATAGACTTGTATATCTTTCCCAGACTTTAGGCTGCAGGAGATGCCCATGGTTTATAGTGCCCTAAAATTTAGCCTGAGGCAGTTGAAACTATTTTTAAGAATCAAAATCATTGGTGGCAAATCTTTTTTTTTTCCATGCCTGGCGCCAAATGTATTTTAAAAACCCATCATGGGTTGGCTTTTTGGATGCTAGTTTTGGCAGCGATGGTGGCTTGTCTTCCCTGACACTCCTGGTGAGCCTGGCTGGGCAAGCAGAGCCCACAGAGATCTCATGGTAACTGGTGAGGGATGAGCAAGCAGAGAGCGAGTTGTGTTTGGAGCTGTCAAAACCAGTGTAGGTGTGAAGGGTGTCAGTGCTTATTTGGCTTTCCTGTAAAGAGCGATACAAAACTGCTGAGAGACATTCCTGAATTCTGGCACCAGGAAAGGATGGATTTTAGCCACGGGTGCTGCAGCCTCCTAGAATCCTTCAGGAACTGGTCCAGGATTTTTGAGAGTTATTTCAACATGGGTTTTTCCGCTGATCATAAACAATATGTTGGGTCGTTCACATTGTACTTTGGATATTGGGAATACAGCTCGTCCATTGTCTCCTCTGGAGTACCATGCATTTGAGGCTTTTACCCTTCTGTCTTTTTCCCACTCTTGTCCGTCTCCCTTTCTGTCCAGCAAACGTTTTCTCGTTTAAACGTACTTTCATAGACCATTAAGAGCAGCACAGCTATCCAGTGGAAATCCAGTAAGAAATGTCTTTATGGAGGGAAAACAGCAGCAGGCAATAAGAGCTAAAATCCATCTTGTAATAGTGTGACACAAGTCTGGCCTTCTCACATTATTGAAATGTTAATGAAAAATTAGTGAAATATTAATGTTAATACTTTGGATTGGTTTTGCAGATGAATTATTGTCTGGGTTAGGTTGTTCATCTTACTGACAAGAGTGGAGATCCAGGTGTCCTTGACCGCAAGGTTTCCATATCTGCAGCTCATAGGAGGAACCTTATGGCTCCTGAGTCTTGCTGATCTGAAGCACCTTCCCTTCACTGTTCATTAATATCAATCACAATTAGCAACGTGCCCTTTTATTGTTCTATCTTCACTTGTTCTCATGCTATTCCATGTATTCCATTGTGGATCTGTAGTGATGCGACCCCCACATGGGCTTTGTGTGTCTCTCGGGAGAGTTGGAGCTGGTGGCTGTTTTTAGAGGCGTTTGTTCTTACATTTTATTTGGGGTTTGCGGGTTTTTTTAGGCTAAAGGTCCTCCTATTGAAATTTTATTCAGCTGGGAGATTTTTTATTAGAAACAGACAATCTAAAAACTATGGTCATTATATTGAAAACTGGTGACTCTAAGACTCTCAAAGACAAATTGAGAACATTGAAAGAAGTTCTTCATGGTTCTACTGTTTATCATATAGAGAGGGTACTGAGATGCTCTTTCAGATTTCTTCAAGGGATGTGTCACGGCTGTGCAAAGGGAGCAAGCAGTTAGCAAGTCAGCTCTGCGCAGGGCTCCCTCCAGCCAGCCCTTTTGGAATGATGGAAGCAGGATTCTTTTCCTTGCATTCTAACCAATTCATTTTTATTTTCCTCTCCCCATCAGGCACCTCCACAGAGAATGACTGTGCTTTTGAACCTGACTACGCTATTCCGCCACTCCCAGTGACCGAAGGTATGCAGCACATTCGGATTATGGAGGGCATGTCCCGCTCCCTTCCATCCTCCCCCTTACTCACACATCAGTCTATCAGTGTTCGGCTCCAACCTGTGAAGAAGTTAACTGGTAAGGACTTTAATAAAGTTCACTGGGGCTTTTAAGGTCCATTGGTGCAAAAATCTGTAAGAAAAAGCTTTGAACAGTTTCTGTATCCAAGTCATTCCCTTGTTTATTACAGCATCTGCTTCAGTCAAACCTGGGGCTGGATTGGATTTTTGTGTTGACAGAGAAATCTTTCTATGTTGAAAAAGGTCTCTGCGGTTTACAAATATTCTCTAGTTTTTGAGAAGTTTCTGTCAGAGTGTGTTTTAGGTCCACTTTGTGTTGTGGTTTATGCACAGTGGAAGCATTACAGTAATTTTCAAGAAGTTGATGCATAAATTTTGAATGTCGAGAGAACATCAGAGAAATGATGACCTTCTACAGCAAAGTGATTTTTTTTTTTGGTTCATGCATATTTTTAGATGCTACTTTGTTTATCTAACCTGTTGGGATTGTGGTTTGAATACCTAGAGATGGTGCAGTGGTGTGATTTTCAAGAGCACTTGGAGTCCAACATCCCTATAAAAGCCTGAAAGAAGCTATTTCTGCTGGTAACAGTTTTTGAGAAATTTGCTTCTTGCCTAAAATTTGACCCTGCTCTGTGCCCAGCTTTAAGAATGATCAGCCAGGGTCCTGTGCTTGTGCTGAGGGAAACCTTCAAAAAGAGTTTTTACCGGATATAATCTGATCTGTGTGTACAAATGGGAGCTTTGATGCACTTGGTGCCTTTTGTTTCCTCTGCCCTCTGGTGAAAGGAAAACTTGGAAAGGGTAAGGGGGAGAGATTCTGAGTTGTAACAGAGTCATGATTCCATCATTGGGCAGGACTGCTCTTTGGATCATACCACTAGTTCCTCAAAAGACCTGGAATTCCAACAGTGGCTGTTGTGGGTGGTAATTCAAAGAGAGGGATGAGGATTCCCACAAACCTCAGGGGCTGGGAGCTCTTTGGAGCCTGTGCTAAGAGCCACACTGCAGGTGTACCTGGTAAAGATGCATATTCCTGTATCAGTGTGGTTTGGAAATCATATGCCGTGAAATCTAGACCTGAACAGGTTGGGTACAAACCAGGATGTCAGTAAAATGCTGATAATTGTTACTGCACAGAAGCAAGAGAAGAGAAGTGTAGGCTTCCAGTTTTGTTCGGAGGTTTGTTTTGGGGTCACACACAAAACTCTTGGAAATGGACTGGGGAGGTGACTACATCTGTCTTGTACTTGCATAGGTTGCCTTTTCCATCTGCTTTAAAAATCTGTTCCAGCTGGACCCAGTCCCATAGACCAGGCAAACCCCTGCTTATGCTTTGCACGTCCTTATCTCAATGACTCCAGTGAAGCTCCCAATGCACTTAGAATTCAGGATGTGTTTCCATGCATTGGTGGAGAAGATTTTTTAAATCATTAGTTTAATTTACTGTTGATATTGTAAAACGAAGGTGTTTATTTTACATCCTCGTGCAGTCATGGTAGGAATTTGTTTTCTTTCATTAAGGTGATGTGGAAAGGAGCTGGAAGAGCAGTGCTTCTGCTTTTCGTAATTCACAGTATTTATCACATTGCCTCAGCTATTCCTTGTTGTCTGTCTTTTACTTACTACTAATCTGAGAGATTTAGATAAGAAAAATATTCCTCAGCAGCAGAAAGAATCATTAAAGCATTGAATACCCTGAGCTTGAAGAGACCCTCAGGGATCATCCAGTCCAACTCCTGGCCCTGCACAGACACCCTCGCAATCCCACTCTGTGCATCTCTGAGAGCATTGTCTAACCAATGGGACCCTTTGCTACACAAAAATCCTTATCTTTTATACTTTTTTTTTTTAACTAAAAATTTATGTCCTAGGACCATTTACTAGATACTCAGAGCAGTCTTCCAGTATCTGAAGGAGCCTACAAGGAAGCCAGAGAGGGACTCTGCGCTGGGACCTGGAGCGACAGGACAAGGGGGAATAGGTTCAGGCTGCAAGGGGAGAAATTTAGGTTGGATATGCGGAAGAAATTCCTCCCTGTGAGGGTGGTCAGGCCCTGGCACAGGGTACCCAGAGAAGCTGTGGCTGCCCCATCCCTGGAAGTGTCCAAGACCAGGTTGGACGGGGCTTGGAACAACCTGGGCTTGGGAAGGTGTCCCTGCCCATGGCAGGGGGTGGCACTGGATGGGCTTTAGGGTCCTCTCCAACCCAAACCATTTCATAATTCTATGATAATATAATCTTTTAAAGTTCTTAATCTGTCTGATTTGTAACCAAGTCAGCTTTTCATCCTAAGAAAAGTTAAAATGTCCGTTTTTGGTAAAAAGCCACAGGAACGCATTCCACAGAGTGTGAGTTTTCTACCCAGAGGAACTAAGGTCACTCACTCACATGTTGGTATCCGGGTTGGCTGGATTCAGAGGGTGATAAATATTCCATGCGGGTGCAATTTCCACTCTGCTGCATAGTCTGGTGATTAAGAAAAACAAAGGTCATTGTGGCTCTAAGGGGTGAAGTAATAGCATAAGTAATCAGCTCTCCCCCTCCTGCCTGTGTCACCTCTTGTTTAGCACTGGCTGAAAACATACTTAAATCAGCACATTCAACCTCATTTTGTGTTGTTCAATTTTTTTATCACAGTGGCTTTATTAATAAAAATAATGTGAAAAATGTATAATAAAAAGAAAGAAAATCCCCCACCCTCCCAGCCCAGGATAAGTAAGTGAATACACCATTTTGGTTTGTGTCTGCAATAAAATACCACTTAAAAGTTACCGTGCTTGCTACACAAACAGCAGCTGCTGTCGAAACCATGGGCTTAAACATTCTACTATACATCAAGGGTGTGTTATAGCTGACTCAAAGCCATAACTGTGATGAAAATAATGCAGGTGCTCCGTATACCTGCCTTGAGGACAGCAGTGCTTTCCAGGAGGGTGCTTAGGGATGAATGTATGTAAGTGCTTTTGGGAATCGGTGCCAAAAATACGTGCATTAGGTTAATAAAGGAGATACTGAGCTGAAAGACTCAGCTTGCGGTGTTTTATTCGAGTCCTGTAGAACCCACCATGTGCGGAGGGTTTGCACAAAGCCCTGTGCCGCATCCCACTCCTCCTCCTCCTCAGGAAGGAGTGTTCATTTACATATTGTACATTTATATGCGCAGGGATAATTTTATTCATCACTCTACTTGGCTATTGCTGTTTTTTCTATTGAATGACAAATTGCAAGCATTAGGATTCTCTTAGAAAGAGCACGTGTGTGAGTGCCTGTGCAGAGAGTGAGGAGGGGAGAATATTAGCAAGAAATTTAGGAAAGAAATCATGTTTTTCTAACAAAAACCTGGCCTAGATGTTTCAGTTTGGATTGTCAGAGGCCTGACTACTCCTGTATCCAGTGTGAATTAGCTGCTTCAGTGTCTTCAAAGACATGGGCCTGGGGAACTGGTTTCATTGCAGATCCCCTCTTTGAGAGTGTTCCTCCCTTGTGCTAGGGGAATTTGGGAATTTTCCCTAAGAATAAAATCCATAGAAATGAGTAGGAATATTCCTACGTGGGTTCAGGCAATTAATAGCAGCCTCTTTCCTAAAGAAAATGTATATTTTTTCACTAGATCCTTCAGAGATGGTGAGAGCAGGGCTGAGCAGAATGGAGACTTGCTCTTCCCAGTGACACCTGTAAGGACTCACCACTGTGGCTCTCAGCACCCTCCCGGTCCATCTGGACTGAGGACCTCACACACAACGTTCCCTGTGCCGCCATCACGCGTGTCATTTGTAGTGCTGGGGTCTTGTCTTCTCCCCATCCCTCGTGGGATATTCTCTATATCTTCAGCAAATGGTTCAATATTCTTTGATGCTAACTGTAACTGTGGGGCTAAAGAGCTGAGATCTCTCTGCTCGAAAACTTTAATTGTTTCTTGTTTAGTTGTGACAAGCCCAGATTAATGGTTGCAGCCCCCAGGACCACTTGTTCTCTCCAAATTGTTGCACCAGCTCAGCTGGGTGGGAGTGTGAGAGATGATGAGGCACAGCTTCAGGGGTGGCAGTGCTGGGGGGAAGCCATCAGTGCTGGCACATGTGGGAAGCGGTGAAGTCACTGCTCTTGGAAGTGCTCAAAAAATGTGCTGCTCTGGCACTTGACAACACGGTTTAGTGTGGAATGTGGTGGTGTTGCAGGGTTGATGGTTGGATTTGATTTCTTCGAGGTCTTTTCCAACCTTGATTCTGTGATGTGAGTGTGGTGAGGCCCTGGTGTAAGTTACCAGAGAAGCTGTAGCTGCCCCGTCCCTGGAAGTGTCCAAGGCCAGGCTGGACAGGGCTTGGAGCAACCTGGGCTAGCGGAAGGTGTCCCTGCCCATGGCAGGGCAGTGGCAACTTGATCTTTAATGACCCTTCCAACCCAGGCCGTTCTGTGATTCTGTGTTTAAAAATAAAATAAATCATCAATGGGAAGGATTTCTTCTTGTTAAACTTTCAGTTGCTGAGCCCAGGCTCCAGCACTGCAGTGTTGTAGTTGTACTGGGTGCGACAGTGGCCATTCTCTCTCTCACTGTGTATTGTCTGTCTGAGCACATGCATTAAGTGAAAAGCAGCTGTGATGGTTCTGGTAAATAATGTGGTTTTCCCCAGTGCTGCACATGGAATACAGACCTTGGCCTTGTTCACAGTTTGTGGTGGCAGGTGTGTGTGAGTTGGCTTTCCCTGCTCTGCCATACTTGAAGGTGCTTTGGGGGCTCTGCCAGCCTCCCTTGCCCAGCAGCGCTTGGGTTATGGGTTGATTTGGAAATGTTCTCCTGTCTCTGGGAGGCCTGGCAGGATGTGTTGGTGGCAGTGCTGCTCAGGCACTCAGCCACGTGATGGTGCTGTAGTTTGGCTCATCTCAGCCTCGCTCTGTAAGGACTGAGCTCCTCACCTGTGTGGAGCTGCACGTACCTGGGGGCTCAGTGGTACACTGTTTTCCCAGATGTTAGTTTGGGTCCGTATTAGCATCCAGCCATTTCCTTTAATTAATAATTTCAGTTATTTCAATTCCAGTTACTTGAACACACTGCAAAATCATGTTGTTCTGTTGTGTTTTCGTACAGCTCTCCCGATGCAAACGTGTCTGGGCTGGCTGCGATTCTGTCGGAAATTTGTGCCGACTGCTTCAATGTGAACAATGAAACCTGTCCTCTACCAAGGGGGTGCTGCAGCTTTAAAGCTTACAGCCTTTTAGTATAAATTGTTCCCAGAATCCATGTCACAACTCCTTATATGGTGCTGCCTTTTTTTTCTTTTCCTCTTAGTTACCATGACAACAGCAGCACTGCGCCATTCATCAGCTCTGGTCCTGGGCTGCATCACCAGCCCCTCAGCTTACTCCGAAATGTTCGGGAGAGCATCCATGAGTCAGTCACTCTGGTCTCCTGATCCATTATTTCCCTGTTCTTTCAGCAGTTTGCTCTAGGAAAAGAGCAAATTAAGCTGCGCCAAAGAAAGAAACTCTAAAACTCCTTCCTTTTCCCCCCAAGGGAGGCGTAGAGGCTACATTTGCTGCAGCATTCTGGTAGGAATTAAAGCAGCTCTATGACACTGGAAGACTTGACGAAGAGGGAAGGCTGTGTGTCCATAAGCTTCTCTGGAATCCTCCTGGAGCCTGCTCCCTGGCACCCAGAAGATGTGCAGGTGATGCTTGTAGGGGCAGTGGTCACCACAGGGAGACGGTGCCTGTGATTTTGGGAACGGAGCTTGACATCAGCAGCAGGAGGTGTCACCTGTAACATCACCCTGATGCAGGGAGCAGCAGGATGGAGCCAGCGCTAGGGAGAGGGAGGGATCGGAGGAGGATCTGTGCCAGAGTGCTCTCCAGGCAGCGGTACCCCTGAATTCCCGGCCTGGCTGACTGCGCTGCTGGGCTGCACGCACAGGGGACGGGGAGAGCAAACAAAGCCCTGTGAGTATTTGGACGATTTGTCGTGCATGGACTTTGATTTAGATTGTGTTTGGCATTCCTCAGCCTCCTCTAACTGCAAAATTCAGTGTACAGTAAGGGATTCTGGGGCTCCTAGTTGGTAAGGAAGCCATTACTAGGAGGGAGTTAGTGTCAGGTAGGGTGATGCTGCTGGTGGTTACTTGCCTTTCAGTTGTTGTTGCAATAGTTTTACATAATCTTAGTTTGCCACCTCCTTGCTCAGATGTGCAGAATTTCTCATACAAAATGTAAAATGAATGTGCAGTTGAAAAATTGGATTTCTCAGCATTGCTGAAAGAGAACTGCTGAGGAGTGAGTTGAAAATGCTACAGATACCGAGTTGTTTGTTTTCATAATGTTAGAACAGTGGGATTGAGATAATGTTTTCCCTCTGCGTTCCGAAATGACCACAAATTAGATTTGAGTGGATTATAAAACCCCTTTGTGCTGAGGGAAAGAAATATTTGCTTTTCACTGAAAGAGTGAGCTTCTAGAAATACAAGTAAATAAACAATCATTACCAAGGTAGAATTTGCGGAAAAGCTGTTGAAGTGCCTGGTGCTCATGTTGA
The DNA here is from genome assembly GCA_013400235.1 of Oriolus oriolus. Taxonomy (NCBI): domain Eukaryota; kingdom Metazoa; phylum Chordata; class Aves; order Passeriformes; family Corvidae; genus Oriolus; species Oriolus oriolus. Next base: position 519,754 of record VXBT01012010.1, on the reverse strand, counting down.
AGCTAATTTTTGAAGGATATTGTGCTTGAAACTGTTGGTGTCAGGAGAGATTTTTCTGCTTTTTAAGTATTTTTATACCATAGCATTTGCAGTAGGCTTACATTTCTTTTCATTGAATTCTCTGTCATGCTGTCAGCGTGACACTGATCTGGAATTCCTGTTCCTGTGTGGGAGTGGAGGTTGGGTAGGAGGCCCACTCTGTATCTCAGAATGCATAAGACATGCCAAGGACCCAGTTAGTAGAAAGTGCCATTAGAGTTGGGGGGGGGTTCCAGGTGTATAATGTATTTTTTCTGGGCATAATTAATTTTCCATTGAATTTTCCCTGGTGCCTTGCAATCCCTGTCTGCCTAGAGGTTTCATGAGTAGAAAACTTGTGTTTTGTCAGAATTACTGAGTTGTCCCTTTTAAAAAAATGACCTAAAACACACACAACATTTCACTGTGGTTTGGGCATCTGAATTTTCAGTTGTGTTTTATGCTCTTAATGTGGAAAACCCCGATGTTTCAGGAAGAATTTCTTCATGGAAAGGGTGGTCAGGCACTGGAAGGGGCTGCTCAGGGTGGTGGTGTCCCCATCCCTGGAGGTGTCCAAGGAGTGAGTGGATGTGGCACTCATTGCTCTGAGCTGGTGACAAGATGGGGATCCAGCACAGGTTGGACTCCTCGATGGTCTTAGAGGTCTTTTTCAACCTCAGTGATTCTAGGATTCTGTCTCCAGCAATGAAACCTGCTGGAGAAGGAGGAACCTCGTTCAGTTTCAATAACATATGCTGAATATCTTTTTCCTAGTGTGTCAGTTCTTACTATCCATTTTTTGAATTCTTCATCCATTATTTTGGGACTTGTGATTTGTTTTGACAGGCACGTACACAAATGGAAACCAACTGGGCTTGCAGAGATGAAACAGGTGGATGAATGTGTCCCTCTGTACCCACAGATGGACTTTTATCTCTATTAAACCAACGTAACTCTTCATGTGAAATGGGAAAATTTCCGATTTAATTTTTTTGGAGCTCCAAAACTGTCCCTGAAATTAATGCAGATAAATAGTGTGTCTGTTTGTAACTTTTGGAATTAAACCAAATCCTGTGTTGAGGGGTCTTTGTTTGTTTGAGACCTGTCAAACTCATGATGTTTCTGCATTAATTTCAGGATAGTTTGGATGTAACTTTTATTTTCTTAAATAAAGAGAAGGAAAAAGCTGGCATATCATATATATTGGCTTTTGAAAGGCACTTACCAGTTCTAGCATGAATTTTCCCCGGTGCTGCTTTCAAGACAAACCCTATCCGTCTTATTTTGACACCCAACTGTCTTTCATATTGGCAGAGGAGAAATTGCAATAGAGATATGCAGAAAATCCCACGTTTTCTCTTTGGTGCCGGTGTGAGGTTGTTGCAGAACCTTTAGAATTTTCTCTTCCCACAGATATTTTTTATTTGCATCAAGGCTGTTGGACTGATCAGCCTTGCAGAAGATGTGGTAAACATGTCATCACAGCACTGGAGCTGGGAAAGGGTGATAATAGCTCTGCATTTCAGATAATGGTGTAGATGCTTAAACAGAGGGGGAACCCCAAAAGTTTCTCTAGTGTAGATAATGTTTAAAAGGCAAAAAAATCGCCTTGAAACTCCATGGCTTTTCAGAGGCTCAGAGAGAGAAATTGTCCTTGTTTCACACTGGGGCTGCACAAAATGGAGCATCTGTCACGATTACACTTCTGGTGTGTGAGAATTTTTAATTTTTAGACATAGCTAAGAGGTTTCTATAGCAAGAGGAGGTGGTGTAGGAAGCCTCCTGTGGAGTTAAATCAGGCCATCACTCTTCCCTTGGCTACGTCTTTCCTCCTACTCTTGGAATGTACCTTCAGAGGTGTCCTGTGCACTTGAGAGCAGAAGGGCATTCACAGGATACACTCATGTGGAATAAGGCCTTACAACCTGCTGGGCTGCTTGTTTTCTAAGGAAACGCCCTCATCTCCAGCTGGGCATGTTCTCTGGTCCTCTCCTACTTCTGTTACAACAGGACAACCTGTTTTGGAAACTTCTTCCTGTGTCCTGCATGACCACACCGGGATGGTGGGTTGGGTCACTTGTCCAAAGATTGAACATTACTTTTGCAGAAGTTAATTTCTGACATGATTGGTACCTGGCTGGCTCTAACCATGCAGGAAGCCTTGATCAGGTTCAATTAAACTCGTGGTCTGATCACCAAGTTTGGGGTGATGCCACACATGAGACATTCCGGCACAACGTGAACAGGGTCCTGGTGGGGTCTTTGCAGAGCCATGTGCCAGGTTTTCATCACAGATCCCCTGACTGATGCCCAAACCAGACAGGAGGTTGAGGATTGAGCTGGATCTTTGGCTCTGGACCATTGCTTTGGCACATCTCCTTCCCTGCTCTGTGGTGATTTTCCTGCAGTAGTTGTTGGTGCTCTGTAATTCCATTCCTAGATAAAGGAGCTACAGGAAAGATGGAGAGGGAATTTTTACAAGGGCTTGTGGTGGCAGGGTAAGGGGGAATGGCTTTAAACTGACAGAGAGTAGGTTTAGATTGGATATTAGGAAGAAATTTTCTTCCATGTGAGGGAGGTGAGGCCCTGGCACAGGCTGCCCAGAGAAGCTGTGGCTGCCCCATCCCTGGAAGTGTCCAAGGCCAGGTTGGATGGGGCTTGGAGCGACCTGGGCTAGTGGAAGTCGTCCCTGCCCATGGCAGGAGGATGGCACTGAATGATCTTTAGAGCCCGTTTGAACCAAAACAATTCCGTGATTCTATGATATATTGCCATTTTAAGCTTATTTGGAGTTCTATCAGAGATGTCTTTGGCCCAGCCTCCAAGCTGTATTCCAATGTACTTGTGCACCTTCTGTTGCCAGAAACCTTCACTAATGGTTCTTGCGCCTCAAAATATGCAGTAGTGTAATCCATCCCTCTTCCATGCACTTCATTAAGAAATAGCATATTGTTTGCTACCAAAATATGGTGCTTCATTCATTTCCAACTACATATTGTGTGTATACATTTCTGAACAACCTGCTTTCTTATTCCAGCAGCAGCAGCTTTTTTAAAAGGTGAAATAATCCCCCTCTAAGCACCTGCTTTGTTGAGCTGCATCTGATGGCCTGAGGTTTTTATGCTGCAGGTAGAGATGGGCATTTTTTGTGTCAACAGAGAAGAAACATCCTACAACTAAATGAAATGAGAAAACAAATTAACCCAAACTGGTTTGAAATGGTGCTTTCACCAAAGGAAAAAAATAATCCTCACTTTCAATATTTATTTGGTTCAGTATCTCAGTATTCATTAAATCAAATATTTAGGGTCCTGACACATTCCATGTCTTGACTGAATGTCACGTATCTGACAGAACCCACAGGTCTGGATTGTCTGTCGTGGTCTGAACCCTGATTTTCGAAGGGCTCCTGTGGCTTGTTTGTAGCTCTGTGTGTGACAGCACTGCAGATTGCACTGAGCCTGGTGCCTCATCAGATGCTGCTTTAGGTCTTGATAGTAAATTATTCTTCAGGATTTTTTAAACACCCTGTTATAATTTCCTAATCCTCTTCCTCCATCCCCCAGTTAGAAAGATGCTTCTGGACGAGTGTCCCAAATCAGCCTGTTCATACAGGCAGGAGGCATGGCAATGGGAAATGAAGATATTCTGAAACATCAAAACATTTCTAAAAGCCTTTTTGGGTTTTTTTTTTTGTTCTACACAAGAGAAATAAATAACGATAAAGCGAGGAAGGGGATTTGAGGGTGCAAGGAGGAACCGAGGCAGATGTGAGCTGGGGTGGGACGATGCTCTGTGGCCAGTTGTGAAATAAGTGCGTATTGCAGGATTGCCTTTGTGAAACACGGCCTGCTCTGGAGCTCCCATTGCAATGTCCTGCTCCAGAGTTTCTGTGGTGGGGAGAAAAATGACTCCACAGAGGAAGGAGGAGCAGCCACCGTGCCCGGGGTCTCCGGCAGCTCTTCACTGTTGGAACTGGACTGAGTGTCACTCTTGGATTACAGGCTGATTTTTAATTTCTTTATTTCTCCTTCCCTGCTTTAGAAAGCGTGCACATAATGGAGCTTGATTCTTCTCAGGCACACAGAGTCACCTGTGGCTGTATTTTGTAAGCCCAGGTAGCCACCACAGGTGATGAGACCCACGGATGGTGTGTCAGGGAGCCGTCAGGGCCCTTTCGGTTGTGGATGTTTGCAAGTTATGGAAGGTTTAAACTTGGTATTTCTACAAGTGTTTTCTCTGCAGAGATGAAGGCAGGCTTAGGAGAATACAGGTTTTATCCCTGTTATGCTTTTTTTGTTATCTTCTCAGCCATGGAAGTGAGTAGGTGTAAGTGAGAAAGTGATTTTTGGAAGGGAAGTCACCAGATGGGTGCGTTTCTGTCAATAAATGGTCCTGGCCCTGTTGCGCATCGTGGCTGTTGCTCTTTCAGCTTGGAAAGGGGCCCTGAGAGTGCTGCCTTCCCATTATTTACACTGAAAGGACTAGACCTGGTCCTGGGATGTTGGTGCTGTTACAGGATTCGTGCGCACCAAAGCTTCAGAGAGATTGTGGGTCTTAAATCCTCTCATGCTGAGGAGCGCGGCACTCCCGTGTCAGTGACAGTCTGCTTCAACCGTCTGTGTTCACGCAAATAATCACATGGTTATTAGATATTTCAGTTAAATCCTTGAGGCATGCCATGTGTCCTTGTCCCTGCTCCTCTGTGGAAGGAAAGGACGATGAGCAGTCACCACTCCTCAAAACAGAAAGTTCTAACAGCTCCTTTAATTTTGCAAGGAAATGAAGAATTTGAAAAGCAAATAAATTACTGAAAACTACAGGTGGCTGAATTAGCAATTTTCTTAGGTAAAACCCGCCTTGTTAACGCAGCATAATGCAGTTTTTCAAGTGTTAACAAACAAGTTCAGCTAATTCAGGACTGTGCCTTGCCAGATAAGCAGCTTCATTTTAGGGATAGAATATTCTGTGAAGCTGCTACCAGCAAAGCAATAGGGATCCTAAATCCAGTTTCATATGAATGGAACAGTTTTGCATATGTGTCAGTGTAATTACAGCTCTGCTGGTATCAAGTAACCCAACTAAATTAGCTTCAGCATCACAAAATTTGAATGGCTTGCGCAGAAATAAAATTACCTTATCTATTCTTAATCTCTTGCCTTGATTTTAAATGCTGTTATCAAGCAGTGAATTTATATTGGCTTGTAACTGTGTAGTCCTGGTCATAAACAGTGGTTTATATAGTGAACAGGATCCAGTCTCTCACATGCTCTAACTTGGGATTACTTGGGCTGTGAATAGTGAGATACTTTATGGTTTACTCTTCTCTCTTTTATGGTTACGGTATCTTGTTTTGATCTTAAGGATAGGGTGGGAGAATGAATGAGATTCTGTTTACGTGCAGCTTAGGCTTGCTGCTGGCCTTTGCCCTGCCACTCCTGTTCCAATTTAATTTGGCGGTATAATTTGATACCTACCTTTGATCATTCTTGGCTGCTTGTAAAATACTTTCGCAGTGCTCTTGCAATGCTGTCTGGAGTGAATAATTCCTTTTTGTTGTTCTTTTTCAGTTCCTTTCCAAGCCGCTAGTGCAGGTTTTAATTTTTTACTGCTCTAATTAGAGAATCAGTCCAGAATCAGAGGCAGTGGGTACCCACTATGTGGGTACAGGCACTGCAAAGACAAGATGGCAGAGCTTAGTCTGTCTGGGATGGCAGCGAAAGTAGAGCAGGTCATGAAAGCAAACTGGGCTGAGGCACGAGGAGCAGGAGGTGGTCAAGGATGCTGAATTACTTCTCTGCTGGATGACTGCTCATTTATAACTCCCTTGACACCAGGCAGCTGAAAGGTGGTTCTTGTGGCATCAGGTGCTAAAAAGGGCTTGGAGGGAGCTCTGGGAAGCTGCAGGCCCGTTGGCCTGGTGTGTATGTGGAACATGTTAATCGAAGGAGGTCTAAAGGGCAGAGTTAATCACAGAGTCACAGAATGGTTTGGATTGGAAGGGACCTTAAGAGCAATCCAGTTCCACCCCCTGCCATGGGCAGGGATACCTTCCTGTGTACACTTCTCAGTGTAAAGAAAAATGGAGAGAATCACAGAGTTGCAAAATGGTTTGGGTGGGAAGGGATCTTAAAGCTGCTCTAGAAGAGCTGTGCAAGAGAGTAAAACACTAGGGAGATAAACTGCATTTCAGAAGTGTTTGTATTGCACTTGCTCTTTTCTTCTGTGGGAAGAATCATCAGTTAAACAATTTTTCTCTTTTTCTAGTGCCTTGAGCTAAATTAAGCTTTGTCAGTGTCCAGAAAGGATTTGACAGCCTGACATGATCAGCGTAGACCATTTTAAAAATCCCCATGAGACACAAGCCCCTTTTTGGGGACATGGTGGCACTGGGCAGCTTTCCCTGAGCTCTGTCAGCTTCATGCAAGAGAGAGGAAAATGTGTTTGCTTTAGTAGGTGTTTAATTAGTTTCTGATTTCTGTCATTAAAGTTCAGCTTGAAATCTGAGCGTTGTTAGAAATTGGCGTAACAGGTTCTTTCTAACCAGTGAATTACCAGGGTTACCTGTAATTTGATAAAAGTGACAGAGCTCTTTGCTGCTCTCTATAGACTAAATGTCCTTTACAGTATATCCAGGTCCTTTTTGGACAGTTTTCCTCATTTTAAGTGCCAGTGCAATATCTCAGTCACTGAATTACAGAAAGAATTCCAAGACAGTAGGAGATTGAATAGGAATAGTGCAATTCAGCACTTGTGCTTTGTCGCATTCTCCTCTCATCTGTTTTAAATTTAACATTTAATGAAATAAAACTGTTGAGAAAAGGGATACAAGGGGTTGAAGATTTCTTTCCCCTCCAGCTCTACCCTGTTTCTGTCGTTTGGGAGGATTTTTGGGGTATTTGAGCAGATCTTACGAAGGCTTAAAATTTTGATGACGTGGTTTCATCCTGTAGTCCGAGCTCTGTAGTTGCTCTATTTTTTTTTTTTTAATGCAAACAAAGTCTGAAACTTGAAAAGGAAAACTGACTGCAACAGAAATTTATTGCTTGTTTTCAAAACAAGATGACTTAGAAAGCTGGAGGAAGTGGTCCTGCCTTCCTTTCTCCACTTTCATCTTCCTTGTCTCATGCACAAGGTTCTACCTTGGATCACAGATGAGGAACTTCTGCTAAAAAAGGCAATTGTAAAAGGCTTCAGAAGATGCTGAAAAGAAAAATTTTCGATGGGAAATGATGAGGAGAAGTGTACACTGTGCCACAGCTCCAAGGAGTCAAAACCACTTGATAAGCTTGGATGGGAAGATACAAGTCCAATCTCCTCCTTGTGCCATGTCTGTTAATTAAATAGCTTCTTTCTCCTCAAATCTCTCCCCTACATGGACTTGCTGGCAGACCACGTTGGAAAAAAGCCACATCTAGAGGGAAAGTGAGGGTGTTTTTTTCTTTCTGGGATCATTATTAGCAGCAACTTTCTTCCTAAGGCTGGCCAGGGTATTCCAGGGAACATCTGCTCAGGGGATTGACACTGGGATGCTCCAAAACTAAACCCTTTGGTTTCTCCAGCAGTGGTAAGTTTGATAAAAAAATCACTATTCCATTGCTCTAAATGACAGAAAATTATTGCATAGTAATAAGCAAAATGGAAATTGAGCTGAATTCCTTTCAGAAGTGCAGTCTGCAGCCAGTATTTTAGTATTTTAGGCAGAATTGTTTTCCCTCTGAATATATAAATGTATTGTAAGCATCATTGTATGGCCATTACTGAACACTTCAGACAGGAACCTGTGGGTTTTGTTCTACATATATTTAAAATACATACAAGCCTTTCAAAACTGGGTGATTTTCTCCCTTGAACATCGAGTAGGGATGTCTATTCAGACTGAAGACCATTTTGATCAGTTATTTGGGAGGGTTTGTAATAATTTTGGTAAGATAAGTAATGACTGGGTTTAATTATACTTTTTCAGAAGACTCATTCCTTTTTGAGGTCACTGAACATCTTTTTATAACTTTAGTGCAATGGCTTGCTGATATTTTCTGTGCCTTGTTCATCTGGAGAGAGACAGACAGGAGGAAAGAATGTTCCAAGAGGTTTCTGTGGTCCCACGGGATTGCAGAATCCACTGCTTTGGAGAAGGTTATTCCTCATTTTTTCACAGAAGAAGTAAATTTCAGGGGCAGTAATAGGCAAAACCTGCATGTTACAGACGTCTACAGTTTAAAGAAGAACTTCTAAATTAATGTGGTTGTTTTCTTGAGCTCTCCTTTCCTATTGCTGTTCTTCCATCACCAGCTTGCTGAACTCTCTTCCTGCTTTTTTAAATTCCATTCCTCCTTCCACCTTCGTTTCCTTCAATTTTCTTGTTTCAGGGCCTTATCTTCTAAACTAAACATGTTTTCCGAAAGTTTTGGAACAAGTATGATGTTTCCAGACAACACATTGTTCTCACCACTTTTCTGTGCTGCCCTGCCCTCGCTGCTGTGATAACGTGGGATGAGAGGAGAGAGGCTGGGGAATGGAATTTGAAAAGCTTTTATAGTCTCAAATAATAGAAGAGGAAAAAACTGTTACACAATGGATTCTGTAAAATAATGCTGGATTACGTAAAGAGGATGTTAACCTTCATTGTATGTATTGTCACTGGTTTAATTTTAATTTTTTAAAAAAAACTTATACCTAAAAATCCTAATTACACACAGCTGGTATATTATTTCTTCTGGTTTCCCAGAGAAGCTGTGGCTGCCCCATCCCTAGAAGGTTTTGTGGCCAGGTTGGGTGGAGCTTGGAGCAACCTGGTCTGGTGGAGGGTGTCCCTGCGCATGACAGGGAGTGGAACTGGATGATTTTTTTGAGGTCTTCTCTAACCCAAACCATCCTAGGATTCCAGGATTAGTGCTATAGCAAAAATAATCATGGGGTCTGTAATTTCCTCTTTATGGCTTTTACCTCGGCCAAATAAAGGGTCCTTTGGGCCAGAGGCAGGACCAAAGCTCCATCTCCCATGTGCTGGGTTTTGTCCAGCTGTGCTGAATGTGACAGTTATTTGTTCCAGGAGCTCTGTGGATCAGTAACTCTGCAGCACTAAAAACATTTTAGTTTGACAGAGACTTCAGTAAAGTCAGCTCTGAACAGCACTGCGGAGCTGCTGGGACGTGAGTCAGGCTCTGGCATGAGCTGGGATGAGTGAAAGATGGGAATGGAGGATGCACTGAGCACCCACTTTTGCTCTCTTTAAATCCAGGTTTCCAAAGTTCGCTCTTCAAACCATGACTCCGGCTTTTCCCAACACAGCACAACTTGGGCAGGATTTTGTAAAACTTACGGATTTTGAGGATTTAATTCAAATACCAGACTTTTGTTACAAAAGAGGCTGTAGGGGTTATGAAGGTTGTGGCTTTCCCATCCCTGAGAGTGTTAAAAGCCAGGTTGGATAAATCCTTGAGCAGCCTGGTCTAGTGGGAGGTGTCCCTGCCCATCCAGGGAGGATTGAGACAGATGAACTTTAGGGTCCATTCCAACCCCTTAACATTCTATGATAAAATTGTCTTAAAATAGTTAAATACACAATATTAACATGCAAAATTCCACTCTTCCTCAGCTGAATTAGTCACAAGAGATGAGTGTGTGGTAAACACCCAATGGCAGGAGGTTGGGACTAGGTGGTCTTCAAGATCCCTTCCAATCCAAACCAGTTTGTGACTCTATGAAACGTGCCCATCAGTTTTGGCACGTTTTCACCTCTTCAACCTGTGAGAAACACAGTATTTTTACACAAAAAGAGCAAATTTCATTACTTCATCCTCTTATGGCAGAGGGAGGTTCAAAGCACAGGTGGAATTCAACTGTCTAACATGGGGAGAAGACAAAATTGGGCTGATTTTGAGCCAAGCTCCTTGGCCAGACTCTGCCCAGCACCTGTCATAGGAGCGAGTCGAGAATCCAGGCATGTGGCCATGTGTGTTTGTGTTTTATAGCGATGAAGTGTGTGAGTCTGTGAGTAAAAAGCTGCATTGGTTTGTGTTGATGCAGTTTGGGCAGTTATGTCCATTTTCCTAGTTCTTGTAAGGGGCTGGTACATGGAGAGACTCCCAGGTTCCCTGGGATGGATCAGTCCATCATCCATGCAATGGGAAAAGAGTTGCTGTTTCCTCCAACATTTTCCTTGGACATAGATAAATCTGTGTATCTTTATGGGTGTAGGCACAGGCAAAGGTGTAGGTGTGTGTGTGTCGTAGTCAAATTGTGGTGTGAAATCAGATCTGCTGAAATAAAACCTTGTTCAGTCAGGTCATTAGACGTTAATAACCCCTTGTTAACAAACATTCCTTTCAGAGCTCAAACTGAATTTCATAGCTGAAACCTTTTGCTAATCCATGACCATTTCCTTTTATCGATGCCTTTTAATCTAAAGAAAACCCTTTTTTAATTAAAATTCTAACTCATCTATAAATTATATAACAATTAAATGGTGGCGTAGAAAATGCAATAGAGTTAGGGAACTCAGTAGGCTGAAGGAGAATGCACTGCTACTAGAGATAAAGTGATTATTCCAAAAGAATAGACATGTCCAGATTTATTTTCATTTGGTTTGATGTGGGAGTAGATGCTTGGCATTGATCACAAGCAGCACTGCATTGATCCCAGTACTCCATGCAGATGTTCAAAAGGATAAACCACCAGCAGCTCCTGGTCACAGTAGGGGCTACATCTCTCCCAGACTGCTCATCCAGACTCAGGAATGGGAGCCTCAGTGGTAACTAATATGGGCATGCGAGTTTGAGGGATATTATGAATGAGCTGATTGTTTCAGTTTGCCAGGTGGAAACAGAACGTTCCCAGTATTCTGAATCCCTGTGTTTAAAGAGAGTCTTAAAAAGTCAGGCTGCTGACATTGCAGTTACTGATGAAATACTTTCCCTAGTGTTAGTTTATCACAGAGTCCTGGACCTGGTTTGGGTGGGAAGGGATCTTAAAGCTCATCCAGTCCCATCTCGTGCTATGGGCAGGGACATCTCTCACTGTCCCAGGTTGCTCCAAGCCCTGTCCAACCTGGCCTCGGACACTTCCAGGGATGGGGCAGCCACAGCTCCTCTGGGCACCCTGTGCCAGGGCCTAACCACCCTCACAGGGAACAATCTTTGTCCCCACTGGAAGACAGACAACCTGCTGCAGAAAGTGTCATAAACGAGCCAGCTAATTAAATTTTCTGGTTGCTGGCCCTGCTAAGTGTTTTGCATTACATGGTTAATTCCTACCTTGGAATTAGCATCACTTTCCTTGCTCAGGAAGACTTGCTGGCAAAGTCAAGTGAGAATTTTACTTGCATCGACAGAAGGATTTTCAGTTTTGCTCTGCTGGCTTGGACACCAATGGGGATTAGTCTCACTAAGAACTGCAGAACTGGCCCCAGAAATGTGCAGTATTGGTTTGAAATAACGTGTCAGCCATTGAAATTGAAGTTCCTACTTTAGCAGTAGCAAGCCAGTTCCTGTTTGATGCCAATGTTGTGTGTCTCATCAAGCCCTTGGGCACAGGACTGGCCTGTGAGGTGGACATAGAGCATGGGCTGCAGCCATCGGCTCCTGGGCTGTCGTCGGTGAGAGGTGGTGGGACCCCACGGACAAGGTTGTGACTTTAGGCTCCATGGAGTCAATATGTTTTTCTGAATTAAATGCTAGTTTTGCAGTTCTAGAAAGCCAGTGTTGCTAGTGGCTGCCATCTTTACTCAATTCATTGTCTTTTTAAAACTGGTTATTGCAGACACCCTTTTTCCCATTGTTCTTGGAAGCCATCATTTTCTCTGCTCGAAAAAACTGCAATTGTGTGACAGGAAGGGCTATTTTCATGCTGTTTAAGGCCTGGAGTTGGTCTGTTTCATACAGAAAATCCTTACAGGAATAAGAGGCCAAAAGGACTGAGCGAGTACAGAATACTTCAAATAATTGTTTCATGCCTTTGTTAGTTTTTATAATTTGTGCCAAAAGCTCATCCCATGACTTTGATCATAAGATTTGCCTGTGCTCACAGGAAGGAGTTCAGGACCAAGGCAAACCATTGTGCCTTGAAAAGTCACTTTTATAAAAAGATCAATGTTATCTGTTAACATTTGGCTAAAGAGTGTCAAACCAGATTTCGGAGTTTATGACATTTCCATTTGTTATTTATTCCAGTAGAAGACTAATGCCCAAATCTGAATCTGTCAGGATAATCTTCATTTGGACACGAGTCAGAGGTGCTTAATTCTTGTGCATGAAAATCCTCCCTTCCTGTAATCAGGTTATTGGGTGTAGGAGGAGTTTCAGTCTTTTCCACATTTAGGATATTTGTAATAACAGAAACTCTTCCTTCTGTGGCTTTTCCCCACCTGTATTTACATGGAGAGGATTGTATTGGCTTGAGCCTTTTAAAGTAAACTGTTGTCTCTGATTCATGGTGACATGATGTGTCTTGGCTGGTGGAAGCGTGTTTTTAAGGCTCAAGTCATGCTTTTGAGGGAATAAAAACATAATAAAATAGATGCCAGGCCAGGCTGGACAGTGCTCTGAGCAACCTGGTCTAGTGGAAGGTGTCCCTGTCCGTGGCAGGGAGTGGAACTGGATGAGCTTTAAATTCCCTTCCAACCCAACCCACTCTGTGGTTTTGTGATTCTATTAAATGCATTAAAATTATGTGTATGGCTGAACTTGCAGTATATCAAGATTTCACCACATTGGTGATATGATGTTCTTTATTTCCCTCAAGAGAAAAAATGATGGATCAGCTTGTTGGATCCATGAGCCGATCACTTCTGCTGTCATCAGTCAGTTCTCTGGAGAAGGCAGGAAGTAGTGGAGCAGTGGGCACCTCAGTGAGGAGTAAAAGAGATCCAGAGTAGATGTAGAAATAAAACCTGATGGAATGGGAGATTGATTCCTTCCGTACAGGTGAGAGGCAAATTGTTCAGTGCTGATCTGTCAGAACATGAAGGTCCTGCATCTTCCACAGACCACAGCAAGTGGTGTAGTGATCACACTGCCCTCTCCATGTTTATTAAAATTCTCCTTCTTCTTTTTAAAAATAATCTTTAATGCAGGACCTTGTAGTGACAATCCCATCAGTCATTAACGTTTCTTGAACTGTGAAAATTCTGTTAGTTTTGTATTTTAGAACACAGTGAGTACTGCCATATGTGCATGAGATGATACATGGTCCTGGTGTCAGCCAGAAATGATAAAGAAAGAAAAGACGGGCTATTTTTAATATATATTATAAAAATGACTGTTACTGAGACTGTGGTAAAACATTTATTAAAACTGCAATTACAAATGAAATATTAAAGGATTGACCAGTGCAGAGTTATTATTCTAAACATATTATTCTAAACAATTTTCAGGCCATAGCAATAATCTTCTCAATATTAAAATGTTTTCATTACATCAGGATCTGACACAAGATTGTTACTGGGAATGGTTTTTCACAGGTATTGGCCAGTTTGCAGCAGTGGGGTGCTTGTGTGTGCACATGTGGGATTTTTTTCTGGGGGGATTATATAGAATCAACTGCTGGTTTGTGGTGTTTAGCATCAGGTTGTGTGTTTGAGTGGGGCTGCACATCCATGAGCATCGTGGGATGGGGGGAGAGAAGGGGGCTCTGGGCTGTCCTTATCTCCCTGGGTCTCTCACATTCCTCCTGCCTGGCATGGCTCCTGTTACACCGGCCCTGATGGGCTTGCAGGGAATGTGCTGGAAGTATGTCTCATATTCATCCAGGATTTTCTTGTGTAAAATGGAAGTGTGGTACCTGTTTTCACTCAGCACATCTCCTGGGATGGATCATGAGGGGTAAGAGAGGAGGGTTTTTAGCACACCTGTTTTGGTGCAGGGATGGGAAGTTGATTTCTTGCCTTCCTTCTGCTTCACAGGGACTTTATATTGAAAAACCATACCCCAATCTTCATCTCTGTTTTCCACACCCCTTTTTTAAAAATTTCTGGGATCACTAATGTATAGCTCAATTAGAGTGATCTGGTTGTGCATTGTCTGTTAGGCTCCCCATCCTTGGACCTTCTCAGCCTTTCCCAGCACCACGGCAGCTCCCTGAAACCGAGAGATTTATTGCCGCCTCAGAGGTCATTCACCTGTTGAGCTTCTGTTACAGGAGATGCAAAAGAACAACCTTCCAATCTTTAGTTTCACATCCCAAATTTAATTTGCAAGACAGAGAACGATAAATAAAAATTATGTAAATGGAGGGGCAGAAGCCACTGACCCCTAGAATTGCTGGTGAGGGGCTTTTCAAATTAGCCTTTCATTGTAATGGGCATGAGAGTTTAACTTGACAATGCAATATGACAATCTCTGCGTGTAACTTATTCTCTGGTTCTCTTTCTCTGGTCTGGAATATGTTTAAAGACTTTTACTAAGCCACTTTTATTAATTTTGCTCCAAACATGTTGTACAGAATTTCATGTCTTTTAGAGTTCAGACTGTTAAAACATGGAGAAAATCACATTCTTCTAGCACTAGTGGTCAGTGCTGCTTTGTTACAGACACTTCTACCTTTTCCCCATCCTCTGTTAAGTCTCTTGATCTTCTCAGATTGGCAAGGATAAAAGTGGAGTGCTCCTTTTTGGCTTGGACAGTGTTAGCTTTGCTCTGCTCTTTTGTGTTGAACACCAAACCTGTTTGGTCCAACTTTGCGACTGTTTTGAAATTGAAATTGTATGTTCAAGGAAATAATTACTGAACATAGCATTTATGTGTTCAGTTCAGATATTTACAGTTAAATATCTTAAAACCTGATGGGCTCTGTGTACCTCTCTATGATCTTTGCTTTTCCACAGTTGCTGAATCGAGGCTCATTTGCTTCCTATTAAAAAATTCAGTAAAGTAGGAGAAAAGGAAGTGTTTTAGAGCATCAGGAATGTGTCTCAGTGTTCACACACTTTAAAGTCAGCCTGTGCAGTTTGAAAGTTTAACCAAGAGCCATCTCCTTTGTAAAGAATGCAGATAATTTTTTTCCTGGCAGAAAAAAAAAAGGGTAACCTGATATGAGTCTGACAGTGTCGTTTAGTTAAGTGCTTCCATCTGTTGCTTGCTATTTCCCTTACTCATGACCTCTCTTTCTCTCTCCCCCTTTTTCTCCTTTAGCCCCTCTGAGGAAAGCAAAGTTTGTTGAGAGCCCTCGAATCCCAGAGTCTGAGCTTGGCTCCCCAACCCTCTCTGCCCAGAAGCTGGACGTTGATGCATTCTGCCCTGGTAAGCTGCATGCAAAGGCTCTGTGCAAACAGGGGCAACAGGCAGAAAGATTTTTTTAAATGTATAATATGGCTCCTTTGGCTAGATGGTTGGTTGGACTTTCCCTAGCCAAGTTTCATTGTCTTGGAAACTTGAATAAATATTAATTTCTGATAATTGCCCATTCACGTTTGTTTCTTGCAGTTTTGTGTGTGGCCGCTCTCCCCTCAGAATAATGTAGAAGGTCTAGAGAGTTGCTTTTGAGAAGATAAAAATGAGCCAATAAACATACTGCTTTAAATTTAATT
The DNA here is from genome assembly GCA_013400235.1 of Oriolus oriolus. Classification (NCBI taxonomy): domain Eukaryota; kingdom Metazoa; phylum Chordata; class Aves; order Passeriformes; family Corvidae; genus Oriolus; species Oriolus oriolus. The sequence goes on along the minus strand of VXBT01012010.1, from coordinate 504,213 downwards.
TTTAATGCTGGCCTCCAGAGAGGCTGGAATAAAACCATGTTTCGGAAATATCATTAAATCAGCTAAAGCAAAACTGCAGGACCTTGTTACCTGCTTCCAAGAATATTGGGGTTTTTACTTTTATTTTATTTTTAGAGAAATACCTTCTAATTTATGGATCCTGTAGTAGTTGCTCTGAAACGTATACATGTTGCTTGAAGCCTCTGGTTGAAATATAAATAGAAGTGGGTCATGTCCCTTCCTGGCTCAACCCCGTTCATGTCTGTCAGCTCAGGCAGGCATTGCCTAAATCCTCCCAAGCCCTGGCAGACGCAGCACGTATGAGTGCCTGGAATCTGCAGCTTGGTATCATTTCCCAGATTCTTCCTAACTTGGAAGTGGCAACCTGGGGAGGGCTGGAGGCTGTGGAGGTGTTGGGAGAAGGCTGAAAGCAGTAGCAAGTGTTTTGGTGGATTTTGTGCTGAATTCTGCAGTTTCTTCTCCTGGCTTTCCTTGATTATGAACCAAAGGGATCCATACTCACTATAGGCTTTCGATGGAAAAAGGAGTGCTTAATGTGTTGAAATGGCCTGCAAATGTGTGACATCTGCCTCTGAAATCTGTAGCTACAGTAGCCAAGTTCATCAGCTACAGAAATCAGGGTGGTGCTTATTTCTGTGGCTGATGAACTTGAAGAACTTGTAGAGTACTCAAAATTGGAGGAATTAATTGAATGTTGTCGAGATTTTGAATGTGGGCTTTCTTGAATCTATTGTGTCTGAAAGAGATGTTGTTTTAGAAAATCAGAAGACAGTTCCTGTGCTTGGCAATGCCTAATTTGAGGCCACAGTTGCCTTGAAAAGTGCTGCTCCTTTTTCAGTCATCATGAATTACAATTAAAATTGTGCTGCTGCGGCCCTTTTTTCTGACTGAATGGCTTCTACTGTCATGTTTATAATTGTTAATAATTATAAACTTACTATGATTGCATCCACAGAGAATTATAATGGAATTGCAAGTTTAAAAAACATAATTCCACATTCCCACACCCGGACATGTGCCTCCCCTCTGCCAGACCTTTGCAGGGCAGGACTTCTGCCAAGCCCAGGAATGGACTCTGACAACGGGATCTGCAATTTCTTTAATTTCTTTTTTTGCTAGTTGATCTCCTCTTGCTGCTAGTTTAGTGATCTGAAAGGAACAGTGGAGTTCTGTACTTCCTTGAAGTGTCGTTAAAGGAACATGAAGTGTCACTAAGGAAGGAAAAAGTGAGCTGTCACTGTGGAATCATAGAAACATTAAGGTTGGAAAAGCCCTTTAGAACTATTGAGTCCAACTGTAAACCCAACTCTCCCAAGACCACCATGAAACTGTGTCCCCAAGTGCCATCTTGGTGTACTTGGAATAGGGAAACGGGATAAGAACAGAACAGCATATGCCAGGGAAGAGCATGGACTTGGAATCAAGGTAGAAACTGCAGGCTGGTGATTCAGGTTGTCTCAGGTTCCTTAAATGTGTTCCCAGGGAGCAGTTGGGGAGCCCCCCTCTCTCCATGTGTGCCCAGGTCCAGGGACTGTGGCCAGGTTTATGTTGGCAGCGTGGGACAGGCAGGGGAAGAGGGGAGGATAGAATCCATTAGGGAAGGATTTCTGAAGCTGTTCATGGAAGAAACTGCCCAAATTTATGCATTCTTCTGTGAAAGTAGCAGTAATATGGGGGCTGGAGGTTTTGCTGATCTGGAAGGCTGGATTGAAGGAGCTCGAGATATGACACCTTGGAAGAAGTAGGTGGTTGGGGGAGGATCCGTGTGTAAAGAAGGAAAGAAAGAAAGAACAAAGTTGTAGGACCAAAGGGGACATAGCATCCAGCTCCTGATGGGAAGGTGCAGGAAGAGTCCTACTCTGGATCATGGCAAAGCTTCAGGTACTGCCTGTAATCAGTTTTCCAAGGAAATACAATGCCTTTCTTCTGTGTTAGGCTTACATTAACCCTCTTCTAAAACGTGTGCATCCTGTGAAGGATGTAGCACACAGTGCTAAATCCCGAGTGTTTCCAAGAGTAATGGTGTGAGTTGAAAGAAAGTAAAATTTAGGCCAATGATCTGCCTGGCAATGGAGGGGAGGTGGAGTGGTTTGTAATGTGGTCCCTGAAAAAAAATGTAATTAATTACACACTTGAAAGCAGTAAGCAGTTTAAAACACTAAATAGCAAAGAAAAGAGAAATTAGTTACTCTACATATACAGGAATGACTATTTCAATTTGAGATGCTGAGAGGTGAAATTTTGCTCAATACCAAAATGTTTATTTTAAGGCTTCAGGCAAATTTCAGCACATTCCAGGAAGGTGGTTTCCTGAGCAACCACAGTGCCGCCGCTCAGCCCCTCATGCTGCTGGGGGGAAGATTTGCTTGTGACATCTTTGGTGTGAGTCAGTGGGGGGCGGGGGGGAGGGGGTGACATGCTCCTGACATTCCAGCTCCAAGGAAGGAGAAAGAAGATCTCAATACTGAGTGTCTTTTGAGGGAGGTTCTAATACCAAGCACATAGTAAAGTTTTAAGCTTGGCATAATTTCTTTTTCTTTTTATATTCATTGTATGAAGAGTATAGATACTTAAAAATTAATTAAATCTTCTTACGTGAAATCAGAAATTGGCCTACATTTTATAGTTGTTGCAACTAAGATGATGACAAAAAAGCTTTTACGTGACTTTGAAAAACACCTTTCTACCAGAATTGTCACAGAATAAGCTGAGTTGAAAGGGACCCACAATGATCATCAAGTCAAATTATGTTTCTGTAGATGTTTTTGTGGTTGCAGAGGTTATTCAGATTTCAGTCCAGCACTTCTTGACTTGAAGTGTCCATGGTGGAGTTCTTCCTTGTCTCTTCCCTGTGTGGGTAGCAAGGCCCTGGCACGGGTTTCCCATCCCTGGAAATGTTCAGAGCCAGGTTGTACGGGGCTGGAGCAACCTGGTCTAGTGGAGGGGTGGATGGTGGAACTGGATGCGCTGTAAGGTCTCCTCCAACCCAGACCATTCTGTGACTCTGTGACTTAGCAGAGACTTTATAAGGAGGGGTCTGGAAGGTTTCCGATCCATCCTCCCTCCTCATCTCGGCTCCAATCCTGCACACTGTTCAACAGAGGCATTTGTGTTTTCCCTCTTGTCAACCTTCTGAAGGCAGAGGGGCTGGGGATGACACCCTCACATCCATCATTGCTCTTCAAGGGGGATAACATCAAATAGCAGAAATTGACCTTCAAACCTCTGTTGTTCAACTGTCAAACCTTTTCTGCAGTGATTCCGGTGACTCAGTTTAATATGTAGGGGTTTTCACCCACTTTATCACACCTCACTCCTGCCAAGAGGCACTGCTTGTGTAGTGAACACTGTCCTGGCTTCTTGGTTCTTAGTTGTGGTCACGAGGGCATCTTTCTTTGAGCTGCTTTTTGGTTTTTATGGTAGCTAAAACATGTTTTGACTTCTAAGTGCTCAGAAAACCTATTGGAAATGATCAGAGATGGATGGTGCTTTCAGGTAATGGCCTGTTGCCTCAGATTAATGCTTGCAGTTGCATTTTATGTAATCTATTACCTTGTGGTTGTGTTCCAAAGGCTAAGTCTGTTACAACATTATCTCTTAATTTGATTAACTCCTTCTTCAGAAATTTTGGGACACAAATCTTGAGTGTCTGGTTTGCTTGTTGCACATTAGGCTGGCAGGTGTCTGTTTCCATCCCTGATTGAGTTAGGAATCACTGTGGTGCTGCTGCCACAGACAGGGAGGGGAGTGATTTACCATGGCAGCGGCGCTTGTGTTCGTCTCATCACTCATTTTTCTCTTCCTTTGGTTAAAGAATCATTGAGCTTGACATCTGCTTGCTGCTGCTTCTTTTTATCATGTAAAATGTGTATTTTTCACTTTACACTATCCATGTGTTTCTCCTAAACACAACAAAACACTTCCTAGGTGTTAGAAAAAGCCCTTTAAAGAGGGAGTGCAGGAACCAGCATTGCTCTCTGATTTTTCATGGTGAAAATATAGGTGCTGAGCCAAAAAATCCTACAAAACCCCATACAAATTTAGCCAGCAGGATCCTGGTCCAACCTCTGTCATATTGAACAGTGACGAATTGGGGGGAAGGAGAGGGAATAATCAAACCAACCGTGATCTGACAAATGGTTTTACTGTTGAATCTTGTGGTTGTCCCAGCACTGTCAAGCCCACTGACCTGAAGGGAATGGGAAATCGTTGTGATCGGCCCTAATTGCAGAAGAGCCATAATTTGGCACATCGGTTGCTATGGAAGCGATTGACTTTTCTCACACTGCTCCTGGGAGGACACTACTGGTTCCTTCTGCCATATCAAGAGATGGAAACAGTTTCAGAATAAACTCCTGTGTTACAAAACAAGCTTCAGTCTGGTCTGAAATTCTGGAGGGAGGAATACCGAATACCGAAGGCATTGCTAGAGTTCCAGGTGTGAATCTGTTTGGGATTGGCCACAGACCACTTGCCATTAGGTGTCATCGAGTTTCTTTGAACTGGAAGTTGCAGCTTGGAGAATAGTGGCTGGGTCCAGAGTTTAGGGTTTATTAAATCTTCTTACCAAAGCAGAGTTGTTCAAGATAAGAAGTGAAAATAATCTGAATCCCATAGAGTATTCCCATATGTTTTAACTGTTAAATAATTGGAGACAACATGCTTTCCTTGAAGCTTCCTGGTGCAATCTGTTAATAACCAACCCTTACAACCTAGGGTTTGGATTCATCTACGTGGAAGGGGAAAAAGAGGGGGAACGGCTGTAAATGATCCAAATTCTGTTTTTGTGATGATCTGCTGAACTTTAAAGTGTTGTGACTGCTTCCAAAGATGTAACCTAGATGGCTCTTGAGATGTGTTTTGCTTCAGATACTTCAGCAGCAGCAGTTCCTCCAGCGTAGCACCTCTGGCTGCCTATCCGGACGGATCCCAGGGAATCTAAGGAGTTGTTCTGCCTCATCAAGCAGCAGTGCTTGCTTTCAACTGGCCTGTTGGGAAACAGTAACATTTTTGTGCTAATACTTCAGCTTTTTGAATATTTATAGCTTTCAGCCAGGGAGTAAATTTGTACATAAGAAAACGAACCCTGATGGTTTTGAAACTGTCAGTGATGGGCCTGTGAGGATCAGTGTAAAACTTTTCCTTCCACATCTGAGCAGGTGGGACAGATTTCTCGTGGACTGAGTGACACTGGCAGAGGAGTTTCCTCTTCTAGCGTATTATTTTTTGAAAAGAGCAGCCTGCACTGATGCTCTCAAATCCCAGAATGGTTTGGGGTGGAAGGCACCTTAAAGATCACCCAGTTCCACCCCCTGACATGGGCAGGGGCACCTCCCACTAGCCCAGGTTGCTCCAAGCCCTGTCCAAGCTGGCCTTGGACACTTTCAGGGATGGAGGCAGCCACAGCTTCTCTGGGCAACCTGTTAGAAAGTGTGTGTGCTGTCAGGCACAGTCCCAGCAAGTGTTCATGCTCTGCTCTAAAGGAGAGGAAGTTTTTGTCATAAAAAATGTAACTGGAGGAGAGGGGAAAGAAAGAAAGCAAATTTTTTCAAAGTGCTGAGGCATTTTAGCAGTGCAGTCAATGAGAGTCCCAGGATCTGTGTTGGAGCTCCCTCAATAAACCAAACAAACCCATAACTGTTCACCTTGTGATAGTTCTCTTCCTACTTAGCATCTGTCAGGCTGGATTAGCTACACGTTAGCACACGGTGGGTCCCAGCACAATGACAACTTCACCTGTTCTGATAGCACCATCCCAGTTGTCTTTGGGTTCCTGCTTGACATCCCTTGATGTCTTTGCATAAACTTCATCTTCCTTCTTATTTGCCTGTTGAGTTCTTTAGGAGTTCTTTAGGTGGGGTTTAATTTAAAGTTAGCCTTCACCTTGTGTTTATGCCCGCCCTAAGTGGAAATACAGGGATGCTAAACGAGGCAGAAAGGAAGGAGATGATGGTTGCTGAAGGTCTTGATCATGGTTGTGCTGATTAGTGACTAGAGTGACTAATCAGTCCTCCCTTTTCCCTTCTGGCTCAGATATTTATTCCCAAATACTTTAGAGTCTAGAGGAAATGGTCAATAATTCCACTTCTTTTTTTTTTTTCCCTACAGTGTTTTGGGATGCTGTTATTTTGTTTAAACTCTTTATAGAGGTAACCTCCTCAATATTCATTTTATCATTATTGTTAGCTGTAACAATAGGAGGAGGGATGGTTGCATTTGTAGGAAACTGCTCCATTCTTTTATAAGCCTGGTTCCCATGTCCCAGTGCCTATGGATGAAAGTCCTTGAATTTCAGCGATGCTATGGAGAGCTGCCCATAAGTGAAAATATGCAGTGCTCTGAAAGCCACACCATGACTTGTGCTCTCTTGCTAGTTGCTGTGACTTCTTCACCCTCCCCAGGACTGCAGAACAAGAACTTCTTTATTCTTATCCAGCGTGACTGCTGTGCCCCTGGTGAAATTGGGTTCAATCGTCAGCACTCCCTGTGTCCCATCTGCTCTGTTCTCCAGGGCAGCACAGCTGCATTTGGACCCTGAAGAAAGGAGATCAATTTGCTCATAACCTCCTGTATCACAGTGGATTTTCTGTTTCATTAAGCAGAATTTTTGACGTTTTATGTCACTAATTATTTGACTCCAAATCTCTTTAAAATAATTACCTTAAGTCAAAACATGACCATTTTGGCCAGCTGGCAGTTTGAAAGTACAGCCTTGCTTGGAAGCACTGGTTGTACCAGCCTGGTTTCAAATTCCTCCAGTGCCCTGGGGAACTGAATGTAGGCTCCAAAATCCTTGTGTTTGGACTGAGACTGTAGCAGCCTTCCTCCCCAACTCCTGTGCTTGCTGGTTTTGTTTTCTCCGAGTCAAGTCCCCACTGGCTCTTCCGTATGTTCCCATGAAGAGTCCCATCCCCGTGGGGAAGCCTTGTCCCACCACATACGGTCAACACTTAGAGCAGGTCCCTGCTGCTGCTCTCCACTCCTGGCTGGTGGCAGAGTCTGCCTGGGGTAGCATTCCTGGGCTCCCTGCTCTATTCCCATCTATTCTTGGCATCCGTCTTGCCTGGCAAGAGGAGCTGTGGTGATATGTGCAGTTACCTGCATGGCTGTCACCTGTATCTGCCCCCTTCAGTAACTTCAGTGGTGTTTCTCCACCTAAATCTTATGGATGAAATTACAGCTCCTGCTCTGTGTAAACTTCAGGGCACTGTGAGGACAGTGTGGGTGATTTTATTTGAGTGAGGTAAGATTTTCATTGATATAGTTTATGCTTTAGAGAAAACAAATTTTAAATTGATCTCATCCACATGGACAGTAGAGTCTTCCCTCTCCAATCATTGAAGATACGCAATTAGCAGCAGCCCTAGACATTAGTTCTGTTAGAAAATAGCCCCCAAAACAATCAGAGAATAACAGACTGGGTTGGGCTGGAAAGGACCATTCCACCCCCTGCCAAGGGCAGGTAACCTTCCACTAGATCAGGTTGCTCTAAGCCCTGTCCAGCCTGGCTTGTTATTCTAAAAGCTGGCAACAGTAGATTATTCCATCTCTGTAGTACCTATTATATCCAAACAGAACTTTTGAAATATTATTCAGGTAGGTAATGGTAGTAGGCTTTCAAGATTGTTGCCAGTGTTGTATATGCAAAGGCCATAATTTAGTCAGATTTGCTTTTAATAAATTTATGCTGGAGATGTGCTAATAGATCAGATCAGGTAAGGACACTGCCGGTCGTTGTGCTGTCTTGTCTCTTGCTCATCTACAAACCCATGACCTCCCACTTAACAGTGGTCAAAGGTGACAGTAAAGTGTCATTTGCCTTGCTAAAAGTTTGGCTCATTTTAATGCTCATTGTGTTTTGACTTGGCAAAGCTGCCTTGGAGGTAGGAAAGGTGTTTGTCAAAATCCACTTCCACAGACTCTTCTCCCCAAGAAAATGATGGAACTATTATGTTATATTTATATGTATATATATCTGAAAGTCTCCTGCAACTTTATTTGTGCCCCTGTTAGGTTGGCTTTACCACAAGGGAGCAGGTTTTGCAAAATTCTCGTCAGAGTTCTATCACCTGACAGAAATAAATTATGTGAAAAATAAGATGAAGGAATGTGAGAGGTTTTGAAGGAGAGTTGCTGAAATTAAAGAGATTATTTGGGTGGTTGTGATAAAACATGCTGTTGAAGGTAAGGATTTTTTCCTTTTTTTTTCTTTCTCTCGTGGAATTTTGTCCCATTTGTTGCTAAGAGACAATAACTACTGATACTTAAGAGAACAAAAGCTGTGTCTGGGAGGAGGAGGAGGGGGAAGGGTGCAGCTGGCTACTCTCTTACCTGACGGGTTTTCTCTTGGGAAGGGCAGAGATACTGCGACAGTTTGGCCTGGGGGTGAGGGGCTGGGCTCAGCTCCTCTCTCGCTCTCTCACTCTCGGCATCAGAGATGGGAGAGCCGGTCTGCGGTCGCTGTCCGGAGGATTCGCTTCCACTACGGGGCTTTTGTCCTCCCACTGCTTCTCCTGCTGTGGGTTAGCCTGTGCTCATTAGAGCAAGTCCCAGTTGAACTGGGACCCGATCTGACTGGAAAGGACCCTCACCATCTATTCGGATGCCTCAGGGGAAAACCCGGGACTCTGACCTCCCCCCCTGCCCGGAGGGCGCGTCTCCCCGGCTGCTCGCAGAAGTCCGGCTGCCGCCGCCCAGCCCCGCTGCTTTGTGCTGCTGCCTTGGGCTTTTCGCTACACTCTAACCCAGCAACCCCGTGTCCACCCGACCGCCGCGGCTCCTGCCAAAGCTGCGGAGTTTTCTATTGCACTTTGTGTGCCACCGCGGGGGGTGTGCCTGCCTCTGCCGCCCCAGCCGCCGCTCCGAGGTTGCTGCCGCAGCCCATTTCGCCATCCAGCCCGCCCACCATTGCCGCGTGAGGGAGACGGCCGAGCTCGCGCCACAGCGCCCCCTGCAGCCGCGGGAANTTTTCGCTACACTCTAACCCAGCAACCCCGTGTCCACCCGACCGCCGCGGCTCCTGCCAAAGCTGCGGAGTTTTCTATTGCACTTTGTGTGCCACCGCGGGGGGTGTGCCTGCCTCTGCCGCCCCAGCCGCCGCTCCGAGGTTGCTGCCGCAGCCCATTTCGCCATCCAGCCCGCCCACCATTGCCGCGTGAGGGAGACGGCCGAGCTCGCGCCACAGCGCCCCCTGCAGCCGCGGGAAAATCATCGCACCCGCCCTGCCCGGCCGGGAGCCGCCAGCGCCCCTGCCGGCCGTGCCCGGAACTGCACCCAAGGGGAAGGTGCCGGCGGCCGAGAGAGGCTGGCGCTGGGCTCTGGTTCTGTTCCTTGTTGCTGCCGGGGTTGTTTGTTTGTTTGCCTTGTTTTACATATACATTCTAGTGAAGAACTGTTATTTCTTTTCCCATATCTTTGCCTGAAAGCCCCATAATTTTGGAGTAATAATAATCTGGAGGGAAGGTGGTCACATTTTCTATTCCAAGGGAGGTTCCTGCCTTCTTTTGAAGACACCTGTCTTTCAAACCAAGACACATGCCTAATACTGCAAAATAAAAACAGGCTTTAGCAAACAAATAGTATTTAAGGGAGTGATTCTTCTTCTTTATTGATACTAAAATAGTCTTCTGCATCAATAAGAGTGTAATACAGCACCCTCAAACTTGTCTGGAATAAAAGGTCAGTTCAAAGACCTAAAAATAAATACAAACACCTTTATTTACAAGCCAAGGTCTTTGATCATTCAGTGTTGAGTGAGGCGTTGGATGTCCAGAGCCGGAGCACAGCCCCATATTCATGGCCGGGATTTTTTTGAGCTAAAGTGCCAAAACTATAAAGGAAGAAATAATTTCATCTCTGCTTTGCATCAGTGGGGAACTTACTTCTTCCATGCTGGTGTCCTTGATTTGTTAAAGAGCCCAGGAACATTTTCAGGGGTCGAAGTGCAATCCTGCTTCCAGGAGATATTCCACATGCCCAGGCTCGTATTTATGATAAGTGGCCATTTTTTTATATATATGTTCAGTAATGAGTGCCCTCTTATTTCCCCCGTTCTTTTTTCTTTGGTCCTTAATAGGGAGCTCAGCTCCGGGAAAATTCATCCCCGGTGTGCATACAGAGAGGGTTTTAACTCCAGAACATGAAATGCATTGAACCAGGTCTTATGATAGCGGTGAAGTTACATTCATTGCCTGCTCTGCCTCACAAGGGTTTGGGATTAAAAATAACTATCTTTCTGACCGTCCACTTGAAGGAATATTAAAGGACGTCATCAGGAAAGGCTGTGGGGAGGCAGCAGTGTTTATGTGTTGTGCTGAGGAGAATTACTTTTGTTTGAATTTCTTCTTAGAGGAAATGTCTGTGGAAGGGGTGCAAGAGGCGATGTAGTAGGATTAATGGTGAAAATCCTTGCAGTTTCTTACAGAAATTATTGGGTGGAATGGGAGGCACTGAGGGGAGCTGTAGGAGCACAGGTCGAATTGGAGGTGCATTTAATATCTCCACAGTTCAGTGTGGGGTTTTGGCTGACGAGAGGGCTCTGATGTCAGTATCTAGGGAGAATATATTTACTTTGCCACTTGTGTGTGGTGGGATTGAATTTAATCAGACCATTTTCCATTGCTGCCACAGAACTACTAAAACTTGATTAATAGAATTGTTCAGGTTGGAAAAGACCCTTAAGGTTATTAAGTCCAACCATTCCCCCAGCACCACCACCATGTTCACCATTAACCATGTCCCCAAGTGCCACATCCACAGGTTTTTCTGAGCAATTCCAGGGATGGGGATGCCACCACTGACCTGGGCAGTTGCTGGACAACCCTTTCCATGAAGAAATTTTCTCCAGTTTCCAATCTAAACCTTTCCTGGCCCAGCCTGAGGCCGTTCCCTCTCCTCCTGTCCCTGTTCCCTGCGAGCAGAGCCCGACCCCCCCGGCTGCCCCCTCCTGTCAGGGAGTTGTGCAGAGCCAGAATGTTCCCCCTGAGCCTCCTTTTCCCTAGGCTGAGCCCCTTTCCCAGCTCCCTCAGCCGCTCCTGGGGCTCCAGACCCTTCTCCAGCTTCGTTCCCTTCCCTGGACGTGCTCCAGCCCCTCAATGTCTTTCCCATAGGGAGGGGCCCAAAACTGACCCCAGGACTGGAGGTGCAGCAGTACAAAAATTGACATTCATAGTGATGGGTATGGGGCAGCCTTCATCCCTCAGTGGTTAAATTTTTTTAAATCTCTTCTTGATGTAAACAAGACTAATGAAAAAATCTTCCATTAATTCTGAGATTAGGGGGATATGCAGAAATGGTCAAGGACGTTTTCCAAATACAGCTCAAGTGTATCCAGAATAATTTAAAGCAGATGTACATAATAATGGGACAGATTCAGGTCACATGGAGGGAGGGAAGTTGTTAGATAAAACTCTGTAGTTATGTAATTGATGATCAAAGTCCTAAATGGTATCATTTATTTCTGGCCTTTCGTAGGTGCACGCTCTTTGCACGTAACTATTCTCCTTTTTTCATTGCTAATTTAAGAAATTTTGATTTCGTAAAGGCAAGTCCGTCTCATATTCAGGCAAATTCAGGGATGGGTGCCACTAAAGGAACTGTTACCGAGTTCTTGTTAGACACCCACTGAAATAGATTTTAGATGTTTTGAAAGTAAAAGTACAGCCATTAAACCAAAGATATTCTCTGGAGTGCAGATGCATTGTTAATGTCTCCCAGGGGCACTACCCTCCATCATTTATCTGGGATTCGATGATGGTGGCTATCAAACCAGTCACAGAATTATCAAATAAATCATAAAGGAATTTCATTTGCTTGTAAGCAATTGCGGCTGAAATATGTGGCAGCTTTCATATAGGAATTGGAAGGAGGTAACAGAAACACTATTTGAAAATGACAGTGTACAGAAACATTGTACATTTTGAATGGTTTCTTGAAAAGAGCAAACCTAATAACTCTGCCGCAAAATGATATATTTGGTTTTCATGGAATACTCTGAACGTTTATGCGCACTTACGATCCATCCCGCTGCCTGTGATGCCTACAGAGGTGTTAGAGTTGACCCTTTCAGAAATCCAAAGGGTATTTGTAGGTAAGACATCTGAGAGAGCTTGTAAAAGCATCTGAGAGGCTCTGTAAAACTGCTCCTAAATGGCCTAAATCAGATAAATTCCAGGGTGAATTGCAGAGATCTGCTGACATATTTAAAGTGGGTTGAATTTTTTGAAGGGAGGAAGGATCAGAAGTATTAAATTCCTTGACAAGTTCAGGTTGTAATCTTTCTAATTTACATTTTTGCAGTTCAGTCAAAGAAAAAAAGTCATTAACTTAAAAGGAGGCAGAAGTAGATAGAAAGTGTGGGGGTGTTCACTGCTGGGATCTGCTAAAATTGTTTAAAATAAAGGGAAAAAGGTGTGAGCCTTAGGTATCTCCACTCTTTCTGAAGTGTCTAAATAATTGAGTGTTGGATTTAATTATTGTTACTAATGACTTAAGTGTAATATTTGAAGTTTGCTCTTGCAGTATCGAACAGGTGAGGAGCTCTTGGAGAGGTTCGTGGTGGAGCTGCTCCGTGTCCTCCCACATCCTGGGAGCCCCATTGGCCTCATTGCTCCCACCCCTCATCCCAGCTGATCAATCCATCGATTTCCCACCCGTGCGCTCCCACGTCTGCCTCACCAGGCTTTCCACAGCCTGCCCTGCCTTAGGCTACACACGCTCTCCTTGGAGCACTGACCTCCTAGCGTTCCAGGCCCCTGACCTAATTAACCTTCTGCCGGTCTCCCTGCCCACCCAGTACTCTTGTGGCGTCTGTTCCAGTGTAATTCAATCCAGAAGCAGAACAAACAATCAGGAAAGAATCATGGTGTGTTCCTCAAGGAGGAGGTGGAGAAATCACATATTCTAGTTTCTTTTATTTTCACAGATCATGGGGTGGTTTAGGTTGGAAGGGACCTTAAAGCCCATCCAATCCCACTCCCTGCCATAGGCAGGGGCACCTTCCACTATCCCAGGTTGCTCCAAGCCGCATCCAACCTGGCCTGGGACACTTCCAGGGGTGGGGCAGCCCCAACAGAGCCCATTTTCACGTAGTCTATAATCACCTTTAGCCGGAGATGAAACCACTTCCGGTGACATCGCCTTTGCACACGCTATTGCATTTACTGACCCCACATGAAAAATGCCTTTTCTAAACCTTACTAAAAATTATTTCCCAGTAATTTAATACAAAAACTTTTCCCCACTTGGAATTTGTTGTGGTTAATTGGAAGGCAAGTGCTCCAAACCTGAAGTCAGCAATTCAAGTACTGAAATAAAAGATTTACGAGCTGTTTGCCACTGGTCCAAGGACTTTCATCACCGATACAGCCTGCAGAGCACAAACACATTGCAGTGAATTGCTTATTTCTAATAACATAAATAAAAATCCATGAACAGCTCCAAGACAGATTAGTCTCTAGAGCTGCAGCCTGGTTGGAAGTAAAGGTAATTTGTCCAAGGAGCACGGGGATTATTTATTATTTTTTGGTAAGAAAAATGTAAGCAACTAGCCTTACTTTGCACTGCAAAAACAAAAGAAATCAAAAATAAGACATTCAGATTCTTTTGTAGTGAGCTGTACAGAAATTAAACGTATCTTCTAAAAAGTGAAAGATAATATTCAAAACATTACATGAAATTCACAGTCAAATTTTAGGTAGTCAGTAATAGCTGTGCTTCTTTTTTTTAATCCTTAATCTTCGGAAAAGCCAGGTAACTGCAGGATTGTATGTCAGAAATAACTAAAACCTCTCAGAGAGATGTGAAACAGGCTGTCCTTTTAGAATAAAATACTCCTTGTGTTGAGGTTATCTGGCATTTTTATCTACCAGAGCATTAAAATGCTGGGAACAGTAACTCGGAGCCTGTGGATGTAATGCCACTGCATGCACAGAGCAATCAGGAGTGGGACAAACAGCAGGAAAAACCAGGAGGTTGAGAGCTTCCTGTTCCCAGCACGGAGCCAGGGTGGGGAGGGAATCATGATCCAGCCCCAACCAGTGGACTCCTGTACCTGTGCCCAGCACTCCCTTAGGAGAAGTCCCATCTTCGTGATAACGGAATAGTTGAAAATCCAATATAAACGTGACTTAATTGCTCTGATGGCCTTGAAGGTCCCTTCCAACCCAAACCATTCTGAGTTTCCCCTTGGAGCGAGGCCAGTTACTGGTGGATGCCAGGCTGGATCACTCTGTGATGGCTCTGGTGTCCTTTCCAGTGCCTTTTCACTGCAGGGGGGCTTGACATTAAACTCTCTTGCTGACAGCCAACCAAGGCTTGCTGGGATCCACCAGTGGAGGGACAGGATGGGCTCTGCTTTACTGGGCAACAAACCAAAGCACTTCAGTATCCCAACTTCTATCATGGCAACAAAAGAATTGCTTCTTTTTCTTTTTTTTTTCCCTATAGAAAAATTTTTTCGCTTGTTTTTTGTTAGGAACTGAATTCAGCCTTTCCTGCCATGGTTAAGTTGGTGGGTGGTGGCTTTACCAGCAACTTAAGGGTGTATTCAAGACTTGTCTACTCTAAAGCACTTGGAAGACCTGGACAGGCAAATGTAGCTGACTTGGAGATGTGACAGTGGGCTGGGATACAGTGTTTACCTGGCTGTGAAATTCTGGGAGATAGTTACTGAGTGATTGCATGAGACATAAATGACAGGAACAGCCAAATAAAGCTGTCAGCTGGCTTGAAAACCCAAGTTACATGGCTTGGTGGCCAAGAGGAAGCTGACAGAGACCTGGCTTGGTGGGTGGCTACAGTTACCTTTCAGCACAGCAGCGCTTCAGCTCCCAAGAACCCTTTTCGTCCTCTTGTTTTGTGTGCATATAAAAATACAAGCTTTCTGCTGGGCATAAAGGGACAAGTTACACCGCTCATAGAACTCTTTAAAATACT
>VXBT01012010.1:423697-489243 GCA_013400235.1 Oriolus oriolus | reverse complement strand
TTTTTAAAAATCCAAAGCACCTGGAGGGGGTGGGGGGGGGGGGGGGGTTATTCTTCTTTAAAATTCCTAGCACTAACCATTTGGTTGTTGCTTTTAGTATTACTCAGTGTTGATGCAGAAGCACATGAGCTCATGTAGTAAGTGAAGCACCTTCAGACCATCAGCATGTTGGGATCTCTTTCATCCACTGATTGACTTTGGGTTTTCATGTGCAGAGTTGGGCAGTGTGTTACTGGTTACTGATATGCCACTATTAATGGAGTTGACTGGGGTGTGTGTTAGAGCTGCTGTAGCTGGTTATAGCAATGGTTGTCAGAACAGTTAAAAATATCTCAGGCAAGTTCTGTTATCAATTCTGTGCTCAAATTTCCTGGTGAGATGGGAGTGTGCTGAAGTAAGTGGAAAATGTGGTTGCAGCACCAACTGGATAACACACGTGGGAAGGGAGAAAAAACCAGTTACACCCTTTCACTGAACTTAGGAAGAGCGTATTAGGTGTTACTGTCAGCCCTGAAAGGCAACTTACAGCTTTTTTCCATAATACCCATTCACAGGCACCTCAGAGCTGTTATGTCTGTTCTTTGACATTCAGTTAAATGACTTCACTTATTTTTTAAGACTTAAGGAGAGGGTAATCCAGTACAATGGAGCTTTGCTTAAGTTCAAAGTTATCTGTACTTTGGAAGCCAGGTTATAATAAAATAATTGATAGTTCTGCGTGAAATGTGGAGGTCTCGCAGCTCCACTGCTGTGGTTCAGCTGGTGACACC
Source organism: Oriolus oriolus (assembly GCA_013400235.1). Lineage (NCBI taxonomy): Eukaryota > Metazoa > Chordata > Aves > Passeriformes > Corvidae > Oriolus > Oriolus oriolus. Next base: position 488,473 of record VXBT01012010.1, on the reverse strand, counting down.
TTTTACCACAAGCAGCATCTTGCAGGGAATGAGCATGGAGTGACAAGATAAGGCGGAATAACCTTAAGCTGAAGGAGGTCAGAGTTAGATCAGATATGAGGAAGAAATTATTCCCTGAGAGGGTGGTTAGGCCCTGGCACGGGTTGCCCAGAGAAGCTGTGGCTGCCCCATCCCTGGCAGTGTCCAATGGCAGGTTGGATGGGGCTTGGAGCAGCCTGGGCTAGTGGAAGGTGTCCCTGCCCATGGCAGGGGGTGGCACTGGATGCCAAACCTTTCCATGATTCTGTGAATTACAGTCACAGACTGGTTTGGGCTGAATGGACCTTGAAGATGTTGTAGTTCCAACCCCCTGCCATTAGGACTGTTATCAAAGCACATAATTATTATCCTCCATATCTTCAATGTACCTACACAATGACCTGGGGTAAGCTTGTAGTTTTCTGTATTTTACAGGTGAAAGCCAGCTTTGTGTCCCTTGGAGATGTTTTAGGGGTAGATTAAAAGAAGGAGAAGGTTAAGGACAAGGTTAAAATCAACCTGCAAGGAGTGAATTTTAGTTGGGAGTTGTTCCCAGCACTGAGCCAAAGGAAGCTGGCTGTGCCCAGTGCCCTACAGCTGCCTCACCTGGGTACTCCTAAATCCTCCCAGGTGGGCAGTGCAGAAGTAGATCCAGCTGTTCCTTTCTGCCCAGATGTGTAAATCAGCATCATTTGAATATTATTAATATCACGGTTGAGAAGACAGAATGGGGGAATGCACAATAAACTGTGGAGCCATATCCTGGGAGTGGCTTTTACCAAAACAGTCTGCCTTTAAAAAGGTAGTCTACCTTTCTAAAGAAAAAAATAAACCTTGGAAATAAAAGTCTCTCAGTTTTCATTTTATGTAAATGTCTCTGTTGTGGCTTGGGCTCCTAGAGCCAGTAGATGCCCACAGACTGACTGTGGGTGGTCAGCAGTTTGGCAAATTGGGCCATCCATCTAAATTTTTCTCTCTTAAATCTATTGGATTCACGTCAGCGTTGGTTCAAGCAGTACAATAGGGATTCAATAACTTAGACAGCTTATGTGGGCCTACTATATCATCCATTTTCATAACAGTGGAGCTGCTGTGGAAGGACAGCTCCAGATACTCAACTCCCAGAGCTGATGGTGCTCAGGAACGCAGCTGTGGTTGCATGGAAGATGCTCCCGGGTTTTTAATTTGCAGTAGCACAGATGAAACACCCAAAAATTGCTGTAAGCTTCTGTGAGCTGTGCACTATGAGGTTAAATGGGAATTTTTGGAAGCAACTGCCTTAAATTTCCTGAGGTTTTGTACATATCCCAGATTCTGTGATTTGTGGGTTTCAGTTACAGTTATCAAAAAGCAGTATTTTATTTAAAGTAGCATCCTTTTACTGTAGCTGCAGGCTGAGAGCTGGAGGAGCCCAAACCAGGACAGAGCTGGGAAATGGAGATGGGTTCTTTCCAGATTGTACATTATCAGATGAATAATTAACTGTGGACTAATTGCAAATCCTAATTAGTCTCCTACAACTGCACTAAGCACCGTATTACTTCAGTGTAACATGGTAAGAACTTGACCTTCAGGCTTTAACCCTGCTGCTGGTGTGAGCAGGAAGGAACTTGACTTTCGGAACCCAAATTATATGTGTGATACTACAAGTCAAAAACCTCCACAGATTTTTGTTGTAGAATTAAAAGGATACAGAAATGCCGGTATACATGCCTGGCCTTTTCCCGGTGTGCATTGCTAGCTGGAAGCTTGTCTGTGCTGCTTTTTTTTCTACAGGTGGTGGAAAAAAAAATAGGAAAAATTATTAGGAATGTTGGTTTTGGCCTGTTTTGTAGACTTGATGGAGAATTGGCAGGCAGACTGCTTTGTGGCATGGCCCATAGGGTGAGTGCAGAAGGTGGGTTGTATCTGGAGAGACTTGATTTCCATATGACCATGAGTGTGTTGGGGACAGCAGGTGACAGTGGAAGTGGCACATATATTTTCTATCCTGGTCTTTCCTGTTAACTACTCGGTAGCACAGGTTGGTTGCTCTGCAGCTCGTGGAGCACCTTCCAAATGGCTCTCGTAGCCTTGTCTTCTCTGTGAGTAACTTGGAGGCAGTTTCTGTGTGAGGGAGGAGAGCAAACACTCTTCTCCCATGCTGCTCCAGAAAGTCTTGTTCCCTGGTAGCTCTGCTGCTTCTGCTACAGGGACAAGATGCCTAGGTGTGCTTCCATGGGAGGTGCTGAGAAAATAACGACTAGTGAGAGGAGAAGCAACAGTTAACATTGGAGAAAACATATATCTGTGGTGCATGACCTAAAATTAATGACCAGCACAGAATGGTAAAACAGACCTGAATAACTTGAATAACCTGAAAACCCGGACACTGAGGGTATGGCATGAACAGGTAGCGGTGTTGTATTGGTAAAGCCACTGAGCAGCAGCCAAGGTAAACAATTCCTGTCTGAATCTGGTTTTCTTCTGTTTAGGTGATACTGAGCAGGAGCTGGGACCCCCTCCATCCGTAGATGAGGCAGCAAACACACTCATGACTCGCCTGGGCTTCCTCCTCGGAGAGAAAGTCACGGAGGTTCAGCCAGGGCCCCAGTACAGCATGGAGGTGCAGGACGAGAACCAGGTATGACCCCCCCGATCCTGAATGGCATGGGTTGGGATCACTGTGGAGCTTGGGGAGTGTGGTTATTGTCTAATTCCATGGCAACCAGGTGTCTCCTAACGAAATAATGGTGCTGAGTTAAAGGTTGTATCTCCTCATCGTGCGGTGACTCATCCTTACAGAACAGCAGGCCGTGGTTCAGGGATCAGCCATGTGAGACAGCTTCTGTTGTTTTTCTGTTTCTGCAAACGTAGGAGTGGGCAGTGTTTCTAATCAGATTATAGTGACCAAAATAATCTCTACTTGCCTGGCATCTTCTCTGTGATATTTCAGAAGTACTTTAGTAGCGTTACATAAAGACTCACAGTCTCTGCAGAAGGGAGAGGGAAGTAGCCTGATTTTACAGATAGTCACAGTTCTTGCTCATATTTGCCCAACAAGGTGATTTCATGCTTGAAAACAGATACAGAAGGCAAATCATAAAATCTTTATTGTGATGGAGCTTGTTACACCCCTGGCTGGCTGGAAGGCTCTGGGCTATGATACAGATTTTGTAGAAAGTGCCTGAGCCTGAGTTTCTCCCTCCTTTTCCTCAGGTGTGGACAATTTGCAGTTTTTGCTGAGAGTGAAAATAGGAGATGTTTCCCCCCCACCCCATTTTGTATTTAAATTGACAGATGGATAGTCCAGTATGTAGCAGAAGAGCACAAGACTCAGCAGCCACTTCCAATTCTCTGTTCTTCTAAACAGTCATTGGATGACTCTGCACAAGTCACTCAGATATTTAACACAGATGTAATTCAGAGAACCTGAATTCCTTAAAAAGAGAGTCAGTGAAACGTGGCCTGTCGTCAGCACAGAACAGATGTGGACCTGTTGGAGCAAGTCCAGAGGAGGCGACGCAGTTGGTCCAAGTGCTGGAGCCTGTCTACTCCGGAGCCAGGCTGGGAGGGCTGGAAATGTTCAGAATGGAGAAGAGAAGCTCCAGGGAGACCTCAGAGCCCCTTCCAGTGCCTAAAGGGGCTCCAGGAAATATGGAGAGGGACTTGGGACAGGGACCTGGAGTGAGAGGAATGGCTTCCCACTGCCAGAGGGCAGGGTTAGATGGGATGTTGGGAAGAAATTCCTCCCTCTGGGGGTGGGGAGGCCCTGGCACAGGGTGCCCAGAGAGGCTGTGGCTGCCCCATCCCTGGAAGTGGTCAAGTCCATGTTGGGTTCACTGACTGACACAAGAGGTTTTTGATCTCCTGCATGGGCTAGTTTGATTGAGAGCCAAGAAATGTGATTTTGTAAAGTTTTTGCCTTTAACACATACGTTACACTTTTAACACTTTACATTCAACTTTTTAAAGCAAGTTGTGGATTTAAAATGGACTTTGCTATACACTGGGCTAGAAAATGTCCTTTTAACGGGCACCTATTTGAACTGAATACTTCAAAGCCAAGCAGAGCTTTCTACTATAAATGATTCCTTTTGTTGTTGCCTTTTGACAAAAATTAAAATCCCATCTTTTTGCTAAAGCCAAGGATGTCTTTGGAGAATAAATAAAAGAAAAAATCTAAAGAGAAACAGCAGAGACTTGTCCTCTAAAATAGATTGGTATCTTGGGCTGTGTGCTAATTTTTGCATGAAAAAGTTTTCCAGGGCCTTTGAATGCTATTCATGTTCTGGGGAAGATAAAGAGAGGCTGGTTCCTCAATTACCAAGTTAATTTTTTCCCTGCTTTGTAAGTGTCTCCTGCTGTTAGCACTTGCCTAGAATCCTGGAATACTCAAGGCTGGAAGTGACCTCATGAGGTCATCCCATCCACGCACCCCCCGGAGGCAGGACTGGCTTCAGGGAGGGACCGTGGCTCTCAGGGCTCATCCAGGCAGGGTTTGAAGAGCTCCACAGATGGAGACCAGTGGGCTCTCTTGACAGCCTGTCTTGGGGCTCACCAACTGTGAAGAACATTTTTCTTCTACCTAGTAGAAAATTTCCTAGATAGAACCTGTTGCTGTAGCTCCTTGTCCTTTCCCTTTCCACTTCTTAGAGGAGTGTGGCTGTGTCTTCTCTCCAGCCCCTGCAGATAGTGGAAGGCTGCAGCTATCCTTGGTTCCAGTGTAGCTGTCCTTTCTGTAGGCTGAATGAACCTTCTCCATCAGCCTCTTCTCCTCTTCTCTCCATCAGCATCTCATCCTCCTCCATCAGCGCTGCCTCTTCCTTCCCTCCATCAGACTCTCCTTTTCTCCATCAGCCTCTCCTCTTTCTCTCCATCAGCCTCCCTACCTCAGCCCTAGCCATCTCACATTTTTGGGACTCTCCTCTGATTCTACCATCTCCCATTGGCTGTCTCAGCAAACAAATCCTGTCCGAGCTAAAGCTGCTTCCGAATTGCAGCGAATTTTGGGAAAATCTCTCCAGATCTCCATCCCAAACTGAATTTCTTCCACTACTGTACACGTTCCAGTCATGTTGAAAATCACGCAATGAGATGTTTATGGGATTTGCAAAGATTAATTTTTCTATTAGTCATTGATTAATTAAAATCTGATTGAGACTTTGACCAGTAGTTTGCACTTGAATTTAAAAATTAGAACAGTTTTTTGGGTTTTAATGTGTTAATTTACATGAGCTGGGCAAAGAAAACATTCTTTGTATCAAAAGCTGCTGCTTGTTATTCCAGCCATGCTTTGCCTTCTCAGGCAAGACAATAATTATTTGCCATCTCACCAGTGCTTGAGCTGAAAGGAAGATAAGGAATGGGAATGTTTGCACTGAAACTGCCCAATCTGTACATCTCTATGTTGCCTTTTCCCCCAGTTGCCTTATTTTGACTATATCCAAGGATATATTCTCTAATCCAGATTGTAATAAAATAGTATGTTTACTGTGCTTTTAATTGTGATTTCCTTAATGGGAGATCCCAGATGCTGAGGATTAAATCCTTTTTCTCCTACTTTTTGGGAAATTCTTTCTGACTGTACTGTCTGCCAGAGCAGCACAAAGGCCATTGAGGTTCTGGCAGAACAGAGTAATTTTTCAAAGTTCAGTGAAAATGTGACAGATGAAACAGCAGCAGTAATAATACAGAATGTTCTGTCAATGGAAATTTATATTTAAAACTCACACAGAGGAACATTTTTCTATATCAATACAAAAATAAAACATGTCAATCAATGCCAAGTGATATACTGTGTTATTTCATAATTTCCAGTTGCAATGAGCTTGTTCTTCAGGAGCTGCATTGATAACACAGCAAATAAAGGAACTTCTATCACTTCTGGCATTTCATGAAACAATAGCTTTATCAGCTGGAGGGAAGATGAGTGTACCATCCTTGCATTGAATTTTAATTTGCTTTAAAGTGCAGTGATTTGTCTGTTTTAAACTTAGTGGATGTTACTTTGTACTGAGATAAGTTTCAGTGGGGATTTCTTTAAAATGACAGTTAAAACAAAGACATAGAAAAACTTCACCATAAAGAATTTATAATACTAATAAAGCTTTACATTCTGGAAGATCCCATATGGAAGCTGATGGAATTTTTAGATGCAGTAGTTTGAGATTGGCAGGCACTTCTGGAGATCCATCTAAACTAACCTTCTCCTTCAAGCAGGGCCAGCTGAGACTGGGTTGAGTTATTCCCCACCTGGAATTCTCTGTACAGTTCTGGTGCCCCCAACAAAAAAAGGACATGGAACTGAGCAGAGCTGGGCAGAGGAGAGGCATCACCTCCTCCCCCTGCCAGCATCACTCTTCCACGTGCAGCCCAGGATACCCTTGACCTTCCTTGTCCAAAGCTCCCCAATTATATTACCTTAAACTTGATGCAGTTCATTGGACTGTCAGTGGGTTAAAGAAAATATTAGGAAAAGCTGATTTAATGGCTCAGGTGTGCTGATGGAGTCCCATCAGCTGTGATAAATCAGGAGATAGTCCCACTGTGGTGGGTAGCTCAGTGAAAACATCTGTGTGGCACAGAACAGCAAGCCAAAAAGAGCCCTGTATTAGGTTATATTAAGAATAAACCCTGGCAATTTTAAAGGGAAAAAAATAATGGAATATTTTCATTGAATGTGACACACAAGCAGTTTTTAATTTGGCCACTACAGTGAATGAGCTAGAAATAATTTTGCAAAATTAAAAGCAGATTTAGAAAAATCAGTAGTGTATTTAGACATCTGAAAAACTTGCAGTATGAAGAGATGGAAAAGGTTCTTGGGGAGAGAAAGCACGTGACAGGTGATGTAATGAATGTGTGAAACCAGAATATTCAGAGAGCCAAAATTCCCACAGCAGTCAGCTTGCTTGCAGTTCCTAGGAGACACTGGGAAAAAAGGAGAGGTACTGGTAAGTGCCTAGAATGTGAAAGAATGGAAAATAACAATTACTGGGCCTTACCAGTGGCACTGTAAATTGGATGGAGAGAGGAGAGTGTTGGTTTGCCTGTCCCAGGTACTTCAGGAGATGACCATGTGTTTGCAGCCACCATGTGCACTGTGGGTATTTTAGAATCACAGGATCGTTAAGGTTGGAAAATACCTCCAAGGTCATCAAGTCCAACCTTTGACTGAATCCCATCATGCCACTAAACCATATCATGAAGTGCCACATCTGCTGGTTGTTTGAACACTTCCAGGCATGGTGACTCCATCACTGCCTTGGGCAGCCCGTTCCACTGCCTGACCACTCTGTCAGCGAAGAAATTTTCCCTAATATCCAACCTGAACCTCCCCTGGCTCAACTTGAGTCCATTTCGCCTTATCCTGTTGCGTGTTGCTTGGAAGAAGAGACTGACCATGATGGATACCAGAGGGAGATTATAAATTAACATGGAAATACTCACATGGTTCATTTTCTGCTGTGTTGGGATGTCTGTGTTAATACATAAATCCACCGGCAGAGCTGTGACATTGGCATTGTGTCTCTGGTTTGCTGATGTGCTGATCCATGTTGGAGATATTCTGTAATTAAGTTGAGGTCGATTCAGCTCCCTCTGGCATGACAGCAGAGCTGGGGGGTGGCCGAGGGGCTGCCCCGTCCCCCCCTGCCAGGGATGTTCTGTGTTGCCTCCAGCACCAGGGCAGTTACAATCTGAATAAGGGTTTTTACAAAACCCATGAAGCTGGACAAAGTAGGTTTTTTCCTGGTAGCTTCATGTGGTAGCTGCCTCCTAATATAAAACACCAGTAAATCTTTTACGTGTTCAACTTTAAAAAGTCCCTCCCAGACATTTTCTAAGTTTCAAATATGGAGGAAAAAAAATTACATGTTAAGCCTGTTATGCAGTTTGCAAGTATGATGCTCTCTGTGGTCTCCTTCAAATGCCACAGAGAAGGGGATACAAAGCCACACAATTATATGGGGATGTTCACACAGAATTAAAGAAATCTCATTTAAGCAAATTCCAGATGGGGAATGAACCTCTGCTGTTCCTTCCTTGGGACCAGGATCATTTTACAGTGAGTTAAGTGCAGCCTGCTGAGCCCAGCTCCAGCCAACAGCAGCAGTGCAGAACTGGCTGTGCTCTGCACTGTCCCCTGAGCCAGGGAGACATGGGGTCAGCTCCTTCTGCAGAACCCTAAAGATGAACTCACAGGAGGATCACATGCTGAAACTCCCATTTTTTAATGCCTACTTTTTGCCCATCCTCAAGAAGCAATGGACTGACACTCCTGGGGGTGTGTCTCCTCCAGTGCCCACCCTGTGAATGGGTGTCTGTTCTGCTGGTCAGTCCTGTGCAAGGGAAGTATTGAAATTGCCCGTTTATTTCCAAAAAAATTCTCTGAAGTCCAGTGTAAGGGTGATGAAGTTGATGTGTTGGGTACACAAGAAGCCACCTGCGCCTGCCAAGCCCCTTGACCCTGCACAGCAGTTTTGTCCCCTGCAGGTGCTCCTGGATGTGTCTTCAGCAGGTAGAACCTTTTTCCAGGGAGCTTCTGTATCCAGTAGCCTGTGGTTAAAACAAGGACTCTGTCATATGTCAAATTGAATTCATGAAGGATTTTATATTTTTAATAAATCCATCTCCCTGCACACTATCAGATGGATAAACTCCTCCATGTTCCTTGCACACAGTATCCTACAGGGTCTCACCAAAAATCACTTCTAAAACAGCATCTTCTTTGTGCTGCTGCATTTTCCATATTATGGAGGGGTTTTTTTAACTTTATCTGGTGGGGAAAGCATGCCTGGGCAGGGAAGGGCCATCTGGTATCTAGATAAGGGATGTCTGTTGTTTTCCTGGAATGGAGGAAGCATTTATAGAGCAAAATAAAAACTGTAGCCCCACAAGGATTCTGAGGAGATGGAAATGGCCCAGAGGTCTTTGTAGGATTTCCTGGATACGATGATTGTAGCTGTAAGTAAAGGTGAGATCACACTGTGTGCTTCCCACCCCAGAGATCTCCGCTTCAACAGAGGCACAGAATTTACCTTTCTGTCACGATTTTTGCTTATTTGTGCTTTTATCTTTTAAACTTTCAGTTCAACGCTAACAAAACAGTCAAAACTCCTGATCAAGTATGGAATCAGGCTTTTGATAAATACCGCTATTTATGTTTCCTGTGGCTCCTACTGAACATGGAAGCTGGGATCTCTGAGGCGTGAAGGGGAAAATGAGCCCAGTGTCTGCCACAGGTGGGGGGTGGCCTAGCGGATGTTTTCATTTCAAACTGTAAAGCACTTTTTAACCTCACTAGACAAAGCAAATCCTCAAGTGTGAGCCGTAGAAAGACTTTCCCCCTTGCAGTGCCCGTGATGAGTGATGTGTTCCCACTTCCCGTTTTCCAGAGCTCAGCAGTGACGCAGCGCATCAGCCCCTGCTCCACACTGACAAGCAGCACGGCCTCGCCGCCGGCCAGCAGCCCCTGCTCCACCCTGCCGCCCGTCAGCACCAGCGTCACAGCCAAGGACTGCACCTACGGAGCCGTCACCAGCCCCACATCCACGCTGGAGAGCAGAGACAGCGGCATCATTGGTGAGTGCCGGGCCGTACTCCTCCCCCTCCTCCTTCTCCTCCTCCTCCTCACTGCTGCTGGCTGAGCCCTGCACGGTGTGCTGGGCTGGTCTAACAAGGGTTGGTTTACAGTCATAGAATCCCAGGATGGTTTGAGTTGGAAGAGATCTTAAAGACCATCCAGTCCCACCCCTGCCATGGGCAGGGACACCTTCCACTAGCCCAGGTTGCTCCAAGCCCCATCCAACCTGGCCTTGGACACTTCAAGGGATGGGGCAGCCACAGCTTCTCTGGGCAACCTTTGCCAGGGCTTCACCACCCTCACAGGGGAAAATTTCTTCCCACTATCCCATCTAACCCTGCCCTCTGGCAGTGGGAAGCCGTTCCGCCTTGTCCTCTCACTCCAGGTCCCTGTCCCAAGTCCCTCTCCATATTTCCTGGAGCCCCTTTAGACACTGGAAGGGGCTCTAAGGTCTCCCTGGAGCCTTCTCTTCTCCAGGCTGAACAGCCCATGCTCCAGCCTCCCTCCAAAGCAGAGGGGTTCCAGGCATGTCATCAACTCCATGACATCCTCTGGACTCCCCAGTAGTTTCATGTCTCTTGGGGACCCGAGCTTGATGCAGTGCTCTATTTAGATAACACTATTTATGTCATACACCTGTGTTTGCTAATCAGGGGGAAGGTTTTGCATTAATCAGGTTAATACTGCAGTGACCAAGGTGATCTGTACCCCTCCATCTTCCATTCCTCATGGGTGAAACTACATAGTAGTTGGTGAAAATTGGAATGTGTGAGGTTGATAACTTTGCACCAATTAATTTACTTTTGGAACTTATTTAAATGGTGCAAGAGGAAGCCTTGGGCAGGAACTGAACTAAATTGTCGCAAATTTCAGTGAATTTCTGTAGGTGCTGTAGCAGGTTTTTCATTTGAGTGATCTGTGGGTTGCAAGTGTAAAGAATCTGGAGAAAATAACATACTCAGATTAATTCTGTTCAGTAACTGTACAGCACAATGGGAAAACATTAATGTTTGTATGACATCAAACGGGATGGTCATCATTTGGGTGTCCTTGCCACATGTTCTAGGTTAAGTATTTCCGCAGCTTAAGAAGATTATATTTTGCCAACAATTTATGAAGTGTTTAAAAAAGGAAAAAGAAAGGCAGGTTGATAATTTAGGGAGGTTAGTTGCACTAGTGGTTAACATTTTGCTTGGCTGATCAGGGAATCTGGGCTTAGTTCAGTTCCTGGATGTCACAGCAACCCTTGCAGCACTTCTGCCTGCGTGATCTTAAAATGCAAATGGGTGAGCTATTCTGAGCTGTGTGCTGAAGTAGGTTAATGAATCCTGGGAAAAGTCACTGCAGGATCCCACCCCCTCGCTTCCCTGCTCACCATGTCCCACCATCAGAGCTGCACCTTCTCCCACATGCAGCCCCAGAGCTGGGCTGGGCTGGGTTGGGCTGGAGGGTCACAGTGAGTACAAGGGGATGTTTGATCCCAGCTGGGTCCTGCCTCTGCCCAAGCTGTCAGTCAGGTCAAAGAGCTGAGCAGAGGTTGAAAGGATAAAAAAAAGTTACAAGGTCCAGATCTTCAAATTCAGATATTCTTTATTTGTAAGAAAAGCAATGGGGAATGGGTGAGAAGGTGAGCCAAGAGGAGAGGTAGGAGCAAGTCAGCCCTTTCTCCTGGATGCCTCAGAATCCATTCCATGTAAAACAGAATGGCTGGTGAAAATCCTGACCTGACTATGACCTCTGAATAGCTTCCAGGATTTTTTGGCTCTCACTACGCAAAAGCAGCCAACTGTTAATGTTCAAAAATCTGCTACTGAAAAGAAAACTGGTCGAAGAATCATGTGCTGCTGTGGGGAAACTTTGCACCTCACAGCCCCTCCAGTGTGAGCTTGGAAGCTTTGCTGCTGGAACGCAGCAAAATACAGGAAAACCTCCACCAGTCTTAGCAATCCTGTAAAATAACCAGCAAACTTTTCTTGCCAGTATGCAAAGCTTATCCAAGTGATGTTCAAGCAGCACTTTATGTCATTAGCAGCAATCTCCTAAGGAATGGCTGTTTTCCATACACCATCTCCCTGTAGAAGTGCGTTCGTACACCCCAAGTTGAGATGGGGCAGTACTTTTTCCCTGTTACGATCCACAGTCTGTTCCGTGCTGAATTGTCAGGGCATCATCCTGAGCAGGGACACAGGTATGAGGGAAGAGCAGCTTAAAAGGGAAAGCAGTGGGCAGTGGAAATCCTCTGGCCCTGCTGCTTCATTGAAGTGCACGTCTGGTACCGTGTGGGCCAGACATCTTCACTTAGATTTTTTGGATTTATTTGATGGAAAATAACGTATAAATGAGCCCTGTCCCCTCCTGGGAGTCCCTGGCCTGTAGCTTTTTCCATTTATTCTTTTCTTGCTATTTTTTTCCTCTGATTCCTGAGCTTTTATCAGGATGCTGCCTTCTACAGATTTATGGGTTTGTGGGTTAAAAATAGGTTTGTTAATAAATTTGCCTAAGTGCCTGCTAAGCAGACTAGATGCTGCTAAGCAGAATAGATGCTGCTGACAATAAAACAGGATGGATTTGTTTCCAACTTTAACTGCTTTGAGAAGGGAACAAAGAGCAGCTCAAAAGGCACATCAAGATAAATTTAACTCAGGTTAAATATTTTTGTGATCTTACAGTTAAAGCATTTGAATTCTGACATTCTCATCGGTATTATGAAATGCTGTGTTAATAATGAATAACATTTCTGAGAATTACAGATCTTTTTTTGAATCTCAACAGCTTCTATTTGGGCTCATTCCCCAAAGAGGAGCTTCCTGAAAAATGTCTCATCTCAGTGACTAGTGAGCTTCTGTTCACTAATGCACCTTCGTATTGTAGGTGATGGGGATGATGGTTTGGAAAGTGAAAAGGGAGCTAACTTTTCAGGTTTCTCATCAGCTCTTGAGCAAAATCAGTGAGGTCACAGAATCCCAACCACACAAAGTACACTGTCTGTGAATCCCAGTTCAATTCTTTCTCCATTTCATTAAAAGGAGAGATAAAGCAGAAAGCAAGTTGTACATGTGGCGTGGTTCATGGTTGATGTTCAGGTGAGAAACCATGAAGTCATGAGACAACACTTTTGCCTTCCCCCTGTTAAACCCCTGAGGCATCAGTGTTTGGGTTTGACCCCAACTGGTTCATGAACACTGGGGAGGTAACAGGTTAGCTACAGGTGCTGGTTACGTTACCAGGAAAAAAAGGGGAAGAAAGAGAGTTTAAAGCTGAAGAAAGTGACACAGAACAGATGGTAGACTCTCAGATTGACTTTGGTTTATGGTCCAGCCCAGTAGATGGAGAAAAAATAGAATGAAAAATTGAAAGAAAGAATAAAGTGAAAAGGCAGCTCAGAAGAGAGCTAGAGGAGAGTTGACTGTTGTCAGCTCCCACAGAGTTATTTTGGATACTTGTAATAAGTGGCTTCTCTTTAATGTTTTAGCTGGTGATGGCATGAGATTGGATGGGCCTCAGCTTTTATTTAAAGAGCCGCAAGACTTTAACCTTCATGGTTATGGAAAGCTTCACAATGATCCAAGCTTACCCAAAAAGTTAATGCTGAGTCTTAAATAACCTCCCTCCTCTTGTGCACGTACCCCCACATGTGCCTCCTTTCTGCTTTCTTGTTCAAATCTCATAATTTTAAAACCGGTTTCGATGCATGGTGGGCTCGAACAAAGGCATAAAATTGTCATTGCTGATGCTAAAGAAAGAGAAAAGGGGAACTGGGAAACTGCTGTTGATGAGACAGGCAAAAATAAAGAAGGACCCAAAATGTGAAAGATGGACAGTACAGAGAGAGCATCAAATCAAGAAGGTGATGGGGACTGATGTGGGGTTAGAGGGATGTGTATGTGCATTTCTTCTTGTGAAATTTTGAACTTTTAAAATCCAGAGGTTGCCTGGAGCTGGCTGTTGTCGTTTAGCCCCAGCCAGCAGCTGAGTACTGGGAGAGAATCAGAAGGGTAAAAGTGGGTTAAGAACAGCTCAATAATTGAAATAAAGTAATAACAATAATGATAATGATAATGATAATGATAATAGCATTAAAAGAAAAATAACAAAAAGAAGAAAAAAACCAACCCAGATAAACAAGTGATGTAAATGACAAACAGTTGCTCATCACCACCCACCCAATGCCCAGCCAGTTCCCCACCTTTCAGGTACCAACTACCCCTTTCAGGTAGTTGTAGAGAGCAGTAAGGTCTCTCTGACCCTCTTTTGGTCCAGGCTGAGTTGCCCCAGCTCCCTCAGCTGTTCCTCATCAGACTTGTGCTCCAGACCGTTCCCCAGCTCTGTTGCCTTCTCTGAACATGCTCCAGCCCCTTCATGTCTTTTCTGCAGGAACATGTTTGTAGAGAGAAAGCTCAGCATAATGAGTCAGGCTGGGCAAGGTTAAGAGCCAGTGGCTTATGGCCACTCCTGGAGTTCCATAAGCCATTGTCTCTAATTTTTGTGCCTCTGTGTTGCAGAGATGTCACTCCAGATGTGCATGTGTGCTCTGTAAAAGGGGTATGTTTAAATAATAACATGGCGGGGGGGTGGGTTGATGTTTTAGCAAACACCATTAAGGTTGCTATCTCTGTGTTAGAGTTGGGACCTTGTTAACAGATTTCTTTCATGTTTACAATAGTGGACTGTGATTTACAACATTAATTAACTTGTTTCTGCAGGTAATAAAGTGCAGTTTCTAAACTGAGGCTTTGATGAGCTGTTCTGTCTCACAGTGTTTGCAGGAAGTTGGGCTCAGGAGGTGGGAGGGTCTCACTCTGTTGCAGTGCTGTTTACCCAGACCTCGCATTTTTAGCCTGAATAGCAGCCAGGATTGATCCCTGCAAGGCATTCATCCCATTTGTCATCCCGTTCTTTATCCCATTCCTCATCCTACTTGTCAGTCGGTGGAGCAGGGGATTCAGATCTAGCACAGAACAGATTTAGGGTCAGGTGATGCTACTGTCGAGGTATTTTTCATTTCATTTTAAGACCTTTTGTGTGCTCACCATGATTTATAACACCCCCAGGCCTGACACAGAAATGGCTTTACCTGTTTAATCTCTGCCTATTTGCAAGATTATTGATATGAATTAAGCCAGTGATTTATTTTTTTTCTCCTGTTTGAGACCACTGTTGAAAGAGAAGTTAAACATCCAGCGAGTGGTGTGGATTTTGACCTCAAGCCTTGCGCAGGACAGACCTCAGGGGTTTTGGGTGTGGGTTTTATTGCGTGGAGATGCCTTAAACTCATTGCCTGGTGGTGTCCAGCAGAGAATAAAGTTCTAAAGGTGCTCCAGGGTTGTTGGGGCACAGACTGCGTGTTACTGCCTAAGGCTGGTGCCTTCCCTTGGGAGCAGTTTGGACTTACGCTTTCTGCCTGCCAAATTTTTCTGTTTGGCAGCTGGAGCGGTCTGGGGTGATGTGGCTATATTTAGGTGTATCCTTCTGTGGCTGAGTTTATGGAGGCTTATGTAGATTAGAGTAAAAAATTTATTTCACTCCTTGCCAACTTGCACATGTTAGCTGGGACATCTCTAATGGAATGAGGCAAGTGGTGCTGAAGACAAGTGAAATGAGGTTAATTCAGGCTGGATTTGTAGCCCATTGCAGTGCAGCATATGAAAGCTCATTGCTTTGCTGCAGTTATTTCTTTAAATCAACAAAATCCCTGTGTCTTACTTGAGGCACTGTAAATCTTTACGTGTAATTAAGGGTACACCTGTTGATCATTGTCACGTGGGACCCACAAAAGCTGCTTCTCCCACAGTTACAGCTGGAAGGTGAATGTTAAGGGGTATGTTTTCCAGGCATGGTCTTTGCCTCGAGGAGAATTGGATGGGATGGTAAAAATTCCCTCATGTGTTGGACTGGAGACACGTTCAGTTGAAAACTTCCTACGGCATAGGCCAGCTTAAAACAAAATGAGAAATAATATTTGTGGCCTGTAAATGCACAAAACTCTCTGAGAAGTGTCATGCTGTCTGTAGCGCTGAGGTGATGTCTTGAGGGGCTGCTGCTGCTTCGGTACAGCTCTGTTATTTCCCCAAAGAAACAAAAGTATTTGGCCCGTGTTATTTGCAAAAAGTTCTAATCAGACCTTTTGTTTCCAAGGGAAAAAGCTGCAGATAGGATTGCGGGTGGGTACCGCACTGCGTGCGCACTCATCCAAGGGGCTTTCCATGGGATCATTCATTACGTGTTTTCCAGCAGTCAGATGATCTGGAGGCCTCACATTCTGTCTGTGCTCACATTAAATAGTGTGAGACTGTGCCAGTGGAGACTGGAGATACATCTATGTATCTATAAATATATAGATCTATATGCACACGTCTATATTTGTGTCACTATGGTATTACTTCAGTGCTATAGAGAACTTCAGCTGTTTGTGCATGTCAGACTTCTCCTGTTCTGTGTGTGACTCACACACTGTCCCATCTTTCTCCATCCCTTCAGTGTCTTGTTTGCTCCCAGCAGCCGCCAGCATGCACTGTGGTCAGTGTAATCCGATGGAGCAGGGCCCAGGCATGGCAAGGTTCTGATTTTTTTTCACCAGGGTTGTGTTTTTCATCTGGATTTGGTAGTTAAAGAGTTCAAGTGTTCTCCCATAGCCTCTCATGTCCCAGTGGGTTCCTGCCGTGGCACTCCCAGCATGTCCCATCACTTGTCCCCTGATGCTCTGGGTCCCTTGGAGACTGGAGTTGAAAGATCTGCCTCTCTGCAGATGGCTTAAGGCAAAAATTTCTGCTCTTTGATGGATTTGAGTTCATCAGTTTATCTCTTCCCAGTTTAGAGCATGCTGTCTGTTCAAAGGTTGCATTTTTCTGAGCTTTTGGTTGATGAGGTGTCCTTGTGTTTAAAAATCATAGAATTATAGAGTGGTTTGTGTTGGAAGGAACCTTTAAAGACCGGCTAATTCCAGTCCCCTTGCACTGTCCCCAGGTACAACATCCACATGTTTTTTGAACATTCCAGGGATGGTGCCTCCATCACTGGCCTGGACAGCCTGTTCCAGGACTTGACCATCTTTTCAATGAAGACATTTTCCCTAATATCCAACCTTAACCTTCCCTGGTGCAACTTGAGGCTGTTTCCTTTCATCCTGTCAGAATGGAATGGGAATGGGAATGGGAATGGGAATGGGAATGGGAATGGGAATGGGATGGGGTGGAATAGAAATAGAAATAGAAATAGAATATTTCAGTATGAAGGGACTTACAACGATCACCTGATCCAACTCACTGACCATTTCAAGGCTGTCCAAATCTTTGTGCTTTCATTGTATTTATCTGCCAACTTGGCATTCACAACTTTCCTCCCCTCAATATCATTCTGCATGTTAGTAGTTGCAGGTAATGTAAATTTTCTGAAATTACCTGTTGCTTTCTCCAGTTGTCACTGTGAAGGTGTAATGTCTGAGCAGCTCTGGGGCTCACACCATGGGAGATAGGCTCAGCATGTTGCTTTGTGTTGCTGACTCACAGCTAACCTGATGCTTTTGCTTTTTAACTAAAGTTAAAATTATTTTGGTTTAAAATAGCTCCTAGAAGAGATTAAATCCACAGAGCCATCGCTTCAGCCTGTGTAGCAGCACTTAGATCATCCAGGGCTGTTCAGCAGGTAAATTAATCCACAGGGAACAGTCCTAAATACTTGAACCTGTGACGAGTTTGCACATAAAACAGCTTTAGTGTAAACCAGAGAAAATTATGTTTAAAATGAACACAAATTGTTGATTAGAAAACAGGGCAGCAGGACTTATTAGCTCTTTTTTCTTTTTTGTTGTTGTTTCATTTGGAGAAAACTTATTTTGACACATAGTTATTTTGTTTTTCCTCAGTTTGATGTGTTAGAAGATGACGGATGTCAGCTGCTGATTTGTTTCTACAAAGACTAATTAGACACATACTGAGATAGGCTTTTAAAATTAATGGATTTTAATGGATCAATGGAATTTTTTTTCTGTGAATAGGCAGCATGGCATGCCTTGCCCTGCAAACCCAGTCTTTGAAATGGAGATTTTCCAAGATAATAATTTCAAACATACTTCTTAAACAATTTGAGGGAGCAAGAGAAGTGTGTGAACAGCTGTTTTCTGTTTTTATCTAATTTTCTTATCCTAAGTCATAAATATGTTTACCTGACAGCAAGCCCATGTATAAATGCCAACAAATAAATACCAGTTCCTAGGAGTGACAAGTGTTGGCTTTAAATTTCAGAATATGTTGCAAGCAACTAAATTTTGGAACATTTGATGGGATGCAAAGATACTGATCGCACTGCCTAGAAAGAAACCCAATACTGACAAATAAAGCCATAGCAATAGGGGTGAAGGTTGAAGCTGTTGTGGAGTCTGTTAGGATGGATAAAGAGCAAGTTTCCCAGAGAAGCTGTAGCTGCCCCGCTCCTGAAGTGTCCCAGGCCAGGTCAGAAGGGGCTTGGAGCACCCTGGGATAGTGGAAGGTGTCCCTGCCCATGGCAGGGTGGGGGCAACTGGATGGTCTGTAAGGTCCATTCCAGCCCAAACCATTCTATGATTCTGTGGCACACTCAGATAAGCTGGTGTGTGTGTTGGGACCTTGTCTCAGTGACTAAGATTATGACCTTGAATGAACATATTGGGGACTAAAGATGAGAGGAAAGTCAATAGCCCAAACGGATTTACAGCCAGGGGGTAACTACACTGGAATCCAGAAGAGAAAATACAAATGGGGAGAAGATGGGGGTGTTCTGGATCAATTGAGTGTTGTCACTTCTCAGTGGGAAAGTCAGTATAGCAACAATCCTCATCTGTAAAATGAAATAATATAAGGGAAAATGAGTGGATTGCAGTTAAAGCTTCATAAAAACATACTGTCAGTCAAATGAGGTAAGGGGTTCCGTTTCTGAACTAAACTAATCCACAGGAGCTGGTTCAGGCAGGTCAGTGGAGGCTTCTCAGTGTCAGACCTTGCAAGACCTTGCAGACTTCCGCGATCATTTCCTGGAAATGGAAAGGTAGAAACTATGATGCCAATTAAAAGACAGGAGGAGCCATGCTAATGTTTCCTCCTAAATAATTTCTGTTCTTTCTGGAATGATGTATTTGAATACAATGAAGCACAGAATTTTTAATACTCTTTGTAATTACAAATGGCTTTTAACAGTATGAGCCAAAACATTAGAGCTTAAATGTTCTTTTAGAAGTTGTAAGCAGAAACAGTATCATTAAACTAAAATCCATAATCTCTGATTTATGTGGATGTGGAAAATATGATGAAGATCGTTTTTGGCTCTTGCACGGCTCAGCTTGGCATTGAGCAGCATGTGTTCAAGCCATTCTTGCTTTGTTACTCATTTTGTTTATAATTTCTTCCTTCAAGCTACTTTGACAAGTTACTCTGAAAATGTGGAACGTAATAAATATGGAGGGGAAAGCAGTAAGGAACTTGGATCTGGAGGAAACCTGAAACCTTGGCAATCCCAGAAATCCAGCATGGACTCCTGCCTGTACCGTGTGGATGAGAACATGACGGCCTCCACCTACAGCCTCAACAAAATCCCCGAGAGGAACCTGGAGACGGTCCTGTCCCAATCAGTGCAATCAATTCCTCTTTACCTTATGCCACGGCCAAATTCAGTAGCAGGTAAGAAATTCATGTTTGTGCCTTTAGGTCAGAGCCAGACACAGCACACAGATGCCACAGCTGTTCTTGTGTTTCCTTATTCAAGAAGAAATCTCCTTTCTGGAGTCATCATCCTTAAGAATCATGACAATTGTCTTTTTGTTTGACTTATTGGTTCTAAATGGAAAATTCCTGTGTGGGAAACGGTTTCTGATGGTGTTTAATGGTTATTTCAGCAGTTTATTGTCCCTTTCTTACAAAATTGTACAACAAGATTACAGGGGAATATGTTTAAAAAGAAAAAAAACAGATTATTTACTGTCATTACAATGCAGATGTCTTGGGTTTAAGGTGCCAAGATATCATAGCCATTTCTACTATTTCAAAGGATTCATTGCAAGTAAAATCAAGTGTCTGATGTTCTCTGAAGATCTTAAGAGCTCTGGAATTAAGAGAATGGTGGTACTTTCTGTCTACAGAAGATCTGCTCTGGGTCCCATCTCTCGTGGTGGACTGTGCCCTGAACATCTCACACCTCACAGCACCTGGCATTTGCTAATGACTGACATTTTTTGTTTTGGCATGAAATCAACATTGTTTTCATTTAAATTCATTTCTACTCTTTGAAACATTTCTAAATGATGCTGTGCCGTACCTTATTGATGTCTTTTACCAGCCTGCTGAGTGTCCCCCTGAAGCTGGTAACAGCAGGGCAGAAAAAAGAGATGGGATTAGAAATATTAAAGCTTTGCTGCAAAGCTGCTTGCCTGGAATTATTCCCTGTTCCTTTATTGCCCCATATTTTTTTCTTGCTGGGTAACTTCTCTGGGGTAAGACGTGCTGTCTGTGTGTCTGTGTAGACATGTAGAGAAATCCATACTTTGGATTCTGAGTCCTGGCGGACGCTGCTCCAGAAAACCCAGAGATGAGTCTGAGAGATAGCCCAAAGAGCCTGGGATATTGTCTGTTAAATCAGCATCCCTTGGTGAACCAGGCTGCATTGCGTAACTGGATTAGGTTTCCTTTTTAATCCCACTTTAGCCAGTCACAGACTTAAAAGCAATGTAGAAATGAGATTTATAGATGGTGAAGTACAAGCCCAGAGCATGGAGGTGCAGCACAGACTGAAAACCTGAGATTCCAGACTGGAAAGAGGGGATAGGGAAAAACTGGAGAACTCTGCTTGCATAGCCTGCTTACTTTAGATGACTTCCTTATAAATGACACTGTGTAAACACCTTCCAAAGCAGAGTAGGCTGGGCACCATAAATTTAAATACATGTGTGTTGATTTAATTGTCTTTGGCAGTTGTTGACTTGCTTGGTGCATTTAGAGGCAAATACTATTTCAAGAGGAAACTATCCAGAAAAGTTCAGGAACAACTGTTTATTTTTTCGTAGGGATTTTGCTGCTGTTAAGTACTATGTCAGCTAACACAGTTCATGTCCCAGGTTAAGTCATGGAAGTAACAATGATGAAAATTCAAGATTTGGCTTAACGTTTTATCATCAAATTATCACATATTAGGTCCTATAAGCTTATGGCACCAGAAAATTGTGGGGTTTACGTAATGGATTTATATGGGTGGTTTTCCCCAAACAGTTTAACCTGATTATCTTTGTGCCTGAATGATGCGAAAGGGAAACCAAGTTTAGTTTCAGGGTTGATTTAAGTCTGTCTGCAAATGTGACACTGCTCAAAGAGTTAATGCTGAGTTGCCAATTCCATGTCCTTGCTCCAGTGACACACATTGGATAACCACTTGATAAACCAGATTAGTTGACTAATCCAGCTGAAAATTAACCCATCAGAAAATAGGTATATTAATTTTAAGCCTCAAGGTCATCAGTGTGGAGACAAAGTGTAGCTGGGAGTGGGGCAAAAAGCTGCCTTTCTTTTAGTGGTATTCCATGGTATTCCACATTTTAAGGTAATCATGAATTCACAGCTTTGCTAAAACAGGCTCATCTTCTCTTATTTTTTTTCAAATGCAGTTGAATTTGTACACAGTCTGTTCTCGGGAAGCAAAGCATAGCAGCACTTATACCTGATGGCTTTTTTCCCCTCCTTTTTTCTTTCTAGCTTTTTTTTTTTTAAGGTTCTCCCCAAATATCTTCCAAAACAGCATAAAAATACCCATTTTTATAGCAGCTTACAAAGTGCAGTCACTGAATGTATCGTGTCCCTGCTGTCACTGAGCAGTTTGCAACTGAGCGCAGTTCACAACTGAGAACAGTTCTTACATGTTCTTCCCTGGGAGGGTGGGGAGGCCCTGGCACAGGGTGCCCAGAGAAGCTGTGGCTGCCCCATCCCTGGAAGTGTCCAAGGCCAGATTGGAAAGGGCTTGGAGCAACCTGAGCTAGTGGGAGGTGTCCCTGCCCGTGTCAGGGGGTGGGACTGCATGAGCTTTAAGGTCCTTTCCAGCCCAGACTATTCCATGATTCTACAATTAATCTCATCTTGCTCTTTGTTGCGTAATGTAAATGCCAAAATGGAATGATAGATTTGGTAGAGTACATCCGGGTCTTGGTAAATCTCTGAGATTCAAGCATTACCACTTATATGGCACTTTTTAGAAGCCCAGTTGTGGGAACAGTAGGAGCACATCTTGCACACCAGCTCCTCATGGTGAGCAGTGCTGAGTTACTACACAGAGTAGACATCGTCAGGAAATTTTATGGAATTAAGCCCTCATGGGTTGGAAAGGGCACTGCTGCCTGCCTGGGCAGCCAGCCTCGCAAAGCACGGACTTGGAGCGGGAAGGGGAGCTGTGCTGCCTAAGGGAGACCCTTGGCACTGGAGTTGGGCATTCAGATTTTTGAATGAATGCAGATTTCTTAGGGAAGTTTGCATTTCGTGTACACAACGAATGTCCCATTCTATTTCCATTACCTGTGAAATGAAACGTGAAATCTGGTGTAATTCAGACCACATGCATGGTTTATAAGGTCTGTTTAAATATTAAGAGGGAATTAAAATGCCCTTACATAATACTAGCTCTGTTCTTTTTCCTCTTGGAGAATATAAAATAGCAGCAAATATATTATTAGTTGCAAACTTTAAATTCTTTATCCACTAGAACACTGTATTAATGGAATCACAGAATCCCAGAAAGGTTTGGGCTGAAAAGGACCTTAAAAACCATCCAGTTCCACCCCTCGCCGTAGGCAGGGACACCTTCCACTAGACCAGGTTGCTCCAAGTCCTGTCGAACCTGGCCTTGGACACTTCC
The DNA here is from genome assembly GCA_013400235.1 of Oriolus oriolus. Lineage (NCBI taxonomy): Eukaryota > Metazoa > Chordata > Aves > Passeriformes > Corvidae > Oriolus > Oriolus oriolus. The sequence goes on along the minus strand of VXBT01012010.1, from coordinate 466,032 downwards.
AGAAATAGGGCAGCCACAGCTTCTCTGGGCAACCTGTGCCTCCCCACCCTCACAGGGAAGACTTTCTTCCCAGTATCCTATCTAACCCTGTCCTCTGGCAGTTTGAAGCCATTATTGTTGAACCTGAGGGCAGGGTTTGCAGAAATGCCTATACATTTTGTTCAGATAACATTTTCCTCATTTATTCATGTATTTTTGCTGGGCTGTTGAAAGTTTAGTTTTTCTGCCACTCATTCTGGCTTTAGGGACACATAAATGTTAATATCCAAATTAAATACCTCTGAAATAAATGAAGAAGAGATTGTGGGCTTCAGCATAAACTGCGCTGGTAAGTTGTCTTTCACCTGTAAGAAATGTTGAGTGTCTCTGTCAGCTTTGCACAGACATGACTGAGTTTGTGATGGGCAGAACTGAGATCAGATACAAGAGACTCCATGTCTCCATTTTCCATATATCTTCTTTTATTTGGAAATGCCAGCAGGAGACCAAACCAGAGCAAATACCAATGAAGCATGAGAAAAAGTCACCAAAACACTTTACTTCTTCCTAGGGGAAATTGGACTTGGTTCACGTCAGCTCTGTTGTCTCCAGGTGGTTACATCTCTGTGTATTTTCATTAAAAACTGAAAAATACAATAACCAGCGTATGAGATCCAAAAGCCAGGTGTGATGTAGTTCTTTGCTTTCTCGTGGCAGCCACCAGCTCAGCCCACCTGGAAGATCTGGCTTACCTGGATGAGCAGAGACACACTCCCCTGCGCACGTCGCTGCGGATGCCACGGCAGAGCGTGGCCAGCGCCCGGGCACAGCAGGACCTGCGAGGTAGGAGCACAAGGGGGCCCTCGGGGCTTCCCGGTCAGGGGGGTGTCTGAGTGAGGAACTTGGACAGCAGCCACTTCACCCATGTCCGTGTGAAAACCGCAATCTCAGAATGGTTTGGGTTGGAAGGGACCTTAACCACTGTCCCGTTCCACCCCCTGCCATGGGCAGGGACACCTTCCACTAGCCCAGGCTGCTCCAAGCCCCATCCAACCTGACCTTGGACACTTCTAGAAATAGGGCAGCCACAGCTTCTCTGGGCAACCTGTGCCAAGGCCTCACCACCCTCACAGGGAAGAATTCCTTCCCAGTATCTCATCCAACCCTGCCCTCTGGCCATTCCCCCTTGTCCTGTCCCTTCAAGCCCTTGTCCCAAGTCCTCTCCTGCTCTCTTGGAGCACCTTTAGGCACTGAAAGGCTGCAATAAGGTAATCCCAGAGCCTTCTCTTGTCTCTTGTCCAGGATGAACACCCCCAGCTCTCAGCTGGTCTCCTTGGGCCTAATACTTTGATAAGGTATTAAAAATGAGAAAATTTGTGGACTACTGCTGTTTTTTCTTATGTTTTCGATCAAAGCCAAGGATTGCAGTTCCCCCTTGCCTTCTGCAGAGTGCCAGTGGGGAAGGAGCCCAGGGCAGTGACAGGGCCACGAGCTCAGCCAGCGCATGTAGGGATGCTCACAGTGCCCGTATTCAGGCAGCCCTTTGGCTTCTGAAAAGCCTTTTGAGATGGGAAATTTTTGTGGTTCTTTGTGGCAAATTCCACAAACAAGACGTTAGCAATGAGAAGAGGAGCCAGGGCTGACATTTTAGTGTTCTGTTTATTCCCAGGCAGCTCCAGCTCAATTTGCTCCATGTCCTTGGGATTTCAGCCCACCCTTCAACTTACATCCCTCTTTTAATCTGAGCTCAGTCTTTGACCACGTGCTTAAGTTGTCACTGTGACAGCCCCGAGTCTGCAGCAGATCACCAGGCTAATGCTTCAGGCCCATCATTTGTTGTTGCACAGATGAGTAAATGGCCAAGAAAGCTCATTTGGGATATTTTCAGGTTGTTTCTGTGCCATGAGACTGGTTTATTCTCCCCTGTGCATAGAAGAGGGGTTTCTTTGGCCATACATGAAACTCTCCTGTTCTCTAGGGGTTTTTTTTGAGCCCACCGTCTTAGGGTGAAGAACTGGGGAGCTGGAAGGCACAGGCTGGGTTTTCACCCGACACGCTTGACCTGGTACAGCCCGGCTGGGCTTTGTACCAAACACATGAGCCCCCCGAAGAGTGGATTTGTGAGCTTTGGATGGAAGTCTGTAATGAAATCCTCCTGGCTGCTGAGGCAATTCTAGAAGTGCATTAGCAGGCAGTAAGTGAAGAAAGCAAAGTTTGACAGACCAAATTTCCATATGTTGGGAGGCAGCAGCTTGCCAAGGCTGTGTAATTTGCAGTGATTGCATCCAAAGCATTCACTTTATTGTAGGAACAGAATCAGATTGTTTTCCAGACACACTTTGAAAACCCATGTAGCACTACATATTTTCCTTCTGCATTTTGTTCTTTTTTTCCCCTTTTTGTGACAGTTGCATGAGAATAGCAGCAGTGTTTCAATTTTTTGGAATTTGTTTCTGATCCTAGCTGAGGTGCTGTGCTGTTTTTAAAAAGAGAAGGAGAAGAAGATGTGAAAAAGCAAACCATCACTATTTGGAAATATTTTCATGTCGTTGCATATGCAAGGGGGGGTTATTCCCTGAAATGCTGCATTTTGCAGCTATTGCTGTGAAATTGCATCAATCTGGGCTGTTACAAACAGCAGCTCTTTGTTCCAGCTGGAAATCCTAAACTTGGGTTTAATTTTAATATCCCTAGTCTTGCACTGGGCTGAAATAGCAAAGACATTCCTGGCCCTGTGCTGGGGGACATGTTACAGCCCACTGTCTGTTCCCAGTGTTCTAAAATCCCAGTGAGAGAGAGACTAAATGGGAGATTGTTTCTGCTATTTTTTGTTAAATCAGTTATTTTAAGCAGGGGAGCAATAGAGGAATCCCAACACTAAGAGCGTGACAAAGATTCATCCCAGTGACAGGTTTTTAATAGGATGGGGAAGGCAATTTTTGCTTTCCCTATTTTCATCTCTGGGGATTTGAGGCTATTCAGGTTGCTGTAACCCAAGGCACAAGCTGATGGTTGTGATGTACTGTGGGTTTTCTTCTCCAAAAAGCAAATGTCACCAGTGCTGCAGGGTGGGAAGAGCCAAGATTTTTGGTTGAGGTTGGGATGGAGGAGAGGATGGTTTCCACTCCCCCAGTATATTGTTGATCTATGTATGTAATATGGCAGTGGATTGTTTTCCTTAAGTTGTTTTTATAATTTTGAAGGGATTTTCCTCACGGTATGTGTTTAGTACCATCGCCTTGTGGGTAAGAGAGTTTCAGGTGCTTCTTACAAACACTAAAAAGTAGTTTAGCCTTTTTAGGCACAGAGGCTGGGAAAAATAGGAACTGGTTTCATCCCGATGGATGTAGATGTTTAAGATGACATTTGAAAGAGTCACAGAATTATTAAGGTTTGAAATGCATCCTGTAAGTTCATCAAATCCATCCATTCCCCCAGCACTGCTAAGGCCACCACTGACCCAGGTCCCCAGGTGCCACATCCACATGGCTTTTAAATCCCTCCAAGGATGGAGACTCCACCACTGCAGCCTGTGCCAGGGCTGAACAGTCCTTTAAGTGAAGAAATTTTCCCTACTATTCAAAAGTTGCAGTCTAAAGCAAGTAAAGGAAGTAAACTCAGACATTTGCTTAATTTAACGTAATACACCCAGATCTGGGTTGCTTGAATTGAAGTTTTCAGCCACAGGAAAGAGCCCAACTGCATATGGTGGGCAGTGTTTCAGTTCAGTATTTTAATTTGTTGCTTGGCCTCTCCAGAATTTGCACAGTATTTCATTAGCACCAGCACACGTGATCTGTTGAGGAGGTATTTCTTGCTCTTGTTGATAACTTTATGTTGCTTTAAAATACCATTTTTCCTTGTGAAAAGAGAAAATGTTTTAACTGCCAAACAGGAACATCCTGTCAGCAATCTGGTTTAACTTACTTTAGAAGAATTGAAATAGCTTTTCTTAGATTGAATTAACACTTGCAGGTGCTGAGATTGTTGTGGGCTCGTTGGATTGAACAGGTGAACACACACTGTGTGTGTCTCTGTTGAACCATCAGTCCTGTCTTCCAGGAGGTGCTGTGCAAAGTGCAGCATTCTGCCCAGGGCCTTTAATTGTGGTGGATTTAAGCAAGAAAATTAATTTCTCCAGCCACAATTTTTCCCCAGCTCTAAGCTACTCACTGTAAAATCCTCAACTCTTTTGGTGGAAAATACTGTGGATGAGACAGATGCTTCCACAACAAACCTGTGGGTGATACAGAATTGTGTTTTCTTTGTCTCTTGTCCAGCAGAAAGATTTCTGTGCAAGATAAAACATCCATTTCCAAACTGTGCTTTCCCCTCTGGCATGGATGTTCACGTTCTTCCCACATCTCCCTTTCCAGTGCGCTTCGCACCCTACAGACCCCCCGACATCTCCCTGAAGCCGCTGCTCTTCGAGGTGCCCAGCATCACCACTGAGTCCGTATTTGTGGGCCGGGACTGGGTATTCCACGAGATCGATGCACAGCTGCAGAGCTCAAACGCCAGCGTCAACCGCGGGGTGGTGATCGTTGGGAATATTGGCTTCGGGAAAACCGCCATCATCTCCAGGCTGGTCGCGCTCAGCTGCCACGGCACGAGGATGAGGCAGATTGCTTCAGATAGCCCCCACGCCTCTCCGAAACGTAAGGACAGCAGGACGGGGGTCTCCAAAACTCAGAGAGCTTTTACTTGAGCTTTTAGAGTGGTCTTGGCTGAAAAAAACCCATTTCTCTTCAGGCCCAAGAAATCAGCTTAGTCTTTGTTGTCAAACAAAGGAAGGACCTGTGAGAAATATGCCATAGAAGCCCTGAATGGTTTGGGTTGGAAAGGACTTTAAAGATTACCCCATTCCAACCACCTGCCATGGCAGGGACACCTTCCACTAGCCCAGGTTGCTCCAAGCCTCATCCAGCCTGGCCTTGGACACTTGAGAGATGGGGCAGCCACAGCTTCCCTGGGTAGCCTGTGCCAGGGCCTCCCCACCCTCACAGGGAACAATTTCTTTATAATATCTTATCTAAATCTACCCTCCTTCAGCTTGAGGCCATTCTCTCTTGTCCTCTCACTCCATGCCCTTGTTCCAAGTCCCTCTTCAGCTCTCTTGGAGTTCCTCTAGGTACTGCTACAGGCAGCTTTTATACTGCTCCTGTTCCAAAGCTGCTTTTTGAAGAGTCAGAGTACTCTGTGTCTGGCTTGTCTGGCTTAGGAGCATCACAGACTTTCTCTGATTGGGAAGACTCCAATTTTAGAATCATAGAATCACAGAATGGTTTGGGTTTGAAAGGACCTTTAAAGGTCATGTAGTCCAATCCCTCTGCTCATGACATCTCCAGCTGGATCAGGGAGCCAGTATTCTATGATTATGAATCCATGCCAGTGCATTCTTCCCATACGGATTGTTTATCTCATTGAATCATGGTATAAATATTCCATGTGGGTAACGAGCCCATGTAGGCTTAGGACCCAGGATTGCTCTACCTCCTCTGCTCCCATCCAGTTCCCATCATTACATGCTGGCAGGTTTGCAGGTGAAGATGACATTTTAAAATCACTCAGCTCTCAGTAAGTGAGTAAGACAGGACTAAAAATACTGAGTTAGGTACCTGAAGGTATCTTTAAGGATGTGGGTCACTGTATCTCAGTGAAGCTGTAGTTAAATCTGTTTACTGGAATGCTGTGCTCTTGCCCTGTCAGAAGAGCTGAGATGTCACTAAGGGTTGGCATGTTGAATAGTGTCACTTGTCAGAGCTAAGTGAACAATGTGTAGTGAAAGGCAGGGCTTGTTTCTGTGTTTTAACTGCAGCTCTGCAGTGCACCAGCTGCGAGTGTGTGTCCCCAGTCTGCTTAGGGTGATGGTGGACATTAAAGAGATGACAGTGCTGAACTCCTCCTGGACTAAAAGCTGGATTTCTCACATGAGGTGCCCTGCACCCTTCATGCACAGATGATGAAGATCCCTGGTCCCATCTAACACATTGTTTAGTTCACTCTGGTGTGTCCATGAAGTTGAAAGCTGAATGATTTCTCAGTTATTAGGATGGAAACGTTCAGAATCAATAATTAATTTGACTTGATTTCCTAAAGAGATCACAAGTGCTAGTCTAACTATAGAAGATAATAATTATTCTGTGAGATCCTTGTGAGTCCCTTCCAATTCAGGATATTCTATGATTCATCTCCGATTTTGTGATAAGTTTCTTTGTCACTTCTTTTTCAACATGCTGAAAAAGAATCTGTTATGCTTATTAAATCTATGCTAATTAATAAGTGCTAATCAGGTGGTCTGACTCTGCTACGGCAGTTGTGCAGTCAGCATTATTAAACTGGCTTCAATACAGCCTCATACTTCTAATTCCTGTCTCAGAAAATTAATACAGGTGACAGTGGTGTTATGCTCAGAATCAAGAACATGCCTCATTCTCAGGCATTCAGGGTTTAATTATGGAAGCAGCAGTTGTTCTCCTCTGTTGTTTGCCATTAAATGGGTCATTGTTTGCATGATTATTTTCAGTCAAGCTCAGGGATGCACTGCAGCAATCCAGTCAGGAGAATCCTCTGCCAGGACAGACTGCACTTCACTGTGATGGTGTTCTTAAAATAATCAGTAATTAGACATCATCAAGTGCTGCATGTCATGGTGTCATTCAAAAATCCTCCATATGCGTACTTAGGAGTGAAAATAAAAATGGTTTGGGAATGTTACCCACAAAGGCCAGGTGGATGAGCATCTGTAGCAATCTGCTGGTAAAGCCAATTTCTGCTTTGCCAGGCAAAAGAAGCAGCTAAAATGCACTAGAACACAGTTAAACTTGCCAGACATGATTCCAGGATAATTTATTATTTGCTTGCAAGCCTTTTCCAGATCCTGGTGCTGCTCCTGCTCCTCTCCCCCTGATTAAATTAATGGGCTTCAGATGACTGTGTTAGCTGGGGCTCTTCATTTATTTATGTTGGAAAATAGGCCTGTAATTCAGAAAAATTGGCTGTCTGTGCTGAAGGAGGACTTGGAACCAAATTAACCAGCGATTATTCATAACAAGGGAAGGTCTGTTGGCAGAAGTGCACAGCAGGAGAGCTCTGCACTGAAATCCACCAAACCTGAAGGCAGAGCCTTCCAGAGTGCCCAGTTCACTCCATTATTGTCATTATTTTAAAGTCGATGAAATTACGGTGGGGAAGATGAATAAGACAAGCTTCAAGGCTTTTTGGTCCTTTCCTGCTTCCAAAAGAAGTTTCTTGAGGAGCCTCTGGCCTGGAAATCCGTGAAACCCCAACCAGAGTATTTGTGGGAAGTATTTTAACTGCCATGCATAGAAAACAGCAGCTGCCTGGTCTATAATAATGTTAGTGCTTGTCCTGTGGCAATTCCTAACCTCTTTCCTTGGACAGATATGGATGCCAACCGAGAGCTGCCCTTGACCCAGCCACCTTCTGCCCACCCGTCCATCACGAGCGGGAGCTGCCCGGGGACCCCCGAGATGCGCCGGCGCCAGGAGGAGGCCATGCGGAGATTGGCCTCACAGGTACAGAAACACCTAGCGTGGGACTTCTTGGTCCTTGGGAAAATACCAGTTGTAATGGGACTCCTTGGAAGTTCTCCTGCTTGACATCACTTGGAAAATCCATGTGTTCAAATGCTCACTTGGGGAACCTCAAGAGAGACTTCTGGAAGGAGTTTTATTACCCGGGAAGATTATTTCTCTAAAATGAAACTCCCACTACATCGAATACACTCCCCTGTTACTCTGAGGGTTTGTCTTTCCCAGCCATCCTACTTTCTCATTACAACTGTTAGGATATGACACAATTACTGAAATAATTGTGTCTTTTCTTCAGCACTGAGAACAAAAGTGCCCAGTGTTTGAGTGGTGTTCTGTTTGAAAAGGGCAGGTACTGTACTTGGGGAAGGCACAGGCTGAGCGTTACTGCTGTGTGTGCACTTGGGAATTTATTGGAAAATTCTCCAAAGTAGACCATAGCTTTGGAGCAATACACAAATTACTTGCTGTATGGCAGGAGTGGTTCGTATGGAACATGTGGAACACCGTCACTTAGGTACATGTGATTTACAGCTTGAATTTTATTGTATTACTGAGATTTAGCCCTCATTCAGTGGTGGTGGGAAGGTGCCATTCTACTGCTTTGAAATATAAGGAATTTGATCTTGCTCCTCCTACACCTTTTGGGAGGATGGGAGCAGTTAATGCTTTCCTGTCACCTGCTCCCACTTCGGAGAGGAAAATAGCAAGAAAAGTCTTTGTTCTAAATTATTACCCGGACGTGTTTTGCTTGGCTTTTTGTGCCAGATACCGTCTTTGTCCTGTCTGCTTTCCTGCTGCACCCAGATGGCCAGGCAGGGAGCATGTGCTGTGTAAATAAATACTAAGATTTGTTACTCTCCTCTTCCACGTGGGGTTCTTGAAAGGAATGCAATGCCCAGGTCTGGTTTTGTTCAGGATGCATTAGTCGTTGTGTTCCTTGCAAATCTGAAGCTCTGCAGACTACCAGAAAGGGCAGTAAAGTGTGCTATCTCTGCTTAAAATACCTCATCTATCACTTCCCCTGAGTGGTTAAGTCATCATGCTGGGTATGTAATTGATAAATGGATGCAGTTTTAGCTTCAGTTTCCTCCTGGAAAAGGTAAGGAATATGGCTCTTTCAAACACTATGTCACATCCACGACATAGATCACTCACTGAAGCTTTTTGGCATCTCTGATCACTGGAGAAAGAACTAAAAACAACCTTTACAGCCAAAATTAAAGTAAAAATAGTTTGTTATACCTTGGCTGTGGACTCTTTAAGAAAATGTTTTAAAGTCCTGCTTGTCCTTTAGCCAAAATTTTTTTTGTAGAATAAATCCAGTGTGTTGCTGTCAGAACACAACAGCTGAGGCTGGGAGATGTGCTGCCCGTAGTGCCTGCAGCAGGATTACCCACTGGGAGCAAGATCATTAATCTCCCAGTAAATCTTCACTACTGTAAATGTAGGCAGATTCCAGAAATAACAGTCCCCAGCTTCCAGACGTCAGGCCTTGATGAACGGATCAATGCCAAGGCTGTTGAGTTGACCTCAGAGCACTTGGAATCGCTTCTTGTGCCCGAATTGCTGACACAGCATGTGGAACTTCCAAAAAGCTCCATCGTGTTCAGCAAACAGTTCCTGGAATGACTCAGAGTAGCGGCATGGCTTGATTCAGCATTTGGAGGCCTTGGGTCTGTTCCCAGCATTGCTGTTAACCTTTTTGGGATCCTTGGAGACCAGCATCTCATCTGCCTCACTCCCATTCCCTGGCTAGTAAAGGAAAAGTGATCCCTGAGGATAATGGCCCTTAGATAACTGATGCTGGAAGGAACACATAACCAGGTGTTAGTGGTTTATTATTTAGGAAGAGTGGGTGAGTTCCAGGTGTGTTGAATGAAGATGTGAAATAAAGCGTATCCTTAAATCCTCACTCAAAGCTTCATTTCCTGCCTTGAAGGGAAATTGTTCTGAAAAAATAGGAAGTTTTTAGTTTCGTTCAGTTTTGTAATTAATTTTTTTGAGCTCCATGTTCCTGTTTATTCTTTGTCATAAACACAATTTGGTTTATTGCATGAAAACCTTTTCCCAAAGGGCTGTGCAGCACACTGCAAACAGTGAGTTTGATGGATTATCAAGCCTCAGGAAGAAAAATAAAGACAAATTAAATGGTTAAGGATGTTTGTCAAACTGATAGCTGGGAGTCATGTGCGTAGTGCACTCATAGTAGCCTCCTCAGTAGCACAACTCAGCAATGCCACTGAGAAATCCTTGCTGTCAAACAGCAGATAAATTGATTTGCTTGGAAAGAGCTGTGTTGTGTGATATCCTCCTCGATAAAACAAACACTCCCTGTCCCAACACAGCTGTGGGTTTTGACATCTCTGAGTGACACTGGGGGAGAAAGCATCACTGACCTGGCAACGGAATTGAAAATCCGTTACGAAAACAGTGTGGAGCTCCTTGTTGTGTGTGCAGTCGCCTCCTTCAGAAGCTCCATCACACGTCTGACTCGCCTTTGAGGCATCATGAGAATTTTGAGGCTTTGAAGATGCTGAACTCTTAGCTGAACAAAAACACTGAATGGCTAGCAGACAATAGTAAAAATAGTTGGTTAAAATAATTCACCTTATAAATTTGAATGTCTGATGCCCCATTCTCCAACAGGCATTCATAGGGACAGTTTAGGAAAACCTTCATATAAATAAACTAAAGGCTTTCCAAAGTCTAATATAAAAAAGAAGGAGAAAAAAAGACTGGAATGTCGTTTGGTGCTGGAGGAAGGGGGAGAGGAACAGCGTATTCCTGTGTCAGTAGCTGTGAAATAGAAAAAGAGTTGCTGATGGCCTCCTTAAACAGGTTTTGTCCAGCTGGCTGAAGGAAAAAGAGCCGAAGGAAGGGAAGAACTCTTCTGTCAATCTGGATGGAAAAGTATTTCTTGGATGTGTGTGTTTTATAGTTGCGTTTACACTAAAGTCAGAATTGAAGTACGGAAGAAAGTGTTGACAGTGATGGACAACCACAATTGTGAGGGTTATTTTAGGAGCTAGATGAACCATATGTGAGGAGCTGGATAAAGCTGTGTGCAGATGTTCCACCTCTTCCTGCACTGAGCAGAGCTGGGTGTTCTCAGATTGGGCTGAGGTCACTGTGCTGGAGAAATGCAGATCATTACAAAAGCAGATTAATAATACACAGTTTTAGGTAATGGTTGGCACAGGCTCCAGAATGCTGGTGGGAAGCTCGTTGTCCTCTCACCCACTCCCTTCCCTCTGAAAATGTCACTTATCCCAAAATTCAGAAGTTGTGTATCTACGATGACAGAAATGAAAGGTGAACGAACAGTTGCTTTTCCTCCTCTGGATTACTCAGGGTTGTACTTTTCTGCCTGGTTTTCGTACAGTAAATTCTTGGGGGCAAAGGTTGCATTTAGCTGTTAATGTCAGAGATTAGCAAATCATTAATTTTAGAACTAAGTAACTGCCAACTGGCAAGCAGCACCTCAACTCGGTCCTGCCGTGCTGACCTTCCACCTTTTCCCTGAAGGTTTATCCTTTACTCACAGAGGATTTTTAATGGATTGGGTACCCAGTTTGAACAGCTTTATTCTTTGCGTTTCTGGATGCTGTGTGATGGCTTGTGTAGCAGCACTTAAACAAATGGACCTGAAACCCAGCTCAGCTGCGCTGCTGGGTTGTACCCCGTGCAGAGCAGCTGGTGGAGGAGCTGCACGTTCATTGCATTAGTGCATTTTGCTGATGCTGACCACAGCTGGTGGCTCCAGACGCTCTTCTCCCCATCCTCCAAGCCATATCCAGAGCATCACTGACATTGCTGCAGGCATATAAAAAGAGAGTGCTCCTACCTTACACAGAGGTGGAGGGATTCACTGCTGCTGAGCCTTGGTGCCCTGGGCCGCTAATGAGTTTCAGAGGGCATTTACCAGCATACTCAGCTATGTAAAAGTAATGAACATTCCAAATAAACTGGGTCACTGCATGCCACATACTGGGTCACAGTCATGTGCAGTGGATAAAATACAGCAGTGCTGATGGCCATTTCCATTATCGCAGCAAGCACTGTGCCTGGCATGTGGCATAGTGGCAGGTCAAAGTGTTACACTGCATTTATTTGAAGCAATTTTGTGTTGGTCAAAAAAAAAATCTTATTAAAGGTTAAAATACAGTGCTGATGCCCTTTAAGAGCACTGGCGGGAGTGGGGTGTTGCTATGAGCTCAGGGGTCTGGGAGGTTGGTCCAAGGGGGTTTGACTGTCCTTGCACAACACACTTCCAGAAGGAAGCCAAAACAAACCACAAAAGAGGTGTGACGGCAAAGGAATGCTGCCTAAATGGAGTAGATTCTGTTTCAGAAGTAGTGCTGGAGAACTGCTTAAAATTGGCCTGTCCTAATAATTAAAAATAACTTATTTCCCTTGAGCCATCTCCACACCCTCCCACTCTTCTGATGTTCATGCTGTCCTTCCAGCCTTTCCCGTTACTGTCGTCTTCTCTCTCTCCTGCCATGTCACTTGTTCCCCTTCTCTTTCTTTTCTTTTCCTTCCTCACAGTTCAGTCCCTTCTCACCCTCTGTACTTTATGACTGATACACAATCTCATTTTTTCCCTCTCCTTTGCCCTCTCCGCCCTCTTCCTCCTGCTCCATTCATGCTGCTCTTGCCCGCTCATCCACCAGCATTTTCCATTATCCTCGGAATAACTATTTTGCTTTTAACATCCCTCATCCAGCAACTGTTTCCCTCGGACAGCAGGAAAGTGAAGGTTACATGGGGCTGGATAAAGGCAGAAGTGGGAAGTGATTGTGGCAAAAAAGGGAGAGTAGAATGACTGGTGTTGGAAGGGTTGGGAGAAGAGATTCCTGAAGAGCTACTGGGTTAAACACCTAGAGAGAATACAAATAATGTCTTCATCATTCTGCTTTGGCAGTTACAAAGATGAAGTTTGTGTCATTTTGGAGTGTTGTGGGGCTCCTTGACCCCGCTTTAGGAGGAAGTGGGGTCATGCTGGCCATGGTCCGTTTGTAGTGCTCTCTGTCTCCACATCTGGTATTCCTCAAGTCTTGTAACACATAATTAATGTTTAGAAAAATGAGCTACCAGGAAGCTCACAATAAATGTGCTGCTTTAGTGTGTAGCCAGCTGGACTCTACACATCATTTCAGGAGAGGAGGTGCTCCTCGGAGGTAAAATAGTCATCGTGCAGGTTTTGCAGCTCCTTTCCAAGCAAGAAAGGAAACTACAAAATTTTAACTGCAGGCATTTGATACTTAGTATAAAAACCATAACACCTTGGTTTCTCAGTATGGAGTCACTCGAATCCATTCTCAACCCTTACAAAAATTACATGAGCAGGTGCTTTTGTTACTTTTCCCATCCTTTGTTAGAACCCACTTCTTGCTTTAGGGTTGCTTATAGGCCTTGTGTGCTTTGCAGTCCGGTGATTTCAATTTAGTCAAACTTTAAAGCAAGGAAATAATTTAACAAACTTGAGAGCTGAAATAAAGGTTTAAAAGTTTTGGAAGTCTAATTTAGTGTTTATAGTGTTTAGTGTGATGGGATGACAAAGTTCAAATTGAAATTATGGTTAGAAAAATTATGTCTTAAATTGTATCAGACACAAATAAATGTTTGATAAATCACAACATCCAGGCGTGCCCATACCTCGAGAACCACATGATGTTCCCTGGTGATTTCATTTATTGTAATAGTTTCTAGATAAAATTAAATGTTTAATTCAAGGATTTGTTTTTGATAAGGCATGGCTGGAACTTGTTCAAGCAGTATTTTAAGGCAAAGTAGTTAGATCCGTGGAAAATGAAGCTTTTATTGAGAAAGAGCACACCTTTTCCAGTGAAAAGTTAATTTCCAGTGTATACAAGGTTTTTGTTTGTTTGTTTGTTGGCTTTTTTTGTTTGTTTGTTTTTTGGCGGTCAAGCAAAAGGAGGAGAGATCAAAATCACCTCAGAGTCATCATTAGAACAGAGAGAGGTCATTTCAGATGTTGAGTGAAGTCTGGATGTGGTCTCTTGTATCTTAGAAGAGAATCCTTAGCAGTGAAGCTGGTAATCCATCCCTCTTCCTGGAGGAATTAACCTTGAACAATTAATTAAGTATTTAAGGTGAAATAATTGGAAAAGGGACCTTTCCCAGAGCATTAGTGGCATTCAGCAAATACAGGGTAGAAAAAACGGTTTGAACCTGTTTGGGGTGAGCCCCATCCACACCAGCCCCTGGCCATCCTGGAAGCTCTTGGCCTCCCTTTTCACGTTAACCTGGTCTCATTCCCAAGGATGGAACAAATTTGGAAACCTTAAAAAGTTTTACAGCTTGAGAAAACCGTTTCCCACCCGAGCTCCATGTTAAGTGAGGAGCCTGATTCCCAGCCCGATCTCCAGCACCAGGCTCCACTTGCAGCACTGGCTTTTGGCAGCGTCTCTGTGATTTGAAGATAGAGAAAATGTGACAGAGAATAAATAACATCAAGATGAAATTCTGGCTCAGGTTGCATTTTCTGAGAATGTCATTCTGCCTTTGCTTTGGTTGACTTCCCAGAATCTTGCTTGCCTACTGCTTTAGCTTCAGATCCACCCATTAAGCATTATGTTTATCCTACTCGTTATAAGGCTTGGTTGATACACCAGTAAACCAAGCACAAGCATCAGGAATCATGGAATCACAGAATTATTGAGGTTTGAAAAGACCTCTAAGATCAAGTCCAACCATAATGTCCGGGAAGGGCTGAAATTAATTGGGGTGTAATTGTATGTGTGTCCCAAAATCTGATGGTGACCATTCCTTTCAAGCGTATTATGTGTGACCCTAACCATTCCTTTCAAAAGTATTTTCTGTGACATGGCTCTTCAGATTGCCGGAAGAAGTTAATTGGCCTCTCATTAAAAGACTTTATTTTTGTGTCTACACACCAATTGTGTAGGAAATCCGAGTAATTTCTGTTAGTGGAACCTGATATCAAGGAGTGGCACCTTATGAACTCCATTCTGTGAAATCCACAAGTTATAATCCCCAAATAAATAGGATTGATGAAAAGAAATCGTTACCTTCATCATTACTTTGCATAATAAAGTTCTCTGAGGGAATTCATTATATTTTAACTGGCTGGTAGGAAAAATTCTGTAAGGAGTTTGGAGGTATCCATTAAAACTTAAATACGTGTATTAGGGCTAGATGCTTGAAATAACAGCCCAGCTTTCTCATCGCTGCATGTGTCACACCTCGTTTTGACTGTGAAAGGAAATTATTGCATTATACCCCATTGGTAATTTCATATTGAAAATTAAAAGCCAGTGCTGAGCCACCAATGGATGAGGACCCCACAGCCTGATGTGTTCATTCCTTGGTACCATCCTTCACCACCCCGGCCACCCTGGAGCCTCCTGCGATCCAAGGGAGGGGTATTGCAGGTGGAGAGACAGACAGCCTTCATCATTTCCATGTCCATGCCATGGACGTTCATCATCCCAGCTGCCCAGAGCTCCAGGGAGGCCACCGCATTTCCTTCACACGGTGTCCTCAGCTATGTTGTCCTTCCCAATTTCAAACATGCAATTTATTTTGCAATATTCTGTGCTATGGTGCTCCAGGGCAGTGGTGGTTTTGGTACAGAACTCCTCCCGCCTGCCTTGCCAGGATATTTTTGGATACTCAGTGGCATTTAAAAGAAAACCCAGTGAATGGGAGCTGGAGAAAAGCTTTGTGCCCTGGCAGAGGCTCATTCCAAATGGGCGGGCAGTGCCCGAGACTGGAGGCAGCACGGGAGCAGGAGAAGCTGGGCTGGAGTGGTGCCAGAGCAGCTTCCTGAGGGATTTACAAGCAGGGACAGATTTTCAAGGGCCTTTTTTATATTGCAAAAGAAAACAAGAAAGTTGGCAGTGTGGCCTGAGAAGATATCACTGGTTTTCTGCTTATTTTAATAAGTGGGTAGAATGTAGCAGGGTTCTAGCAGAGTTTGCTGAGCTGGAAAAATCAGGGGGAAGCTGGGAAAAAAGGAACTTTTTTTAAAAAATTGAATTGATTTTTTGAATGAAGTGTGGAATCACAGTGTATGAGTGAGGTACAGTGAGCCTGACATCGCCCCTGGTTCAGGGGAATCTGTAGTTCTGAGGTGCTGCCTCGCTGTGATGGACTCAGGGAATGCTGTCTGTCCACTTCCACAGAGCTTGACATGTGAAAACAGCAAATAAAAAATACGTTCAAGAAAACAATCACAAGTTATTACTGGCACCAAGTCCTTAAACAGAGCTTGGAGCACAATCCAAGCTCAGCACAGCACTTCAGAGACGTCAGCTACTGTCACTATCCATTTCTGCAAACAGCTATAGCTTAATTTCATTTATTCCTCAAGTGGCAGGTCCAGTCATCTTTCAGGATCAGTGCCTGTTTTTACCAACTGATTCGTCTGGATTCTTGTCGTGGGTAGTTAACACTCGTTGCTCTTAAAGACTTCACCTGCCAGAACAGATCAAACTCACCAAAGGAAAAACCACTGCTTTTACAACTGTCCTGACGTGGCTCTGATGAAGACACGGGGATTTTTGTTCTTTTCTGTTTGCTAGGTCGTAGCTTATCACTACTGCCAGGCCGACAATGCCTACACCTGCCTGGTGCCCGAGTTTGTGCACAACGTGGCCGCCCTGCTCTGCCGCTCGCCGCAGTTCGTCGCATACCGGGAGCAGCTGCTGCGCGAGCCCCACCTGCAGAGCCTGCTCAGCCTCCGCTCCTGCGTGCAGGACCCCATGGCCTCCTTCCGCAGGGGTGTCCTGGAGCCCCTGGAGAACCTGCACAAAGGTACTGATGTTCCCCGTGCTTGTCCCAAGCTCCCGTGCACCTTTTTTTATTATGATTTTAAAAATAATGCTTATTTTTATCTGGGCGTTTAAGCGAAGCAATGGATTAATCTGTCTGGATCTGGAGAAGCTGGGAAGACTCAGAATCATGGAATGGTTTGTGTTGGAAGGAACCTTAAAGCTCATCCCATTCCATACCCTGCTATGGGCAGGGACTCCTCCCACTAGCCCAGGTTGCTCCAAGCCCCGTCCAACCTGGCCTTGAACACTTCCAGGGATGGGGCAGCCGCACCTTCTCTGGGAAACCTGTGCCAAGGCCTTGTCACCCTCACAGGGAGGAATCTTTTCCCAGCATCCCACTTGGCTTTCCCTTTTCTTGCTTCTTTCATATCCTAAATCTATCCTCACAGTTCTCAAGCAACCAGTTCCATCTACAGCACTGCTTACAGCAACATGTTCTGATTTACTTGTGCAGGGGTGACTTTTTTTCCCTTTCCCTGCCACTATGTAGTGGGCTTTGGAGAATCTGAAGCTTTCACCAAAGGACTGGTGTTATAAAAGTCCATAGACACCCTCTGTAAAGCTTCTGGGGGAGCTGGTGACAAGCCTTATCCTGATTAGAGCTTTTTCTAATACAGCGCTGATTTTGTCTTCTTTTCTTTCTTCCCTCTG
Source organism: Oriolus oriolus (assembly GCA_013400235.1). Classification (NCBI taxonomy): domain Eukaryota; kingdom Metazoa; phylum Chordata; class Aves; order Passeriformes; family Corvidae; genus Oriolus; species Oriolus oriolus. Next base: position 449,024 of record VXBT01012010.1, on the reverse strand, counting down.
CAAGTTGTAACTAATTCATTGTGACAATAGCTAAATTTAAGATCTTTGCTCGTTGCCATGAAAACTGTCAGAGCACTGCAGAGTTCAAGACTGTTGTCCTGCAGAACCGTGTTTATTACTGTGGCTGTGCTGCATCTTGGCTGCAAAAATAGTTCAGAAAATTTTGTTACCACCCTACACATTACAGTATAAGATCCAAAATGAAATAGATGCAGCTTCTACCAGATTCAAAGCCCTGATGTTCAAATCAGCTCTTCAAAACTGTGTCCAAGCTCTGAGCAGCAGCATCTGGGTCCAACCTGCCTGTTTCCACCAGGCACAAAGCATATGTAGAGCCAGCACAGCATGACAGCAGTTGGTTTTCCTGGCACGGAGAAATTCCATGTCACTGTGGGAGGAACATGGTTGCTTTTTCTCATCATCATTCTTGGCAAAAAGAAAAAAGGATATGTTTAGGAACCACTGCTCTAAAAGAAAATAATTCCTGGTTATTACAGTAGCTCCTTGGGAGATGTTTCCGCTCTTGAATTCAGAGCATTTCAGAGGATTCTTATTTTTCTTCTCATGGAGGTTGACCCCCATCTGGCCCTAAATTTTGAGAGGTGGAAAAATTTTATGCGAAACTTTTTTTTTCCTTTCCTTTTGGGCTGTGCACTCAACATGACTCCAATGGAGCCACTGACCAGGACTCCCACCTTTGAACCCTGCTGGTCGAGAGTGCTGGCATGCTACTTTGCACCAAGTGTTCTCTAACAAAATGAACAGTATCTGGAAATTGGTTCTAAAATATATAATATTTAAGGCTCTGTAAATGTATCAGCAGGTGTTTTACAAGGTGCTGTTGAAGCTTTAATGCTACTGGGACAAAATTATGGCACAGGTGTTAATGGTGAACATCACTGAGAAAGTTAGAGTCATGTTTCTCAAATATATATATGTATGTATTTAATGTCAAGGAATCTAAATAATATATAGGAGAACAAAGTTCTGATTCTTCCCCTACTTTCTGCTTTCTCCTCTCTCCCTTAGGCTTTATGAGGAACATGAGATGTGGGTATAAAACTCAGACACTATATTTACTCCAAGATTTCAGAGAGGAATGAAGTGTATTTCCTAGTGTACCCAAATTACTGAGAATTTAAGTGAAAAAGCAGCTAGGGTAACTTTAAGGCGAAATACATATTTGTCATGTGTATGTTTACAATACAATAGGAAATAAATGCAACCTGTTGATGTAAGGCAAGGACAAGATGCTCAGCAGTCCCAAACACAAGGGGACATATCTGTTCTGCCTGGATTACCACAGGGACCACAGGTCTCATCATCAATGAACATTCTGTGCTGGGGTTTTACAGAAAAGTTTCTGATGCAATTTAAAGTCAAATAGAAAAACTTACCTGCTGCTGGGAATATTGAGCTTTTTGATAGCAGGAGTTTATCTGTAGTACTTTACAGATCAGAACTTGTAGTACATGTGAATAGCATGTGCCAACAATTGACTCAGATTTCCCATTTTACACCTGGTTTTGAGTCTATTAGGCAAGATTACCTTTGAGAAGATACCACTTGAGTTTAGGATACAAGTCCAAAAGTATCTCTGTCATTAGTTGTAAAGCCATACTCAGCTCTCAGTGTCTGACAGAAAAAAATTACTGGATTGTCAGCATCACCTGGGTTACTATATTCTCCAGCAGCAAAAAAATAGTGTAAATAGTCCATGATTTACTTCTTGTAGGATTTGCAAGGCCAGGTTGGAACAAGCTGGTCTAGTGGAAGATGTCCCTGTCCCCAGCTGGAGGGTGGAATGAGATGACCTGTAAAGGTCAATATGCAATTAATGTATCATTAAAAAGGTGCTGCTACTTGTGGGGGTTTTCTTCTTTGGCAATAACTGGTCATGCTTTAAAACTCTGTAGTGATTTTGCAGTACATTATGGTTGCATGTCTATGGCTTTTCCAATAAATGCTTTTTCTCTTTCTCTCAGAGAGGAAGATCCCTGATGAAGATTTCATTATATTAATTGATGGTTTAAACGAGGCTGAATTTCACAAGCCAGATTATGGAGACACTATAGTATCATTCCTGAGCAAAATGATTGGAAAATTCCCTTCCTGGCTGAAGCTGGTGGTGACAGTCAGGACAAGTCTACAGGTATGTTGGGACCCAAAACAGGGATAAACTGTCATAGCCATGACAGACTTTGGTAAAGATCTTACTGGATGTTCTGGATTTGCTCAAGACCCTTTATTTCAGGTTATCCTTTTGGCTTTTTTATTCCTGGATTTACATCCATGTTCCCAGGCTCACTCTACACCTTTGGAAGGATCTAATCCGTCATCGCTTGTTCGTGTCAATTAATGCTCATCAGCAATTAATTCAGATAATTTTGTGAGACAACTCACATGCCAATAGGCCCCAACTCATGGAGCCGTTAGGAAGGCAGGGCCTGATGTCTGTCAGTCTGTTCAGCTAAAGAATGAGCTCAGCTCCATGTGGAAGGGCACAGGAATTCGGATCTTCTTTCGTTTCAGCGTGAGCCAGAGGATGATGGTTTCAGTCTGGTGGGGTCAGTGTTGGGCCAAGACGTTACTCAGCTCAAAAAGACTCTCATGAGCAGATGCAGAAGCTCAGCAGGGAGCTGAGTCTGGTTTCAGCCCCAGCAGGGCAGCCAGCCCCTACACAGTCCTTGTCACTGGGAGTGGCAGCTGCTTGCCAAGATCCAGGAGAGCACAGACTATTTGCTGTTCAGTGCTGAGGTCCATTTTTTGCTCAGTAATGGAGTAAATTAAATATCATTTGGAAGAAATCTTTTTGTAATTGTAAGTAAATTACATCCCGATGGCTTGAATTCCTCATTTAATTAGGACTTTTGCATCCCTATAGTCTTGACTGCAGCTTGAGTTCACACTGTGCTCTCCCTCTATTTTGTTGGAGAGCTTATGGCTTTTCTGGAGTCGGCCTTGTACAGATCTGTTGCATCATTTCTCCTCTCCTCACAGTGGCTGAGAGCACATGAGGCAAGCCTTTGGGAAGGCCTTTGGTGATCTTTGGTTTGTGCTGGATCGGGGAGTTCAGTAGATGAGCATTCCCTGCGCGCAGTGTCCTGCAGCAGACAGACATCGTTGCTTTGCACTGGAGAATACTCACTATTATCTGTCCTGACGTTTCCATGCATCTGTGGATGTGGGATGCAGAAGGATGCTCCCAGGGAGGTTCTTGGTCTCAGCTTCAGCAAGTTTGTTGTGGCCTCAGATCTGTCATCTGGATGTCCATTCCCTCTGACAGGACAGCAGAAGGGATGGGAGGTCAGTCCGTGGTTGGGAATAGGAATAACAAGGGCACTGCTCTGTGTGAATTCACCAGCCCTTTCAATGGATGTAGTGTTAGAAAGTGTCCTTTGTTTTTATTTCAGTTATGTTTCACACACAGCCTGCTTGATTATAGATGAGAATGTGAGGCCCTGAGGGCACAAACTGCTGTTTGTGTTCTTGCCCTGATGGAAGGTCTTAAAGGAGTCTCAAGGGTGCTATTGTAATAGAAATTAAGTTTACTTAATGAATAGGAAACACTGCCAGCATAAGTATCTTTTTTTCTTTCTTTCTTTGTAGGAAATAATTAAGCTGTTGCCCTTCCACAGAATATTTTTGGATAGACTGGAAGAGAATGAAGCCATCGACCAGGACCTGCAGGCATACATCCTTCATCGAATACACAGCAGCTCGGAGATCCAGAACAACATCTCACTCAATGGCAAAATGGACAACACTACGTTTGGCAAACTCAGTTCTCACCTCAAGACCTTGAGCCAAGGGTCCTACCTATACCTGAAACTTACTTTTGATCTTATAGAGAAAGGATACCTAGTTCTAAAAAGCTCCAGCTACAAAGTGGTCCCAGTGTCCCTGTCCGAAGTGTACCTGTTGCAGTGCAATATGAAGTTCCCAACACAGTCTTCCTTTGATCGGGTCATGCCTCTCTTAAACGTAGCAGTGGCTTCTCTGCACCCATTAACAGACGAACATATTTTTCAGGCCATTAATGCAGGTAACATTGAGGGCACTTTGGAGTGGGAGGACTTTCAGCAGAGGATGGAGAACCTTTCCATGTTTCTTATCAAACGTAGAGATATGACACGAATGTTTGTTCATCCCTCTTTCCGAGAATGGCTTATTTGGAGGGAAGAAGGTGAAAAGACCAAGTTTCTTTGTGATCCAAGGTAAGCAAATGCTCTGAGAAATCAGAGCTTACCAATGTGTTACTCTGCACTGTTACCTGAATAATTTTATTTTACAAGGTTGCACATGGCTGCAGTTACACAGCTTTGCTCTGTGTACACTGTAGGTCTCTACATTCTGTACTGATCACCTGAGGTCGTTATGTTGTTCATGGAAAGAAACAAGCACCCCTGGGCACACACCTGACTTGGCAAACCTAACAGTCATCTTTAGAATGAGATGAGCTGTTCCTCAGAAGGCCTCAGTCTGTATAGCTCGGTTATCACCAGGGGCAGGTTACTCCTGCCAGCTCAGTCCTGGAGAAGGGAAATCATCGTCCCTTTCTCCAAAGGTATAAAAAGCAGAGGAAGTGGAAGATAGGAAGTGGAAAGATGAGTAGTGTGGATACATCTTTTGCAGTTGCTTCTTTTTCATGTTGTGCTCCTCGTAGTTCTACTAAATGTGTTTTTGAAAACAAAATAAAGAGCAGAATCGTTCTGTAGTGATTTGGGACTGTAAATGCATCTATAACCTCTATCCTGACAGCAGCTGAGTTCCTGGCTTTGCTCACAGGGAACAGAATTTAATCACAGATTTATATTCTCTAAACCAAATGATCTCTATTAACAACATTACTTTCATTGCTAGTGATGAGTGGAAACAGATGATCTGACTGTAATTCTTGTAGTTTATCCCCATAAGTTTTCCTCCATTTTTCTGCCCATTTCTTAAAATACAATTGTAATAATCAGGGAAACACTCAGATTCAAAGATGTGTCAGTGACCAGTGGTCAGTCTGAAGACAATCTCATGGTGTCTGCTGGAGCTGGAAAGCACCTGGCTGACCAAGGCAACTGTGGCTGTTAGTGGTGTCAGAGTAATTTACCACTTTAAATTTTGAGGTGAACAGGCTGCAGTAGAAAAATACAAAATAGCTCCTCCCAATGGGCATCTTCTTGTTTTTAGTAGGTTCTGACAGTGTTCCTGTTGAGTGAGCCCTTGGTAAAACATCTCACAGCAGCAGGTGCCTTTAGAACAATCAAAGAGTTCTTTAATATACTTACTTGGAAGTCATTAAGTGCTTGTCACCAGGTAATGCTGTTCTACCCTGTTTGCAAGGTCTGTGTGGTGCTTGCTCTAGTGGAGCTGAGAGCTGCCTCCATCCCAGTCGCTCCCACCTGGTGCTACTGGTTTTGTCTGGCCTGGCTGTAAAAGAGCTTGCTATCGGCTGGCTGAGGGGGCAGCAGCCAGTACTCCTGGCAGTTATCACTGATCACACAGCACCTGCCAGAATGATCCCTAACAAGAGCAACTCCGAAAAATCACTGCTTTCCAAATCACTGCTTTCCATCATTACCATGAAAAGAGAATCTAGGTGCAGGATGCTTCCCTGGTAGGTGAGGCTTGTATTGGGTGGTAGCAGTGCCTATGGGTGAGTGCCTATGGGAACTGTGGTTCTCTGCATCCAGAAATTCTCTTCAACCTCGCAGCAGTGGGAAAGGGCACGCTCAGAATACCAGGTTCAGAAGGAGATTCAAATGTACTGCATTTTAGATGGTTTTGCTCTGAAACAAAGCATGTAATCAGCACAGAGGCACAAGTCAGACCATGTTTGCTCAACATTTGGGTTTGGTGCTGCCTTTCCCGAGCATCGCAAACACTTCGTGCTGCCCTCAAGAGCATTCAGGAGATTTTCAGGTATCACTTTCCATCTCGTATATGCCGTTAATGTGAGGAAATTAATGATGACTTTATGGAGACCACTCATGCTCTGTGCAAGCAGGATATCCCCACAGAGTTGACCTGACTTAGCTCTTTCCCACGGGCAAAAAGAAGTTCCAGTGCATCAACAGGCTCTCACTGCCATGGGCATGAGCCCTTACATACTGGAGGGAGGACTAATATATATCTCTGATGTATAATGTGTACTAATTGCATTATGCTCTGATGGTAACTAATGAAACCAGATACAATCCAGAGATTAATAGAGAGGGATCCTTGAGATTCAGCTGTGACACTCCTCAAAATCCTCCTGATCAGCTGATACTGAGCTCAGAGCATGGGAAACCCTGAGCGACAATTAAGATAAGTAATGATTTTTCATTTTATTTCTTGGAAGAGGAGCAGAACTGGCCACTGACAGAGCTCACAGCAGTAGCCTGTGAAAATTTGCCTGCATCTGGTTTGTTCACAGCCAGATGGATTTCTTTCTGCTCACTTGGGAATTGAGAAGACATGACAGCGGTACAGAGCACTCCTTGGGATTGTCATACATGGAGCTGTTTGACCCTACCATGTTGATACATGAAGAGTAAGGTTGATGAGGCTGATATTTTTCCCCACGAGAAGAGCTTTGAAGTGAAATGTGGGTTTGTGAAGCTGCTTTTAACTGACTGACCCTGACAGACTGTCCAGGTGTGAGGCCATTACAAAGGAAACTGGGATAATGGGCCTCGTGTCCACTCATATCCCAACACTGCAGCTGGGAAAATCTTCCTGATTTCATTAGTGAGTGTGAGTTCACATGTTCTCAGAAGCGTGGAAAAGAGGGGAGGGGAGAGGAGGAACACAATGTCTGGGAATTATCACATTTTTCTATGCTTTTAAGAAAAGCAGCACATGTCCATCCTCTGGGATTTGGTTAGCCCGTTGAGATCCTGACCCTCTTCTTTGAACGCTCATCATGCGTTTGCTGTCCGAAGCGAAGGCTAATTGGCTCTGAAGGGTAATGTTCTCGCTGCTGGTCTCCCCAAAGAGGAACCCCTCCCAGCCCCTCCATTTTTTAACACAGGGCTCCAGTGGGGCATTTGTCAGAGCACTTAACCAGCATTGCAGTAATGACCCCCCCAGCCTGTTAGGCCAGCACATCAACCAGGTGGCTTCCTTGACAAATAACATAAAACATTTTAGGGAAAGACCCAATCCTTTGTGTCTGGTGCATGGAGAAAATGGTTCTTATTGCACATTCTTCTTACGCTTGTATTTCTAAACCTAAATTCTGCTCTAATGCAGTGTTGTTTTCTGCCCAGACTTAATCAGAAACTTCCATGCAATTATTTTCCATGCTTTTACAATACTAATAAAATGTTTTATCCTTGTGCTGCTGCTGAAGGGGCTGTGAGTGAGACAGAAATGAAGTGATTTGCCCTGGCAAGGCAGTAAGAGAGCTGTAGTCAGATATGGACCCCAGAAGTGAAATTATTTTATCCAGATTTAAGTATAAACATCTGAGTTACTTGTCTAGACTTGCTTTATAGTCAGAGGAGAGAAATTAGGGTGATTCATTTCATCCTGAGCTAAAAGGCTGCAGTAGGTCAGATGAGGAGTGCCTGGGAAGCATCTCCTCCAGCTGAGTTATGAGGAATCTCAGGATGAGGGGCTCCCCAGGAAATGTCTCCAGTATTGGCAAATAAGGCTGGATGAGATGAATCTCTCCAGGCTGCTCCTCTACCCCACACACAGAGCTTTGAAGCAGATTCACAGATTTTCTTTTCTTGTACAGGAAAGCTAGGGTAGGAAAAAGATACTCTCAGTGCTGTTGCCTGTATGAGTAACCCAGTTTGGACTTTTTTGTTTTAGGGTGGCACTGGACCAACAAATGTTGTGTGTACTGGTGGTGGTGGCTGTGGGAAGAGGGACTTTGTGCTGCGTGGGGATGTCCCAGCATCCATGGGACCACAGCAAAATGAAGCATTTTAGATCTTCACCTCAAGCATTTCACCTCTGGCTTGGTGAAACCAAACCTCACCTAATTTTAAAGGCCTGCCATCCAGGTGTTGCTCAGGCAGTCACTCCCACCTCCTTGAGTCCTTGCAGCAGTTCTTCTGGCCTGTTCTAGCTGCTGACTGATGTGAGCTGAACCCCAAACCCCAGTCCCTGGGCTGGCCTCCAGGGTCACCTAGGTACGGACACGCTGCTCCAGGGAGGTGACCTGCACAGGACTGGAACTTGGAGGAGATGGGAAGTGGGAGAGGTGGTGCCTTTGGCATAGGTTTGATCCTGGTTGCTGTTCCTAGGGCAGTGGCTTTTGAAGAATAAGCACTGTATGAACCCACAACAAGGCCATTTCCTCACCTCTTTCCTCCTCTTCTACATCCACAAACCAAATCTGTTCCTCAAACCCCAAATCAAGACACACTGCATGGATAAACATGCAGCAGCAATCCAGGCAGAACGATGCAGCTCTCATCTAACACCCAAGTTGCCATGGTTTCTGGGCTGTCTTTTAGTACAATACTCTATAGTATTTTACATTTTCCTTTTTCTCTTGGGATCACATTGCGAGTGGAGACTTTTCCTACACAAAATTAGTGTTACATATTACCCAGCAAAATGATAGAGTGAAGGCTTTAGAGCAAAATCTGGGGGTTTTGTTTTATTTTGATGGAATGCTGAATCTGACTGATAAATAACAGTCCTCAGTGTAAAGATAATTAATTTAGAAAGTCCGGAGAAAAAGAAGTTGGTGAAAGTGGTATTTCTAGCAATTCAGGGGTACAATGAACAGCTTTAAATGGGAAGTTGGTCCTTGCACTACACATCTTAACTTCTTAAAAATCACCCCCAGCTCAGTCCTCCATATGGAGCTCACTTGGGCATTATGGTGCATGGATTAATTTATTTTCTTCCTCTTTTTTATTATAAGACTCTCAAAAGCTCTTAAAATACACTGATTGATTGTCAGCAGAAACGATCAAGTGTTCACCAAAACCCAGGGTAGGTCTTAAGTGTTTTCTCCACATCCGTGTGGGATGGATTTTACTTCGCAAAGCAAAGGCAAATCGTTTGAATTCAAGGTGAGGCAGAATAATGGGTTTAGAATTTATTTGAATTCTTTATATATTAGGCAGAAAATTAAAAATAATGCAGTGCCCAGTAGCACCTCGTGGGGCCAGAGATGGAATAAGCAGGTTTTCCAGATTGGTTAGCAGCAGCGCCAGCTCTTAAGGGGTCACCATCGTTAGTTAGCATTGCTTTACACTTGGAATTACCTCTCCTAATGTCTTTTTTCATCGCTTCAGAGTGCCAGTCTTGTAGCTCTGCAAGTGTTGTAGCTCACAGTGGGCTTTTTGAGTGCCCCAGGTACAGGTACAGGCAGCACTCGCCACATTGGCAGAGCCACAAGGGGCCTGTTGTCTGTTGTTTTGCCATCCCCAGCCATGGGCTGGATGCCACATGCCACCAAAATACACGAGGTCAGGTTATTTTCTTGCCCAGCCTGCTGTCTGGTCATCTGCGCTTGTGCAAGGCCTGTGCTGAGTTAGTGCAATTAATTATCAGATCACCATGGGATCTGGTTGTTGAAGATCATTTCCACAGCTCTTAATTTTGGCAGAAGTGTGGAGTGTGGTAGAAGTGGTGCCTGAGCTGTCATTTGGGGCAGAACTTCCTCTACACCCATTGCACAGGAACGAGAGTACAACATTTCTTGCTCTTTCAATTTACCCCTCAAGCCATATTTAGTTAGAGTGCCATATTTGTGAATCACAGAGATGAGTCCATCATCATGTCCTCCAGTAAACTGGAGGGGCAAACCCAATCTGTTCACCACGTATGGAGTGCTGACTCTGAGAATACAACTTTTAGGCTTCCCATATGTCTTCCAGAATAAATTTTTTGACTGCATGACTTGGAACCCAGTATATTTTGAAATGTAAAAAGAATGGGCAGTAACTCAACAAAATGAGTGTAGGAAACTTACTGTATGCAAATTCCACAACGCCAGCATCTCAAGACATTAACTCTAGTCAGAGAATCGTGGAGTGGTTTGTGTTGAATGGACCTTAAAGCCCATCCAGTGCCACCCCTGCCATGAACAGGGACACCTTCCACTAGCCCAGGTTGCTCCAAACTCCTTCCAACCTGGCCTTGGACACTTCCAAGGTTGGGGCAGCCACAGCTTCTCTGGGCACCCTGTGCCAGGGCATCCCTACCCTCACAGGGAAGGATGTATTCACAGAACAATCCATCCTGTGGCACTGAGCCACCAAGAAGAAAGGATTGGAGAAAACTGATCAGCAGAAACTGGTCAAAGAAAGAAATGTGACTAAATTTCTTCCTGTTATTTTATTCCTCAAATCTTAGGACCCACTTTTAGAACAAAATCATCTTCCAGCAGTGCAGGAGAGTAGCCTTGATGGTTTTGTTTGAATTTTTTTTAATAACGTTAATTCCTTCCAAGTTAATTTGCAATTATAACATCAGATGGAAACTACATTACAAAAAAATCAATAAATCAATTTAGGTGGTAAACTGTTCCTTCAGGAGGGGCTCATGGAGCTGAGCTTGGCCTTTCTGCAGCCAGGACAGACATCCAGATATCCTTCTGCAAGGGAAGAGGCTCCAGGCTTTGTCAGAGCACACATTAGTCTCTGAACTGCAGTTATAACATTACACTTGGCAGAGCTGAATAAAATACGAATACACATCTTTCGAAGACCAGATTCACTGGGCACAGTGTCAAATCTCTTGATTTTGGAATGTTTTCATGGGATTAGCTGGAAGAAGGGAGATGTGGGTGTAAATCAGGGAATTTGGACTTTGGTAGTTCAGAAGTGAACAGGACTGATTCTCATTTATTTTTTGCTTGTCTTTTACTCTGGTGCTGCAATGCCTTAACACTGGAGTAATTTTACACCCTTTAAAATATTTTTTACCTGAGGACTGGAAGAGTTTAGATGACACACAGGTCTGGGAGCTTTCAATATTTTCTTTTGTGTTTTATCATTCTCCTTCACTGCTCTTTGGTCACACCAGTATTTTATCAGTGATACTTTGTCCTTTTCCATCTGTGACATGAGGAATGGGGTTGCCTGGGGACTGTGCTTGAGGTACCAACATCCTGCATCACCTTGCTCTGCGCCCAGAGCTGCCTGTGACTCATGTTTGGGTGGATAAGGGAGCAGTTGTGTACGGATCAGATCCAGCATCTGTTATAAGAGCATGGAGTGACAGGACGAGGGGGAATGGCTTCAAACTGACAGGGAGTAGGTTTAAATTGAATATTAGGAAAAAATTCTTTCCTGAGAGGGTGGTCAGGCCCTGGCACAGTGTGCCCAGAGAAGCTGTGGCTGCCCCATCCCTGGAAGTGTCCAAGCTCAGGTTGGATGGGGCTTGGAGCAACCTGGGCTAGTGGAAGGTGTCCCTGCCCATGGCAGGGGGTGGCACTGGATGGGCTTTAGGGTCCCTTCCAACCCAAACTGTTCCATAATTCCACATAAACTCATGTGCAGCCTTGTTTTACATTTGCTTTCCTTAGAGCTGCTGTAGGTGTGCACTGGTTTGTGCTGTGTAGGGCATTGAAATTATTAGAGACTCATCTCTGTGTCTTTTTAACATATGTATATATATATATATGCTTACACATATATAATTATGTATCTATATGTACACCATATGTTCATACATACACACACACACACACATATGTGCCCATCTAAGCAGACTCCTGACCATTACAGGATTCGATACAGGCACAGAGAGCAGACTAAAGCTGCAGGAGCTGAGCTGGCAGGGCTATTAATTTTTCACAAAAAAAAAAAAGAAATATTACATTAAAAATAGAAAAATCTCTGATGATATACTCTGCAGTGGTGAAATTCAAAGCGAATCATTTCAATGAGCTCCTTGATGTAGAAATCATTACTGCCACTCTGGTGTATTAAAGAAAAAAAAAAGTCTGTGCTGTTGCAGTCTGGTTTAGTTTCCAATTAATGTTGACAGAACAGGTATTTATCAACCAGCCCAAAGCCAAGGTCTGGGAAGCATTGCAGAGGTAATGTATTACTCATGAATACTGTACTTTATTCTGGAGTAGTTCGTACATGCCTTATTCATAACACCAAAGTCATGTCTGTAATTAAATTTAGGTAAATACCCTTCCAACTGCAGCTGAAAAGAAGTTTAGGAGCTGACTGTGGAACCTGGGCTGGTGTGTCAGGCGAGAGCTGCACTTCAGCTCTTGCTGCCAAGAACAGGCACCTCAGGAGCTTCTGGATTGTCAGTTCATGCTTAGGATTAATGCAGTTACAGATCCATTCAGAGCCTTCCTAAACATTCTCAAAGAGTTTTCTACCAACAAGCAAAAGCCTGGTATTATTTGCTGTCTTGTGATGTGGAGCACAGAGGCAGAGGGATGTGGCTGAAGGGTCCCTTTGCACAGCTGCTCGCAGTCTGGAGCAGAAAGGTGTGGCTCCTGATCCCCTGCGTGAGCATCTCCCCAGAAGGGAAAGGAGCTATGAATCATAGAATCATAGAACCTTAGAATGGTTTGGGTTGGAAAGGACCTTAAAGGCCATTCAGTCCAACCCCCTGCCGTGGGCAGGCACGCTTTCCACTAGACCAGGTTGCTCCAAGCCCCATCCAGCCTGGCCTTGGACACTTCCAGGGATGGGGCAGCCACAGCTGCTCTGGGAAACCTGTGCCAGGGCCTCACCCCCCTCACAGGGAGTCGTGTTTTCCTAGTATCTAATCTATACCTGCTCTCTGTCAGTTTGAAGCCATTCCCCTTGATCTGTCACTCCAGACCCTTGTCCAAAGTCTCTCTCCAGCTCCCTTGTCAGCAACCTACAAGTTCCTGAACTTGCATCTCCAATCTTTGAGTGGAGGTGAACACCTTGGCCCCTTCTCAAACCCTGCCACAGCATTGTGAATCTGATGATTTATTGGGATGGACTGAGTGTATTACAGCAATTACAGGTTTTCATAATCTGACTGAATGGGGCTGGGTTAAATCCAGCAATTGCTGTTCCACTTGACTTCCAGAGGTATCTGGCAACACTCAAGCTGTGTTTCCTAGTCTCTTGTTTCCTTCTGATCTGTTTCTCCTGCCTTCCCATGGATATTCCCAGATGTTAACCAGTGTAATGAGCAAATGCATTTGTCTATCTTCTCTAATAGGAGACCTGACTTTCTCCTCCCATTCTAAAGAGGGAGAGAGCCAAAGGAAGGCAAGGCAACAAGCTGGGGTTAACTTGAGATGCTATAACCACTTTTGGGGCCCTTCTGTTGTCCCAGCTTTTTGCGTTTGGTCCCTTCTGTTGGTGCTATACGGAGAATTCTCACAGCACAGATGTGTGGGATTGGAGGCACTGCCCTGTGCACTAAGGCATCATGATGGATTTTCAGCACTCAGCTGAGGCATCAAAGCTGTGTTGTGATGGGCAAAGTCACCATCTGGAGAGGCTTCTCCTTCTCCAGTCATGGGAAGCATGGAGCAATGGGATCCCGGCACGGGCCATGTGCCAGGCCAAGGTGTGGAGAGCAGCTTGACAGGCAAAAAACAGGGGTTTTCTTCAATTTCTATTTATGGTCAAGTCACCCTAAGAGTGAAAGTGCTGTCAGTCAATAAAAACATTTCAGAAAACAGTTATTTGAGTTGATGGTGCTTCTATAAACAGAGCTGCATTTTGGAATGAAGCACAACAGAATTCCCCACCAGCGCAACAGTTTACCCGTAAATGGGATGTGGTGCTCTCTCACCTGTCCAAACCTGGGGATCAAGTCCTGCCTCATCAGAAAAATATGATTTGTTTTTCATCCCACTCCTCCAGCAGGCACATTCCTGTCCTCCCAGCACCACGAGGGCTCACGCAAATCCATGTGTAACGGGTCCAAAAGGAGGTTCACTGGCAGGGCCTGGAGGGCACCTTGCCAAACACCTGGCCAGGGCGTTACAAGTCATTCACTTGTTTCCTGAGTTTATTTTGAGATGGGCAGTAATTCACCCTGAATGGGGATGAGCTGGTAAATCCCCACTGCTGTGAAAGCTTCTGTCTTGTGTAATATTTACTAGATGTTTGGCCATCCGAAGTATTTCTTTGCTTTACCAAATAGGGATGAGCTAATAACATTTCCTGTCCTTAAAAGCCCTTTTAAAGCCACAGTTGATATCATATTTTATTTTCCTTGGCTGGAAGGGGTTTGATTGCTTTTAGTGCAGTCACATTTTTATGTACTTCCAGAAATGAAGTGGCTTAAAAGGACTCCCTTGGGAGCAGCCAGGGGCTTAAGGAAGAATATAATTTTGTTGGTAAAACAAAAAAAACATTATACAGACCACTGAGATCCCAGCGTGGAGCCTTGCTGGCTCCTGCCCTGCTTGCTGCATCTCCTGCTGTGGCACCCACATGTGCCTGGCGCAGCTGCAGGAGCAGTTATTTGTTGATCTCACCCAGAAATGGTATTACAAGTTCACATTTTTGCATCATGTGTGTTTTGTGTGGTGAGTCATCTTCTCCCATCTTTGAGAAGATTCACCCATGTTGAACTTGCAGTGTTACAAGGCGGAAGTCTGTAAATGTTTAAAGGTTTAAAAATGTCAGTAAAAACCACCTTTAGCAACAGAAGTTATTGTCTGTTTTATTATATTTTGCCTTAAACAGGACTCTGTGTGTAGTTCAGTTAATTTGCTTTGGTTGTCAACCTGGTAGGGCATTGCCAGAAGCATCTTTATTACTGGAAAAGCTGGAGAGTGTGTTTAGAAGGAGTTTTACAAAGAAATAAAGTTGTTTCACTCCACAGGACTGTCCACAGGGTAGAGGGTGCAGGTGTCATTTAAAGGACATTTTATTCAAAGTGTAGATATTTTAAATATGGCATTTTTTAGTGACTTTGAGGTTGGTTACATGCTTTGCAAATGTGGTTCTCCTCTGCGAAATTACTATAAAAGTAACACTTCGGCTTTCATGACATTGTACTTCTGGTGTTTCTAGATTTACATCTGCTCATAGAAAATATATTGGGGCTTTTTTTTGCTGTCAGTGATCACCAGTAATAAAGGGCACAATTGGTTGTTGGTTTACAAGTGAGAATTCCGCCAGCTCTGTTTCCCGAAGCTGGATGTGGTTGAAGGATTAGCAGAAGCAAAAATTGTCCTCAAAAGTTGTTTTATTAGTGTAATAAGAAATACTAACATACTTTTTCTTCTGGTTTTAGGAGTGGCCACACACTACTTGCCTTCTGGTTTTCCCGACAAGAAGGAAAATTAAACCGACAGCAAACTATTGAACTGGGACATCACATTCTCAAAGCACATATTTTTAAGGTAACAAAAATTCAAATGAAGGTTTACGCCAACCTCATCCCCAGCACTGGCAGCACTTGGTCTCATCTTGTTGTGGGGTTGGTGTAAGAAGTGTGATTGCTTGAGGCTGCTGAAGCATGGAGAAGTGAGCTTTAGCAAATTTGCTATGGTATCTAAGAAATCCTTAAAATTAAACCCTTCTTCAGACTGTAAATTCAGCAGATAGCCTCCTTACCTAAAATTGCTCTTCTACCATAAGATGCTTCTTCCCCTGAAAGATAAGTTCCTGTAGCAGCATCTAGAAAAAAGGCAATCTTTTAAAAGGAGCGGTTTTGAAGAATCCAATGCAAAATTTAGGTTGTAAAGGGAAAATGTGATGGTTGTTGAAAGTGGCTGATTGGTCCATCTTACTCTTCACACAGAGATTTAAGACGTGGGCAATTGAAAGGCAAACTTGGATGTGAGTATCAATATGGCCTATACACTAAGTATCATTCTTCCTGCTGGCCCAGGTACCAGACGGTGGGAATGAGAGGGTGGATTTCTAAGGTCACAGGAAATACAGAATTTCTTACAACTGTTAGGACTTGTGGGTGCTTAACCCTAGCAAAAACAAGGCTGTGTTTTCATCTGGTCTCTATATGATTTTATAGACTTAAGAGCTTCAGCACTCTGGTTTCTGTTCCTAGACCAAACAGCTGATTTCTGCTTTGTGTCAGTGCTGTTGGATTTATTTGTTGTATTCCCTGTGCCAGATTCACCATCAGGTGTAGCAGCAAAGTCTGCTTGTTTGGGAAGGTGATGGCTGGAGCCAAAGGGAAGAACCCCAGATTGGTATCGATTTCACATTTTCAGTTACATTCCCAAAGCCAAATTTGGCCCTGAGTTTACTGTTCAGCTGCCGTTTACATCTGAATCTGATTCCCAAACGTCATCATTTCACACGTCCGTGGTGAAAACTGGTAACAGGCATTCAGACTCTGAGCAAATGACAATTTTCATTAAGTGGACAAGTTTCTCATAGATTCCAGGTTTAATTGAGCACTATTTAAAATAGTAGAAAATGCCGGTTAGTATATGACAAATGTGAGTCCAGCCTTCTGTTCTTCATCACTCAGCAAAATCACTGGGTTTACAACACTGCAGGAATACCAGTGTCACAGTGACTGATAAGCATAACAGAATGTTGTTTAGGAGTACTACAGAGTTTTGAAAGGGCTTGAATTATCTGGATGAGAAACTGTAACTTAGTCTTTTGCTTTTCCTTGAATAGATTTATTTCATATTTTAACAAGTGTTTACTGAGGATTTGTGAGTGTTTACTGAGTGAAACAAGAGCTGCATTAGTTTTTGAAGGAGGCACTAGGCTGGAATATTGCAGACCAAATCTAAGAGCTCGAGCATTCTTCAAAGAAAGTATTTCCAAGAGTACATGCACAGACTCTCTGCCAGTTGTTACCGACTGTATTTGTTTCTAAACAAGCATTTTTCCCATTCAGGCTTGTCATTCTGGCTGATCTTTTGCTGAAGCCATTACCAGTGCTGCCATGGGTTTTCTGCCAAGTAGGGAGTGTGTCAGGTCATCAATTCAGAGTGTTTTTCCTCAAGTTGCCATGTTACAGCAGCAGACACAAAGATCTTTCTGCAGGCACAAAGATCCTAATTTTGAAGGTATTTATAGAGGCCTGGTGCCATTATAATTCCATTTCATTTACTCATCAGGAAGCCAGGAGAGTATTAGAACAGAGCTAAAGCATTTTGTCCAGCCAGGGAGTACTGAGAGCTGGATATAGAGGCAAACTTTGATTAAACAGCGCAGAAAATTTATTTATCCTTCCCCAGTCCTTCCTAGTTTGAATCCACTGGTACCTTAGCAAGGTGATGATGGAACACTTGGAATTTCTGGGTGTAAAAAAAGTAAGTGATGCACAGACACAAAGTGCTGACCTGACACGTGGGTGGGAAGACACTTTAATGTTCCCATCTTCACTTGCTGGCTGAAGTCTGATGGACTTGTTTTCTCTTTTAAACACAAACATCCTCAAACAGTTTAGGGGGAAAAAAAGAAAAAGTACAAATGTTTTAGTCTTTTAAATCAGTTACCAGTCTTAACATGACCCTATGGAAAGCCAACTTGAAAAGCCTGGCATGGAATAAAAGGGCACAAAGAGAAATGTGCAATTGTGATACGAGAGGACTCAAGCTTCAGGTTGATGTATGTTTTGCAAATCAGCCAAAGGGAAGGCTTTAATTTCATCCTAAATTAGTTAAAATGTCAGTAATACAGAGGTGGGTGATGCTTGGAGCAACCTGGTCTAGTGGAGGGTGTCACTGCCCATGGCAGGGACGTGGAATGGGATGGGTTGTAAGGTTCTTTCTAACCCAAACCAGTCTGGAATTCTCAGATTCTGTAAGGTGCCAATGGCCAAATAGCAGAGGAAGTAATAAGATAAAAATTAAAGATGCTGACAGCTGCATACAAGACAGGACAGGAAAAATCTACTGTTTGAACACTGGGGTTGTGGGGGTTGGCGTAACTTTTCAAATGGTCAGGCCATACCCAGGTCTCATGTTGGGTGGTCCCAATGAAGTGGGAACCACTGATGGTATTTTAGTTTGACATTGTATCAAGCTGGGATTTGTTTTTGCTGAAGGATTCACTCTGCTCCACAGTCCTGAAGAGGGAATTAGAAAAGGAAGATGCGAGCTGTAAAATGGGAAATAGGGCAGGCTTTTTGCAGCAACTGAATGATAATGGTGTTGAATGTATTTTTTCTTTAAAGGATAAATGTCACCTTTTGTGTCTTGCACTAATATCTAAGTATATATATATTCTAATGCAACAGTTAAGATTTTTATAGCATCTGTGATTATCTTCAGAGGGCTATTTTCAAAATATCTACCCTTTTCCTTGGTCCTGGTGGTGATTCAGGCAGTTTATTTATGGGCTTGATAGTAGTATAACTATTTTAAAATTATTTTAACTGTTTATTATAAAATTGCTTTCCCTTTCCCAATTTCACCATCCTGAGTTCATGAAATTTAATATTGACCTCTAATGTCCTGCATTGTGTCATTTCAAAGGCAGCGTTTAACAGTGGCTCGAATTCCTGAGCTCTTTCTCCCTCAACACGAGCAGATATTTTTCTTGGTTTAGCTCTCTGAATTTTAAGGAAACAAGCACATGGAGCTGTTATTTATAAAAGCTTGTCAAATCTATTGCTTCTTTTGGTGATAAAAACATTTCAAGTGACAAATCTGTTGATGGCTAGGGCGATGCTGCAGATTGTCTTTCACACAGAGGAATTAGAGGTTGCAGCCGAGTCCAGCAACGGGTTGGGATGATGATTCCCGCACATCTTCCTTCAGAGGAAACAAACCCCACCTTGTGCTGCTGGTTTTGTTCCACCAGCACCGTCCCAGTCCCAGTCACACAAACTGGAACCGGACCCTGCTGTTTTGCAGGGATGGAAGTGACCACCCGGCATGCAAGGAAGTAGAAATCAGGGTTTGTGTATCAAAACAGAATTAAAGACGCCTGTGTGGTTTCCATGGAATCAGCAGGCTTTCATGGGAAATCAGTAGCAGAGCGGCAGCATGCAGGGCGTACTCACGGCATGGCTCCTGCTGGAGTCGCCATCCCACCCCTCTGCTCTTCCATCCAGCTGTTCACTCCCATCTGTCAGCTACAGAGAAATTAATGGTTCCTTCTGTAGGAGGGAGAAACCTGCTTAACTGTGCTCTGCCAGTTAGTGATGCTGGAAAATATGTCAGACCTTCTATACAGTATGTATAACCTGATCATGGACGCCAACTAGAAAGGTTGGAGACAATCTGGTACAAGATAGCAGGGCATACTGCTCCAGGCTGTGGTTGAAAATTCCTGGATTTATCTTATTGTGAGCAGTAACTGTGTACTTCATTAAAAAAGAAAAAAAGCAGCAATCTGTGCTCCTTAACATGACATTTTGTGAGGGCGTTGAATGGATCTGGTTGCTCACAGTTTAATCCTGCCTTTCCTGCCTAATCCTAGCCTTGGAGATGGCTACTACCTTTACAAGTAATTTTCTGAAAACTTATTAATTGATTGGGAAGGTCAGATATGGCAAATTGCCACATTATCTTGGGTGTAGTCATTATTGTCCTGAAACTCCTTTGAAGTCCAGAGACCTGGGAGGATCTGCCCAGTGTAACTGAGCAGATTTGTAAGTTTGGATCTAAGTTACTTTCTTTTTTTCAGGGTCTGAGTAAAAAAGTTGGGGTATCTTCCTCCATCCTGCAAGGGCTTTGGATCTCCTACAGCACTGAAGGTCTTTCAATGGCTTTGGCATCTCTGAGAAATCTCTACACCCCGAACATAAAGGTACAAGCAAGGAGCAGTGACCACGCAGAGTATTCACTGGAGCTATGTCCAGTGTCCTAGCCAGCCCAAGCAGCTTGCTGGGTGTTTATCCTGAGCTGAGGAGAGGCCTTCAGTCCACTTCAGATTTTTTTACCATTTGGGGTGGTCCCTCAACTCTGCTACTTTGACCAGGGATCTCCTTTTCATTGCAATGAGCAAATAGTGAGTTTGTGCCTGTGCAAAATGGGATTTTTCCTTCCCGAAGATGTGGAACACGACAACTGATGTTGGAACTTGACAGCTCATGTGAAGGGCTCTGGCTTAGACAGGCACGAACTCTGAGGTGACACCAAATCCAGCAGCATGTGCTCATGTGCTGGTTCAGGCACTTCATTTACAGTGGTAAGATGAGTGTGTTGATTTAGGTGAGCTCATCTCTACAGCAGAAAGGATTTCAGACAGAGATATAGGTTTGGAACTGTTTTCTCACATGGAAGGATGTTTGTCCCAGGTCCTTCCCATCCAGGCAAGGTGAGGTTAGTGTCTGTCCCCATGTCCCTTCCTTGTTACTCTCCAGCATCAGGTGGAGCCTTTTCCACTGGTGCTGAGTGCAGTGGGACAGCCAAACCAGCCCTAGAGAGGGATCCCATGGGAAGGATGCTGAGTTCAGCTCTCCCCAGCTGTGTGTTTTGATTCCCCAGGCCTGCCATGTCCCCAGCTGCTGCAGCGGGGCTGGAGTGACTTTGCTCCAAAACAAAGGGTGGCTGCACCCTTCAGACCACTTCCTAGCCACTTGGGGAATGATTAAACTGCTCCATCTACATGAAATGGGACCATTTATTGGGCAGATGTTTTTACTCAGCATTTTATGTCCTTTGCTGTTTGCTTGGAGATGTGCCAAGGGCCCTGGTCTATGTTTCAGTGTCGCTGTGATGATGAACTCCTGTCTCTCCGTAAAGCTCAGCCAACAGCTCTCCTTCCCTGCGCAGGTCAGTCGGTTGCTGATTTTAGGAGGTGCAAATGTGAATTATCGAACGGAAGTTCTGAACAACGCCCCTATTTTGTGTGTCCAATCTCACCTGGGATACGCGGAGATGGTGGCTTTGCTCTTGGAATTTGGGGCCAACGTTGACGCTGCTTCGGAGAGTGGCCTGACCCCGCTGGGCTACGCAGCTGCCGCTGGGTTCCTGAGCATCGTGGTGCTGCTGTGCAAGAAACGGGCCAAGGTGAAGTAACCACATTGCTCAAAAGCTGATTTAAACTGCTCCACATGTGTTCAAGGCTGGGTAGAAGCTGCAGGCAGGACATGGAACGCTTGCTAGGGAGCATCCTCCAGCAGACGAAGCCAGGAGGCTGCTTTTGGTGTTGTTTTCTCTGCTAAAATGCAGTGGGTTTAAAAGTCCCACACTGACACCAATTCCTGAGAGTCAGTAATTGGTGTCTGGAATTCAGGTCTGAGGTAGGAGCTGCCTAGTGACGCTGCACTGGTGACCTGCACAAGGATGTTCTGGAGAAATCCTTGAACCTCACAAGGTTAAAATGGCAACACTGCTTTTCCAGCACAAAACATTCTTTAAATATCTTCCTGAGACACATTTTCCAAAAATTTCCATCAACTTGTCCTAGAAAAATCCCCTTTGTTTAGCTTTGTGATGAGTGTTTGGAGTTTTAATTGTATATAATAAGACAAGTTGAAATATTTTGTTGAAGAAGAAGATTATGCTGATTTTTGAAGTGGAGCCTCCTGGAAACAATTTGTGGTTTCTCTATATGTTTAATTTCAGTTCAAAAGGCAAAATACGGGTTTGTGTAGTTTTGGAATGGATGTCGGGATGACTGAGGGACTGTTTAGATCTTGCTGGGTTGTGTTGTCTGTAATAATGTGAGGAGAGTATGAAGGGAGAAAAGAATTTTGCTTTTGTTGGATATTTTGAGAGAGTTTAGTGACAGAAGTCCTGCCACTCATAGTTTTCCTTGAATATCCCTAACAGTACTGAGGAAATACCCCAAAACACAATTCGGTGTAGTTTGTAGTTTGAAGACTGAGATATTTGCAGAAAATTGCAATACTGATTACTGTAGGAGTTGAGAAAGGAGAAATATTGATATCTGATTAATGTGAATGTGTTATAATATATGAAATATTTCTCATATGTATTATAGTACTGTAATTTAGTGGTCAGGCCCTGGCACGGGTTGCCCAGAGCAGCTGTGGCTGCCCCATTCCTGGAAGTGTCCAAGGGCAGGTTGGACAGAGTTTGGAGCAACCTGGTCTAGTTCAAGGTGTCCCTGCCCATGGCAGTGGAGTGGAATGAGATGGTGTTTAAGGTTCCTTCCAACCCAAAACATTCGGTGATTCTATGAATTAATATTAGTAAAATATGTTAATATAATAATTTTTTATTATTTTTATGACAAATAGTACATTGCAGAGCACAGAAGGGGTTAACCAGCAGGAGGATAACTGACCTACCTTTCTTGTGTTCTCCAAGTTCCTGCTACTGGGATAGCATCTAGAAATCCCACCTGATGTATTCAGGCATCAAGTGGAAACCATGCAAATACAACCAAATAAGCTCCTCCAGGGCTCTCAAGCACTGTCTCTATTTCCTATTGATTGTGCCTGCACTGAGTTCACATTACGGTGTCTGACTGCAGGCTGAGGCACTTCTGGGACTCTCAAAAGAACTGATACCTAGAAAACAAGCTGGTTTTCCTTTTGTAGATTTGGCTAAAGGAAATGATACCAGTGTGTATGATTTCAATGCACAAGAAAATTTGAATGCTGCACTTCAGGACACAAAGGAAAAAATATTTTTGTAGTCTTTGAGTCTGAAGAAAACTGAAGAAACCTAAAAAAAGTAATGATGTCTTCCCCAAAGCAAACATTTGTGGCCAAGATGGTGCCAGAGCCTGGGACATTGCTTTGGAAATGTTTGTTTTCTGGTCATGGAAGTGATGGTTTACCAGAAAAATGCACATTTTGCACACGTGGCATTATTTTGAAACGAGAATTGGAAACTGAAGAAGCAAAGATGTTTTGCCCATGATTTGGTTTAACTGTATTTTGTCATCTCTTTTCAAGGTGGATCATTTGGACAAAAATGGGCAGTGTGCCCTGGTCCATGCCGCTCTCAGGGGACACTTGGAGGTGGTGAAGTTTTTGATCCAGTGTGACTGGAGCATGGCTGGGCAGCAGCAGGGAGTGTTCAAGAAGAGCCACGCGATCCAGCAGGCCCTGATTGCCGCTGCCAGCATGGGCTACACCGAGGTAGGACCTACTCTGCCTCTGAGGGGAGGGTAACCAAGGGTTGGCCCTTTCCTGCCCACTCACAAAGAGCATCTGGAGGTGGAGTCCGGAGTACTGTCCTGCTCTTCCTCCCCATCCCATCCCATCCCATCCCATCCCATCCCATCCCATCCCATCCCATCCCATCCCATCTCAGTGTTCACAGATCCCACGGCAAACCCTGTGGTCTGGGCAGGTGTCCAGGAGAGGAAGCATAACAAGCCTTTAAGTATTGTCAGAATAAACTTTTGGAATAAACTTTTAAGCAGGGATAAGGTGGATGGACAGCACGTTGCCTACAGCGCTCCTCCGGCATGGATGGGGTGTGAGAACATGTAACTTTGGACTGTGTGTCGGGGGAGAGAAGAGCCAGAGTGCTTCCTCCTGCCATCCTGACAAAGATTTGTGATGGAGAAAATGATGTGTAGAATAAGTTAGGTTGGAAAATACCATTAAGGTCATTGAGTCCAACCCAAGCCCACCACTGCCACTAGTCCCCTCCACAGAGCCCCAGCGACCCATGGCAGCCCCTGTTCCTTCTCCTTTCCTTGCGAATGGGTTTCTTTCCTACCAAATACCTCCTCTCAGCCTCACCTCGCCCAGGAGATGCATCCACTGCACACACCAGGTCATCTCCAACAGAACAGACCAGTTACAGGGAACTGACCCTGCCAAGTCTCATCACATGCCATCATATCAAGACACTTGGTTGGGTTTTTTTGCTTGTACAGGGCAGCAGGTTCAGGAAGAATATTTCCTTTATCTCAGGGTGCCAGGCAGAGACTGTTCCCTTCCCTCTGTGTATTCCAAGCAGCTTGTGTGACAGTGTCAGCAGTTCTGTATAACACATTCGAGTTCATGATCTGACACATCGTTTTGTTTTAGATTGTCTCCTACCTGCTCGATCTTCCAGAAAAAGATGAAGAGGAGGTGGAGAGAGCACAGATCAACAGCTTTGACAGCCTTTGGGGAGAGACAGGTGATTTCTGTAGAAGCTGTAGCTTTGTAGCTTCTTTGTGCATGTTTGTGTTTGTATTCACGGCCTCTCAGTCCCCTGGTGCATCCCTGATCCGTGGCATTGTTCTGATGAAGGATCAGCTCCTCTGTTTTGATTCCAGGTGATTTACAGGTGTCAGCATGAAGATTGCACAGCTTAAGTAAATCAGAGAAGTTTAGGTTTTGAAAATCCTGAGCTTCTGCAGCTCCTGGCTCTTCTCAGAAGCATGAGACATGGAGCATTCTGACTAGTCAATGATTTCTCTGAAACATGAGATGGACACACAATTCTGTGGTTTCTCTCTTGATACTGGGCATATTTATCCAAAGCATCTCCCTGTTTCTCTCTCCCCCTCCCCATTACATGCAGCACTGTGATTGTTAAATTATCCATTGATTTTCTGAAAACTCATTATTTAGCATGGGTAGTTAAAAAAATATTCTTTTGTGCAGTATTGCACTTCTGCATTGATAGATACAATGCAGAATCCATTCTTTCCTGACTTCTCATAGGAAAAAAAGGACAGCTATCCACCCCTTTAAATCCTCTAAAATCACTCTTTTTTGAGACATTCCAACTTGAAGTTGTTAGCTTTTAACTCCACCAACCTCATAAATATTATCCTCTGTCATTTGTACTCAACTCACTTACCCATTTGCATCACTGGTGATATTCCTGTCAGGTTAATACGCCCAGGTAATGTTCCTGTCTGGGGAATGGAGCACAGATTGTGATTCTGTCAGCTTTGCTTAGAAATGACACGATCCAAGGGGACAGGGGCTGGCTGGAGTGTGGCTCAGCCTTTGGTCAGGGTGTTTCTGATTTGGAGGAGGTGGAGGGGGGGGAGGGGGAGCAGGGTTGTATTTTGTGCTCGTTTGTACCTGTATCTTTGAAAGTATGGCCTTATTAGTGCCATGTGATGAATGGAGTCTATCAGAGGGCACTGTCCTGAGCTCTAAAGGACAAAGCCTGAGGGATGAGGTGTCCTGGGAAGGAGCCTGGCTGGGCTGCTCTGGGCCAGTCACAGGGCACTGGGGAAAGAGCCAGTTCCTCCCTCCATGGGAATGTAACAGCAGCAAGGGCATCAGGCCATTATTAGAGGAAATAAAGGCAACAATAAATAAGCAATTTCAAAGTACTCCTGGGGTGTCATGGGAGAAAAAAGAAATTGGATGTGGAATTAGCCGAGTGAAAAGACTGAGCACTGGTGATGGGACAGCAGCTTTGTACCAGTGACTTGCAGTGTGAGGGGGTGACCAGTCCTCAGATGGATCTTCCAAAATGGTCTCTGGTGTTTGGGTTACAAGGACTGTCTTGTGAATAAAACAGTGATAAGATCCCTTCAGAGTGTGATCAAAAGCCACTCAGATGTCTCCCTGCAAAGTAACCTCATGGGCAGCATCAGGCACTACAGATATCCCTTCCCTTCCCTTCCCTTCCCTTCCCTTCCCTTCCCTTCCC